>JAOTON010000870.1:1897500-2366060 GCA_034440635.1 Lepas anatifera
TTTATAACGCCTTGTTAACCCTATTCCTGTCAAGATCCTGGCTGACCCCCAAGATCTTGAAGATAGATCTTGAAAACTAACAAGTCAATTTTGAAAACAAATTAACACGCGCACTGGAGGGGGGGCCTGGTAGGCTCCCCTAAGATCTCGGAAACTAAGAGGGTTAGAAAAACGCCACTTGGTAGGTGGGTGAGGGATATGGTGATCTACATGATGACCAATTTTCATTGACCTAGGTCAATATCTTCAAGGTCAAACGAGGTCGTAAAGGTCAAATATTGGCCATGCTGGTATCGATTGATAAATGCTGTGATTATGCAGGAAAATGGCGGGAATAAGCTAAAGGCGGACAAGGTTCATGAGAAATGGTCTCAAAGAGGCTTCCCCACAACTTTTGGGTCAAGGTCATTCAAGGTTATTGACCTTTAAGGTCACCATATGGTATACTACTTATTATTTACACTTTGACTAACACTGTAGCCACTGTTTGGCGGGAAATGAGGATTGACCTTTCCCAATGACCTTTGACCTTGACCTTTGACCTTGACCTTTGTATTGGGGTACCCTACCGATGACGTCATAGCATAATATATGTCAGACGGGGTAACGTCATTTGGCCGGACGCGCAGTGGTCGGTGACCTTGAAAGTGCAGATATGACCTTGACCTGTGGCCTTTGACCTTGACCTTGACTTTCATGTGAAGTGACCTTGACATATAGTCCCGCTTATATGACGTTATGACGCCACCACTCGGTCTTCAATGCAAGCTAACTGGTCCGACCGCGCGTTTACGGCGATCTCAAAATGCAGGTCTGACTTTGAAAGCCTTTAAGTCAAAAATTTTCGGCCGATTTTCAAAAGTCTTCACCAATCGAAGCGCTATTAAATTCTGTTAAATGTGGCCGGTTTTGTTTTTCCGCTGCAAGCGGTTCTCCGGCCACCTCGGAAAACAGGTGGGGGCCTCGCCCGTCGTGTTAACGGGAATTGATAAATTTGCACTTTTCTTCGATTGTCTACAACTCTTAGCCTGTTAGATCGACTTTGTTCAGACTTGTACGGGCAGTATGAAAAATGGGAATTTCTTTATACATGTGAAAACAAAAATGTCAACGGCAGGCCCCGCACCAAAAGACAGCACTATCTTTGCTCTTGCAATGTAGGCATGGTACCAATCAGAACCTGGTAAAGTATAACGACTTCTTTTCTAACTCTGTCCGTTGCATAGATGCTTGCAGCAAGACACTGCGTGATATCAGGGACACTTAGATAAATAATGAAATATGAAAGCAGTCATCAGAGGTGGATGCAGGAAATTAAGATAGTGAGGCAATGCATATTGCCAGTGTAAAAAAGGCGTTTAGATATGCTCGTTGGCTACTGATGCTCTTATTTTGTCCAATATCTATACGCCCATGCCTAACCTGGGGATGTCTGAATGGTCTTCTGGCTTTTATTTTAATTGCGCTTAGCTTAATATTTTTCCCAATTAAGAGTAAAGGGCATGTCTCCTTTATCCACATTTGGATGAAGCTCAGCCCCTTCCAACAGCAAGCGCACATCACCGGATGTGACGTCACTCCTCGTAGCATGTAAGATAGGAAAATTAAATGATTAAATATCCAAATTTTTGCAAAAAGAGGCCCAGAATCAAAGATAAAATGTTTGTTTATTGCATTCGAGATAAACTTGATTACTATGTATTCTCAAAAATTTGTCAGCGGGCAATGTCATTAGCAGCAATTTGACCCACGGCACAAAGGTGAAGGAATTTCCTCCACGCCCGTGTGACGTCACGCGGATGTGAAGGAATCCCTCCTGAACGTACATTTAAGTAAAGGTATCTTGAATGAAGCTTTCCTTTGTCTTCCTGGGACCAATACATGTAGGAGCTCTTGTCCCACTCATTGCACTTATGAAACAAATTATATTTTTATTTATCATATTCGGACAAAAGCAAGTATTTTGCCAAGCAATTTCTATCCATAACCAACCATTAATCGCGCCCGAAAGCTGCAAAAATCAATATACAATAACCAATAATCATGCTTCGCCGTTTACACAGGCAGTAGATTCCTCCCAGCTTTTCTGCAAGCAGTTTTCAGCCTGCAAGAATATAATCCAATTCCACAAAAAATGGTGCTCCATTTCAACTGCTTATATGGTCTCCAACGAAAAGACATATGAAACTGTGAGTGAGCCATCGCCCGGTATTTCATTCAAACATTCAAACATTGTTTACTTATATTTAAATATTCAAGTTATGGACAGCTTTGTTATAAGGAAGCCACACTGTACTCAACAAATATAGCATCCCTGGAAACAGGTCTGTAGACCCCCGGGCGCATGTTACCTCAAGACATTCAGGACATTTTCACAATTCAGTCTTAGGAAAAATCATAACATTTCGATTTAAGGGATTGTGATGTTTCCTGTTCAGAAGGATATCCGGAGAAAGTATGAGGGGTAGGCAGAATCCACCCAGCCCCCTTGCAAAAATAGGGTTAAAGGCTTTGAAATATTCGTGATTTTCGTGATATTTGGGGATATAGAGTTTAGTTTAAAGAACATATTTTTTGGCGTGAAAACTCTGGCTCATAATACTGCATAGCATACTATTTTGTCTTAAAAATCTTGCAGAGAATGGACACTAATGAGATAGGCCTGTAAATAGGCATGACGCAGGCGTATTTGCTTTGCAGCCCTCCTACTGGTTCCCGGCATTTCGGATTCGTGCTCATTGGGTAGCAGTGTTTTTAACCCTAAATAACTGCGGATCTCTTCCTCCTTGGCTAATAACTTTTGTTCTTACTCTGTAGCCTTTGTATTATTCGCTGAATGCAATTATGGTCTTCAAGCTAGGTACATTATGCGGGAAAAGAAACTACAATGCGCTTGCTTGTGTTGAAATAATGTTTTGTGATAACCTTTTATTTTTATTTTTGGTTCTCAGAGAAAAATCAAGACAACTGCATTGATGCGAATGTCGTTGTGTAAACAATACGCCCCAAATCATAAAACCATGCAACAGTTAGACACATCCAAGCCAGGCAATGTTGGAGCAAAACACCTAGCTCCCCACTTGACATTTGCACTTACTTTGTATTCTGATGCTATGTGCACCGCATGCGTATACGCGTATCAATATCCAATTGTTATTTATAAAGTAGATACTTATCCAAAGCATGACACAATGGGTAAAAAATCGTGAGAAGAAATGTACTCGTCTCAAGCCTTTATGCCAGTGCCAAAGCAAGCTGGATTGGTTTTTACGCCAATCTGTTTTCTCCAATTGGTTTTGGCAGAGGGACGTCGGCTCGACGACAGGGCTGTCCGGCTGAGGCCAGTGACGTCACGTGTTTGGGGGAGGGGGAAGGGGATGCCGCAGGCCCGGTAGTGCCTGGCGCCGTCGGCAGCGGTGTTTACACCACGGGAGCGAAGTACACCTCACGACAGAATTCTACTGATGGGGTCTCTGTCCCGCAGTAAAAACCGGCATTCTGGGAATATTAGGCCAGTGGCGACGGAGAAAGATCTGGGAAGACGGCGCTATGTCCTTAGAGTCCCGTGTCAGTGGAATTCGATCCGGCATTGATGCTGCCTTGTACCATGTCATTGCAATCATCACGAGTAATCTGGTCGTTATGACGCTCGACATTGATACGTAAGGCATAGGTAGATAAAAAATCTGACCCGTTATTATCCCAGCGAGTTAAATGGCCATCTTGTCGACTTTATGTTGAATTTTGATTACAGCGGCGTGTCTGTACGCCTTCAATCAAGGCTATTATTTAGCGGACACCAAAAACATGCTGTTTTGATGAAATCATATATTATGGGCGATATTCTTGTTCGTATCTAATTAAGGTGCAAACAAAACATGGTTTCCGGTTTTCAACAGTAATTTTGTCTGTGAATGGCCAATTTTAAAACTTCATCAAAATGGAAAATTCCTTTGAATGCTGTCAAGTATATCCTAATCGGTCACTGAGACTTCTTTTCTGCATAAAATATGGGAAATGATACCGGGAAATGTTATAATTGTGTCGGAGAGGATGAATTTAATCCTCTCGGAAATGAATAATGCACTTCGGCTGGTTAGGTTTTTTTTTGTTTGTTCTTGCTCGGAGTTTACGGTCCCACCAACTATTAGACTACACGGTGACGAGGCGAAGGAGGAGCTAAATAAGCCGGAGCTGGGACAAGGGCCCTTTGCGATTTCTGGGTGTGTCCGATCCTGGACCTTTTTTAATTTTGTAGCTTTTTTGTTGGAGTCGGAGTCTCACTAAAGTCATCAAGGGACTTGTCACGGAGACCCCGACCCCACCACCCGAACGAGCAACTCCCACAATGAAGGGTTAATTTAGAAGCCAAGGCTTAACGTCCCACAAAGCACAGGGACGGCCACCCCGCTCAGGTTACCCTCTCACCAGTCAGTCAGACCAGCCGACCTACGTCGGGCAAATTATTGAGCGCTGGAGCGTCTCAGGGAAACCGATCTCAAGCCTGGACATGCACTGCCACTGCATATTTCTGAGCAGCGGGCCGGAGCCCAACGCTCTACCAACTGAGCTACCGGGGCGGCAGCTCGGTTGGTAGCTGCCAACTTGCTTACTGCCAATTTCACCTGATCTGGCAGAGTGCGCCCGCGAGACGTCTGCCTCTCACAGACCCCAGAATTCATTGTTTCTTATAAAATTAATATCGGTTCTTATGAAATTAATATTGTTTTTTTATAAAATTAATGGTGTATTATAACAATTTTATTGTTTCTCATATTTTTTCAACTTCTAATCATTCATATGTCCCGTATTGTCTTTTGAATAAATTGATAAATGTGGTTTGTCTAGGTCATTACGTCAGTCAATATCTTGTTAAGTCTGGTTTGTCTAGATCATTATTTTAGACAATATCTTGTTGAATAATTTTCGTAGATTATTACGTCAGTCAAAAGCAGGTAATCACCGAATTTTCAAGCCGCCACTTGGAGGAAATTATTATTTTTAAAATTTCACTGCATGCTGATTATTATTTCCGTTATTTCTCTGTTGCTTAATAATGAATTGTATGCGTCTGGCCTTGGATTTGCAGCACAGATGTTAGGAATACACAACTAATACTGTTTCAGCAGGAGTGTGTCCCACTTTTAATTTTAACAAAATGCCTTTATTTTGCAATACAAATCAGATGAAAGGCACTAGAAGCACATGAGACAAGCAAAATGGCCTTCATCCATTCTCCGCCAAAATGGCTGTCATACATTCTCCCCATTCCCCAACACGCTCCCAGCTGGGGCGGGGAGTCCCCAACACGCTCCCAGCTGGGGCGGGGAGTCCCCAACACGCTCCCAGCTGGGGCGGGGAGTCCCCAACACGCCCCCAGCTGGGGCGGGGAGTCCCCAACATGCTCCCAGCTGGGGCGGGGAGTCCACAACACGCCCCCAGCTGGGGCGGGGAGTCCCCAACACGCCGCCAGCTGGGGCTGGGAGTCCCCGATCACGCTCTCAGCTGTGGCGGGAGTCCCCAACACGCCCCCAGCTGGGGCGCGGAGTCCCCAACACGCTCCCAGCTGGGGCGGGGAGTCCCCAACATGCTCCCAGCTGGGGCAGGGAGTCCCCATCACGCCCCCAGTTGTGGCGGGGAGTCCCCAACACGCCCCCAGCTGGGGCAGGGAGCGCAGTTTAGCCCCATCGGGGTTTCCATTAGTATTACAAAAATTTAGAGACTCGGAACAACATGAATGCCTAGCGTATCTCATACCCGATTAATTTCAGGCGTCCATGGGCGGATCTAGGTGAAATACTGGGGGGCAGGGGATATAAACCCGGCTAAAATCGGGAAAACCATATTTATTTTAGATCTGCCAAAAGTGGTAGAATTTTTTGGCTGCGGAGGAGGGGCATGAACCCTTGTGGTTCCTCCTCCTGTATGCGCTGGGGCTCTTATACCTCAATTTTGTTTAAGTCAGGTCAGGTCAGGTCAGTGAGTTATTTAAGGTCATGAGACCCAACCTGAAAACCAAAAGTCACAAGTGTGAAGTGACGTCAACGGACATCTGTAGGCTGATTATTCCCAAACTTCCAGCATACGATGGTGACATCAGATGAAGGGCGGGGGCGTGTTACGCTGTTTAGCGGTACCACGCGCAATATGCGCCGCAAAACATTTCCCTTTTTACTACGCGGGGGACTAAGGCACGCGGGCCTCCGCCCTGTCGCAATGTGGGCGGCATTCCGCGCGGCGAGCTGGGGCGGCAGCGATACGGGCGGGTTTTTGTGGGCTGGACTTTCACTGGTCAGCGTAGCTGGCGCCGTGACGGCGTGCTGCAGCTGCGAGCTGCGGCGCGGCGCCATGGATCTGAGGCTGACGCCGCCCTCCGGCGGCCGCTGCGTCAGTCGCGCGCAGCTCAACACTCCGCCGGCGGCCGACTCAGATCATAACGTGACGCTTTCATGGAGAAGAATGTAGGACACCTCCTGCAGTGCACCTGCGCAGTTCGGCCTATAGCTATCGGACTCGTGGTGTCTGGACTGTTTATCTGCTAATGCTGTGAAGCTGCCTGGTTAGCCCGCTAGTCGGCAGTGCTCAATCTTCGATGAAACTGCGGGGTTTTAGAAATCAGATGAATACCAGCCTTGCTATTCCTCTCGATTGGACTACTACCGAACTGTATTTTTTTGAGTGGCGACTGTTTGGCATGAAAATACGTACTTCTTATTTAAGTTTTAGATCCCCATATTTCTTCCGGCCTATTTAGAATAAATATGCAACGAATATTATTTTCCCCGCCGAAGTACAATTTGTATTTTCCTGGCAACCATCCCGGGCACCCATCGGCACTCAGAGCTGCCATAATAGCATTGACATACCTCACATGCTGTTGGCCGAATTGGTCTTCTTAACTCTAATTAATAATTATTCGTCATTTAAGAATCAAGGAGGGAAAGTATAAATACAATTCCTATTCCAATAATAACTAATTTCAATATGTGAACCTTGGAACTAGTTTAGGACAATGGAAACATTTGCTAGCCAAAAAGCTTTCCTGTGATTCAGCTCTTGGTACTTCAATTTTCAGGATAAAAAGGTCCCCCAGACTTCAAGGGCCCCCTTTCGGCCCATCGGCCTCCCCGCTCTGGAATATCCAAGCCCCACCCAAATGAAAAAGCACTAAAGCTCGCAGGCATCACTATTAAGCATTTAAGGATTCCCGAGACTGGATTTTATTGAGGATGTCATGATAGGTGATGTAGTTGATAGCGGCTGATAGGCAGGTTATGATAGATGATGATAATATTCCCCTCACAACATGGTGCTGTGAAGGAGATAATCCTTCGAGTGCGGGTTGATATGAGGAACTTTTAGTTTTTTTATATTTATTAAGTCATGAGTGTTTGCGCACGTTTACTTTATAGTGCGTGGTTTGCATTTCAGACGTAAATTTTGCACGTTTACCTACGTGATAACATGTGTGATATGTTTTTATGGGTTGTTCGTGCTTACGGGCAGGTGGAAATAATTGGTGGGGATCAGTGGTTTCAATCGGCAACCGCTCCGATGAGAAACCAATAATCTGCGGGTCCGATTAAAAACAATGGTCGAACAGTGCCGAACAGGCCTCAGGCATCCTACTCCGCCCGCTCATCTATTTCTGAGGCAGCAAGTAAATGGATGAATCAGGTCTCGGATTACATTTTTCGTTCAAGCTGCTTTCATTTTTCGGGTTAACAGATTCATATTTTCCCAGTGAATGCTGCTGCATTGATTGTTCATGATTTGGTTAAAAATATGAGTTTTTTTGCATCACTCATTTCTCGGACAGACTATTAGATCAGACAGTATTTGGACGATGGAAGGTAGTACATGTCGTATCAGATCGATAGTTGCAAAAGAACGAAATTTGACGCCACCAACATTAGCGCAAGATACCTTCAAAAGTCGTTGCACCCAACATCATCAAGCATGTTGATAACGACGATGATGGTGCGAAAAATATCATCTAAACATGGGGACCGTTACGATATTCCCACGGTTTTAGTTGTCATCCCATCCCGCCGCAAGTGCTTCATTTTAAGGCAGCCGCTATAAGCCTGGCAGTTCAGCTCACTCGCCATACCGGTCAGACCCCGGAGGGAACAGCAGCAGGAGATCAGGATCAGAAGCTCGCGTCCAGCAGAGGCCGGTGGTAGGGTAGTGTGCGACGGTGCATTGAAGTCATCCGGAGCGCCTGCTCATTGCCTCGAGCTGCGACTACCACAAAGCTCGGGTACGGGTGCATAAAGCTCGGGATACGGGTGCCACAGAGCTCGGGTATGAGTGCCACAGAGCTGGGGTATGGGTGCCACAAAGCTCTGGTATGGGTGCCACAGAGCTCAGGTATGGGTGCAAAAGAGTTTGGGTATGGGTGCCGCAAAGCTCGGGTATGGGTGCCTCAAAGCTCGGGTATGGGTGCCACAGAGTTTGGGTATGGGTGCCGCAAAGCTCGGGTATGGGTGCCTCAAAGCTCGGGTACGGGTGCCACAGAGCTGGGGTATGGGTGCCACAAAGCTCTGGTATGGGTGCCACAGAGCTCGGGTATAGATGCCATAAAGCTCTGGTATGGGTGCCTCAAAGCTCGGGTATGGGTGCCACAAAGTTCGGGTATGGGTGCCACAGAGCACGGGTATGGGTGCGAGAGAGTGTGGGTATAGATGCCACACAAAGTTCTGGTATGGGTGCCGCAAAACTCGGGTATGGGTGCCACAGAGCTCTGGTATGGGTGCCACAAAACTTGGGTAGCCACAAAGCTTCGGCTGTCACTTTGGGACAGAACACTGGAAAATCCGTTGAGGAGGAGAGGATGAAAAAGGCGTCCACGAATATGCTTGTTCCAGATCCCTTTCTTCAGGATTCTGGTCGTCCGCCCTCCCCCCAAAACCCCTCTCCTGGGTCCGCCGCTGGGAGACACGCAGTACAGATGACGGTGGGAGGCTTGCTTGCGGTGCTTTAGGGCTGACTGTGGACAGACCTAGCGGAGCGATGTCTGATACGACAGGCCAGGCTGCGCAGATGGCGTGTGCCGTGTTACTCAGCAAAACAGCTGTGTTGCTGTGCCGCTCAGCGTGTAAATCACACACAGATCATTTCCAGATGTAGTGCATTTATTGCACCACTATCAGCAGGACATAGGGATAATGTCGGTCGTGTTTTAAATCTCGGAGTATGTCATGCTGCGAAATATATCAGAATTTTCCATAGGGGGAGGCCTAACATACCATCGACAGTTAGTCAAGGCTGAATGGCAATATAATTATATATGAAAATGAAACACTTTCGTCTAAATGAAGTGTTTTGTGTTTGTTGACTTCTCTGTAACAGCCAATTGATGGGAATGTCCCGTTTGGGCAACTTCCGGAAGAAAAATCCTATTTTGACTCAACATGCAATAGTTCCACTTTGGCCAAGTTTATTGTAACTCTATATGGCAGCCACATATAAGTGAATTTGTATATTGTTTATGTTTATTTGTATTCGTTCCTCATGCCTGTCCACTTAGCCCCGTGGTTTTGTTGAGTCATATTCAGTAGCTGAACTTTCAGAGCAAAACATCGGTTTGAGTAGGGAGCTGAATCAGATTTGGTGTTGTTTCGATTCTAATCGGACTTCCGGTAATAGTATTAGTTTCATTATCTTCCACAAGTAAAACATTTTACTTTTGCCAGTCTGCTATAATGTCGAGAAATTGTAATTTACGCGCACTGGTATGCGACTCGGCGCTGTCTTCGCCGGTACAGGAAAGGGGCGGGCCCCCCTGATCTCGGGAACCATGTAAGCAAAAAGCAGAAAGCGGTGTGAGATAGCACGTCTTTGTCTGTACCCAAAAACGGTGTTGATAGGTTTTTGGTCAGGACACTTTTGAGGTCATAGCAGGTCAGGTTATGTTCTCATAGGAGTACAGTGGAAGATTATGTTTTGTGTCGTAACTCCTGACGACACAGCAAAGTAAGCCACAGCAAATATATAAACACCATTGACATACCCTCGTCAAGCCTGATCGAATGGTATATATTATATAGCCTTGTCGAGTTGAATTCTAAAATTGGCTTGATCTGACCTTGAGGTTATTCTAAGCTCATCATGTGCATCAATGAATACCTTGCTAATTGCAATGGAAAGCCAAACACGATGGCGTCAAAATAAATGCTCCATTGGCATTGTCTGAGAAATTGTCAAACCTAAACCTACTCCCCCATGTATTTCTTATGGACAGGTCATAGCCCTGACCTGACCCCAGGTGATCGACATCGAAAATGTCATCACCACAAATTTGCGAACAACTTTTTTGAGTGGGTATCTCCCCCCCCGTACACCGGCGTCTGCGGAGGCAATCCTTTCTAGCTACTGTTGTCTTTGCATTCTGCCTTTCTTCCCATACTGAACCAATAGGCTGAAAATGACACCATACATGAACACCTGCTTCGTTTTGTTTTCAGTATTTGGGAAGAACGGAAGTCGACCAGCCAAAAGGAATAGAGGTGGTCAAAGCGGGCATTCAGAAGCTTCAGTTCGGCCAAGAAATCAAGAAATCCGAATGCTCAAAATTACCAAAGCGGGAGTTAACCATCTCTATAAACGGTGTCGCAATACAGGACCCGAAGTCAAAGGTGAGGAATGTGTGATTGGGAGTTCACTGGTTGTGCGTTGGTTCCCGAGATAAAGCAATTGACATTGAAAAATACGTGATCTCTCTCGTGAGCTATGCGAAGCCATGGTATGGGATAACAGTTTGATGCTCTTATTGTGTTTATTTTAGTGGGAACAAAATCTATTCCTAACAATACCGTCCATGTATTATCCAAGCTCGAAGTAATTTTTAAATGAATAATAATGATAAGCATAACTATGAATATAACTATTTGCCTGGATAGAGCTATGTGCCTGTTTTTGTTAGATATGCAGTATACTGGTCCACAATCTGTTAAGCGGAAATACAAACTAGTCATTTTTACTGAAATAATTTAGCCTGTTCATTCCAGCCCATAATTTCAGACCACAGACACATATTCACATCACACACGAGCGTGTGAATACCATAAAAGCATTGCCTGTCTTCGGGTCAGTCAACGTTTTTCTTCGACTATACGATAATACCTATTTTGGGATTCTCTAAACTCTATCGCAGTAGTGTTATTCAATATGCTTCACCATTATACAATGCACAATAAGTTTAGGATCTAGAAAGACATAATGAGTCGAAGTTGTGATCTGACGTTACCCACTTGTATTTGTTCAACATGTGTTATCGCACTTGGCTCTGTCCGTAAATGAGATGGCTCTGTCTCGTGAATGATTAAAAATGACAAAAATAAATAATGATTCGACGCTTAAAATGCGTAAAACGCCTTGCGTGAGACTTGCAAGCGCTCCGTTTCTGACCAAAGACATGTCTTCCAGGAGATTCTGTACCAGTATCCCCTGCACCGGATATCCTACTGTGCCGATGACAAAGGTGAAAAGAAGTTCTTCAGCTTCATCGCCAAAGAGGCCGACCAAGATGTCCACTCCTGTTTCGTCTTCGTCAGCGACAAGCTGGTGAGCATGTCCAGCTATTCAAGTGCCTGACAGAAGTACGGAGTAGACTTTGGTTTACATTTTATAGCCTATTGAAGAAAAAAACTGTTTCTTAGAAACAAACCTCTCATCAATAAACAACCCTACAATAAACATGTCGCATTTCACAGGGCCAGCCTCGTTCTTAAGTACCAAGGTGGGCTAGTGCGCAGATCGTTTAACGCAGCCTTCGGACACAACACCAAGGCCTGTGGTAAACGTTTTTTGACTCCTTAGAAAGACTGTCGAAAATATTGCCAAATTTAGGTGTTCTATGCCACTGCATTTCCTGTCCACAGTCTTATGAGGATTAGTGATTATCTCAGATAGCGCGCGCAAATGGGAATAGCGATGCCAGAATAAAGGTCCGGTGGGGCAAACTGCTGCACCGGACTACAGGACGAATAGCTGTTGTTAGAGGTTGTGTGCGAAATGAAACCTCAATTATCCGTGTTGCAGCCCAGGGCTGCATTTTGCCCCACCGGAACTCCTCCCTGGCACCATATAGTCCCCACCTGCTCGAATACGCAAGTATCAGGTACGTGTTTCGGTGGGGCAAAATGTAGCCTGGGGCAGCAACATGAATCACTGATGTTTTATCCACACACAACCTCTAACCGCAGATGTTTGTCCTGCAGCTTGGCGGTGCATTTTTCCCTACTGTAATTCGACCCTGGTGTCGCTATCCCCATTCGCGCGCGCCATTTGGAACAGGCGCTAACCCCCATAGCACAGTGCAACAGTGCCATTTAGCGTAAATCGGATGGCAGCTCAATACGATGAATCGAATGACACCCTCTCTGGGACAATTTGGTAGGTACCAGGCTCCGGCCGTAATAGGGAAATATCTCTCGAAAGAGAACCGGCACTGTCTTTGCGTTAACTGTTGTGTTAGCTGAATGCATTGATGGATGCCCACAAACCAAGCATCCGGTCCAAAATTCGAGAAAAAACAAATGCAGAAGATCGTGCGGAATCAGCAAAATAGTTTGAGCCCTTATTTTCCGAACTCACTATTTGGTCCAGTCGTCAGTGTCATACGATAAATAAAGATTACGATTTAAAGATATCGTCAAAATACTCCACGAGATACATACTCTGTTGCGATGCACGCTACTATTTCAATGTATCTGTAAAAAAACGAGCCAAATTCATCCATCCCTCTGGCACCGGGCGTATACTTATCAAGCACCGCCACTGACATTGTTCTACCATTGCCAGAGCTGGGGCGTGACTCCGTCATATTTATAGCTATTTTCTCTCATGCTGAAATCCATCTTCCCATTGCCTTCCCAGCGGCGTCCTGTTAGCGAGGGTGTATGAAATGAGTTGCCTAATGTGGCCATTATCCGTTGTACTACCACTGTAGTGCGGTAATCGGTATATGTCGCCGGGGACAGCACTCAAGGCCCACAGCGCTGGTGATGAAAAGACAGAGTGGCAACGCTTTGTCTGAAATTTCCCCGGTGTTCTGCTTAGCCTGAGGTACAAAACCGTCTTGTTTAACCTGAATCACTTGGTTAACTCTGCTGCAAGGAATTTCAATTATGTTCTCTGTATGATTATTATGTGAGTCCTAAAATTGTTTTTAACACGCGCATTGGCGGGAAGGGCGGGTACCCGTCCCTCTCGGGTTTTTCAGAAATAGCATAAAAACGCCGGCGCTACGCGCCACCCTACGTGGCATACCTTTTTCCTCATCATTTTACAACTTTTGTGAAAATGTTAAGGTCAGGTCATCTCAGGTCAGGTCACCAGCACAGGTCAAGTGACCTGACCTCAGAAAAAGTTTAAAATTGCATAAGTCTGAACAGGATGAACTTATCCGATTGAAACTCATATCACATGGGCCCAGCGAATCCTCTAAAATATGTTCCGCTATTTTTATATCAATGACTTAAGGTCAGGTACGAGCCATGGACCTCTCCATTGGAAATACATGGGGAAATAGTTTTAAGTGAATAACTTAGTAACGGATGGCGGTAGAGCGCTTATTTTAACTGCATTAGATTTGCCTTGTTTTTGTGGTTCTAATGCTGTACATGTTATATAATTTGACCTTGACCTGACCTCAGGTCAGGTCAAATCGTTTATTTGACCTAGCAAGGTCATATTATATATCATTTGATTCGGCTTGCTGCGAGGATTCATCAAGTTCAAGTCGTTTTGCTCTATCGTTACTTGTTCAGATGTAATCACCGAAGATCTTCATTTACATGTTATCACTATTACGGCATGTTTTGACCTCTAGTGTCCTTAAATGTGACCTAACAAAAAATAGCACAAATATTTTCAATGGAGAAGTGGATGGGCTGCCCAACGCCCTTTACCGTTTTTCGCTACCTAGCGTGGTTCTCGAGATCTTAGGGAAGGCGGGTACCCGCCTCCCCCTCAAAGTGAAGTTGGCTCAGACCCCTGTCAATGTGAGTGTTAAAAATCCTCTGTTGCGTGTGTAAGCCTTGAAACAGCTTTCAAGCCCAGACTGTTGCATCGCAACCCGAGCAACGATCAACAACAGAAAGGAGTGGGGTTAGCGAGGCCCGACTTTCACCGGGTAACCTTTTATCAAATTTAAATCTTCCCCGAAACTTTATTTTTTATGGAGGGGAAAATCAGTGAACAAACTGATTTACGAGTAAGGCTTATAGTTTAGGTAAGGGCCGGTTGAACTCTTAGTGCTATATTGTGAGTTGTGCCAGATTTTCAGACACCAGTAGCAGTGAAGATATTGAAAACCTTAGTGGGCAAGATACAAAAATGCACTCAGGGCATTGGATTAAAGTTATGTTTTGAACGCAGCTGCAATCTAAATATCAGAAGTCGAGGACAGAGAGCAATCCAGGCCCTAGCCTTGGTACAGTGAGTTTGAATATTTAAACCTGTCCTTCCCCTGGTGCGGGGACCCGAGCGGCCATGTATGACGTACATAACAACGTGCACACCCGTTTCTTCAAAGAGGCTGGGCAGATCCTGTGTCAGAACTAGAACCGCATGACTCAAGGGTGTATCTCTGTAAGGTTTGGTGACCTAACTTCCTTGCAAAACATTGGAGAGTAATCTTGTAAGGTCCCATCTGTCGCGTGGCACGTTGGGCACCCCGTAGTGCCCGCGATGGTGAATCACTTTGCTGGTGTCCCGGATGTGGCTCTCGCAACGTACACTGGCCTTGCGCGTGTTGTTGCGCAACAGCGCACGTGCGCTGCGATGGCTGGGGAGGGGCAGTCGAACGTGTTGTTTCAACGCACTACTGTGGACTGAGGCCCCTCGGCGAAGAGTTCCGATGGTTGGCTCTATAAGCACTCGCACCACGTTTGCGATGGACGGGTACTCAATAGAATATCGAATGGCATTTAAACTAAAATGCATAGTTCGACTCTAATAAAAACAACATAGATATGCCCAGTAGTTTTGGATTGCCAAGAAAGCCTTACTCTTCCATCAGATACCAGTACCTCCGGGATTTCTCACGGTAAATCCCGTGAGATAGATCCACATTTATGTGAAGACCTGCTATATATTTAGGACATTTGAACATCCCTCCACCACCAAGCGGGTGCCGCGTTGAAGCGGGAACTTCCCCACGCTCTCCTTGAGTTTAGTCTGGAGTTCTGGCCAGGAAAATTCCTCCGCGGTCCTATCGTAAAGCAGGTACTAACACGTGACCTGACAGAAAATAATCTTAGCAGCCTCACTCGTGAATTACAAACGTGCTACCAAGGGGCACAGCTTTCCTGTGTGACTGTGCCAGTGACGGATCCAGGACTTCGGGGGGGGGTTGGACTAGAAGTTTCGAGCCGACTCCGACATTGCTTCAGAACAGCCTGCAGCTAAGCTTATATTATAGGCACTCTTACAATTCAGAGAGGGGACGGGGCCTTGAGCACCCTAGCCCCGCCTATTTATGTCACTGCTCCGTGCACAAGGCTCGCAGCATCAGAGTGTAACCACCGGCCAAAAGGTATGCGGGGGTCGGGGGGTTTTGGGAGAAATTTCAATTCTCCGCTTTTACCTAAAACTAAGCTCGCTAACATCAAACTTATTGGTTTTGAGCTTCTTGTGATTTCCCGCTCTTTTCCATAAACCCTTTTCCTAATTGAACTTTATTATAAAATGTTCGCATGAAAAGTGGGATGGATGCAGCCCCGTCCCTTTCGACGCCCATGCGTGCAAGAAAGCTACGTCTTTCGACAAGCTGAATATTCATGGTCTTATCGAACTGTTCAAACCTTCGGAGATTCTATTCGACGTCGAGCTGTGGTCTGGAAGTAAACGTCCTCGACCCAAAATTATTGCATGTTAAACATTAGCTTAAAATGATATCGACCTTGTTGTTGTTTTCTGGCTCTCAAGAAATATTTCTAAAGGAATGGAGATTTTGATAAAGACTATTCTTTAATTTCCATTTGGACTCCTCCCAAGGACTACACTTGCCCGATTAGGTGCAGGGAATGTTGGCGTATTGACGTATCTCACAGGGTGGCGCATTGGAAGGAAGGGTTGGTAAGGAGCTCATCTATCGAGCGAGCCGTAGAAATGCTCCGACTCGAGCAGCGCGGAAGCGACGCCGCTCCGTCCCCGGCAGTCAGGCATCGCTCTCCAAAGCCTTGCCCGCATGTGCGGGCATAACATGTTGTACAAAGCTCCGACTGCGGAAGAATGTTGGACAAAGATCCGATTCTGTTAATTGGATCTTAAATTAGTCAAATAAGTAAAAAATACACAGAAATGGATAAATAAAAATACATTTCCTTTTTTGGCTAACATGTTGTCATAAAAATATTCTGGAGCCTGGGTGCTGTGTTAGACATTCGCGAAGCTCGGTAACTGGTAATAGTACTTGATTTTTTATTTAAAACTTGATGGATCAGCACTGATATTAAAATTAGAAAATTGTAACTACATATTTCGAGGTATTTTGCTGCCTCTTGAGCCCTAACCATTAGAGCATGTCATCGTGTGTGTTTACGTGTCCTCAAGGGGTAGCAAAATACCCCGAAACATATAGTTAGAACTTTGAAATTTCGATATCAAAGCTTGTCCGCTGTAAAGTTCTGAAAACATATAGGTGCCTTATAAAAAGCTCTAACGATACCCTTATCGGTTTATATTGATGATAATTGTGTAGTAGGATGTCATTGCAGTAACAATATACTTATGTCCTTCAACATTTAAATAATACACCTGTATATAAGGGAAGTTAAAGGGCTTAAATTTGCTCGGAAAATGCAATTTTTGGGAGGGATTTCGCAGATTGTGTAATTTGAGGCCTCGGTCGCTTTAGGGTTAACTTTTATTGAAAATATTGGATATGACCTTATTTTTTGCCTATGATAGCCAATAGACCGAAGAATTGTCGCATATGATTTTCCTCTGTTGCAGATAAAATATATCAACATTGAGTGACGTCAAATCGACGCCAATTTGATAGTGCTTTGTGCCAGATCAAACCTCTTTGATTTGTGGCACAGATGAATACGAATACAAACGTAGTGCTTAGCTAAACAGGCTATTATTATTAACCAAAGTGACACGTATCGATTTCGGCTATTTTTGGCTGAAGTTTAAAACATTTCACGTTTCAAACAAACCATTGAAAAGAGGAGAAAGTTTGAACCTGTAGGCACGCAACTATAGTCGCCAATACCGAAGGCATGTTAAGCACGTAGGTTTAGATAGGTTTAAGCAAGACATATATGTTCGCACAGCGGGCCTGAGCATTACGTCACGTTCACATGTTCAATCCATACTTCCTGATCACCAGGAGAGGAGGAAGTCGGTAGGCGGTAAATTTCTACCCTTCTCTCAACGAACGTTAGTTCCGACGCAAACATTCAAGCCTTTTCAGCATGTTCTACGAGTGTCACATGGGTGTCCCAGTTTGATCTTCACATGTGCTGTTTCTGTCCTGTAAAAAAGTATTCCCTCAAATGGATGGTGTTACAAAAACACCCACGGCCAAGGGCGCCGCCACGGAATTTTTACCGGGGGGGGCGGCCCCGGGCTGGTGCTGATTGGGGTAGGCGATTTCTGAGCATATTCGGTACCTGACAGCATTCATGACGATGGACTCAAAAATTTGGGGGGGACGTCCACCTGGTTGGCCAACAGGGGGACACGTCCCCCCCCGCTTTCGGCACCCATACCCACGGCAGTTACACGCTTCATTATGCGGGAGATAGCAGGGGAGATTTCATCTGGCGGCGTTTTATGCTCCGGCTGGCGGCGTTTTTACGCTCCGGCTGGCGGCGTTGCTACAGCGCAGTTGTCCGGCGCGGTTGCGTAAAGCGGTGTGTGTTGTTGACGCCTCGGCGCCACGCAGACCCCCGCTGAACGCCCCACCTTTTTGTGGCTCGCACCTCCGCCGGGAGGCCGCACCACAAAAACGTCGGAATGTTGCGCAACTTCTCCGAGCCCTGCCACGAGGAAAAAACTGGTATTATATAGCGTGACTGGCACCCTAATGTGGTCTATGGTAGAGGCATATTATCCAGCCGTCCAAGGCAATTATTTGCATATGACTGGACGATGGCTTAGATTTGTGAATTCGGCCGCTGAATTATTGCCCTGTTTGGGTCTGGGAAATTCCCTTGTGGCTTGCCTGTTTCGATTGATGTATCAGTATTCGATACCTGTACCAGTGTGCGAAATATAGCGTTGCCGCCTTAGATGCTGGATGAATTATCGCACGGTTTTGTGTTATTTTGGCCCCACTATGTCTGATTGGGGATCTTGCGCAATGGACAGTATCCACCTTGATCTGTTGCACCCTTCCCTGTGATACGCTAAGACGCCACAAAGCCTGTTTCACTCTTCAGGAGGTCACCCTGACACCGACCTTCGTCCCCCAGGCGGAGGAGATCACCCTCACTATTGGACAAGCGTTCGACCTGGCCTACCGACAATTCCTCGACTCCTCCGGCAAGGACCTGGAGAACAGGAAGCAGATGATGTTGGTGCAGAAGCGGCTGGCGGTTTCGCAGGCGGAGGCTGACGAGCTCAGGCGCAGGCTGAAGGCGGTCTCAGAGCTGGCACCGCCTGCGGCTGTTCAGGAGTACTGCAGGCAAAACCTGGTCAGTTTATTCGCACATATCCTAACCGGCTGGTATCAGCCGAGTTGCAGCACTTGGTGCGCATTGCTTCTTCTATTCTATAAGAAAAAATGGGCTGGGATTACCTGGATTTTCTTGTTTCTGGTGTAGTTTTATGCGTATATCACAAATATTTCCTGCACGAAGTCCTAGCTTAGCGCTCTTTTTGTAATCAGAAGATGTTTAAAAGGAATTGAGCCCGAGCAGCCTCCAAAATATCGAACAGAGAAGTTTGTTTGATCTTTTTTGAACCGCCTTGCTTAGAACCCAACTAAGTGAGTCAACAACACCTATTTCTTTTCATATTGTATCAACTGTAGTTTTGGGGAAATATGCAATCTAAAACCTTGTTTGGTTGAAAACGCGGCGGCGCAACTTTTTCTTGTGGAATATCTTCGCGGAATTCCTGCGGGTCGGTATCAAAGAAATATATTGTGTAGAGTTCTTGCCAAAAGTATGGCCAATTTTTTACATGAGTTAAAAACATTTTCTGAACTCAGCCCGTGAAACT
This sequence comes from Lepas anatifera, assembly GCA_034440635.1. NCBI lineage: Eukaryota > Metazoa > Arthropoda > Thecostraca > Lepadidae > Lepas > Lepas anatifera. The sequence goes on from JAOTON010000870.1 coordinate 1,916,686, forward strand.
CTATATCTTAGTTGAGTTTCAACAAACACACTGCTGTAGGCTGTGCCCTCGATCTACGACCATGCTTATCTGTAATCTGTATTCTGTATTGACAAAAAGCATCAACAGGCATTGCCCAATTACTGATGCAGCCCTGTGATGTGAAACAGTAAAGTCAGATAATAAATACATTGAGCAATGAAAACATTCCACGAACATGCATAACGCTCGACGTTTGCACAAATACCTATCCTGAAAAAGTTCTTAACCCTTGCCCCGGTGGCGGGTACGAGCCACCTTGCCCTGGTGGGGGCTAAAAAGACCCCCACGATCTCAAAACTAAGAGAGCTGAAAAGCGCAAACGGCAATCGAAAGCTCTTCGAAAATGATATCAAAAATACTTCGGTCATTTTTCTTGTAGGTCAATATCAAGGTCACCAGAGGTCAAAATAGGTCAAATCGCTAATATGAGGTGTACTAAGAAAACCTCCTATATCTCAGAAACTATGATAGTAGAAACATTTTTCTAACACCATTCGAAAGCTCTTGAGATGTGCTTTCATTACAGTGGCATTCATTTTCGTGTCAGGTCAAAGCCTAGAGAGCTACAGGTCACTAAATATTGGGCATATTCTTGGGAATGTCCATAGCCACCCATGCATACGGGCGTTTACTTTTTCGCTAATAGCTTCCAAACAAAACAAGATACAGCCATAGTTTATGCACCATTGCAATCCTCTCGTCAATACGAATCGAATGATATATGATATTTATGCCAGGTCAATTTAAGAATTTGACCTGACCCAGGTCAACGGTCTGACCTAACTTGACCTGGTATAGTCTGATGTATATCATTTGACTTCCAGTGACTATACAAACACTTTAGTGACAAAATAAAAGCTCTATCTTAGTTTATTCAAAATTTATAGAGAAAAACACCAAAAATGCTTATTTGACCTAAGGTGACCTTTTAAAGGTCACAAGTCAAAATTTTGGTATCAGCTTCGAAATGGGCTAGAGCAAGTCCAACCGATGTTTGAAGTTGATTCCATCCATACTTACTGAAAGCTCATTTCTGATTTTCCCATGCATTGTCAATGGGGAGGTCATGCTCTGCACATGACCTTAGGTCACCAATATCAAAATCCCGGAACAAATGTTGTAGTCCTGGTGGGCCCAAGATGTGTATGAGTTTCAATTGATCGATTAACCCTTCTTTTAGTTATGCGGTCCTAAGTATTTTTGAGGTGGGTCACTTCACCTGACCTGGTGACCTGACCTGATATGACCTTGAGCCAAATTTTTCCGAAAGATGTAAAAATGATGAAGGAACAGCTGACCAGTTTGGCGCTGCGCGCCGCCGTTTTTGGTCACTTCGAAAACCCGAGGGGGTCTAAAGACCCCCACCCGCGAAGGTTAAGTTGCCGTGAATTTGATAACATTAGTTTTAAATGTGTAGCCCGAGTCTGCAAAGAAATCAACATTACGAAGTGCGTTGAAGAACCTGTTACATGTGACTGCTACGCGGATGAAGAGGCTTCGCGGCACAGTACCAACACGCGCAAACCGAACCGCCCACAAAGAGGGTGAGCGCGACCTTCGACGCGGCACAGACAAGCCGAACTCGGAAACCAGGTCAGAACAATCCAACTTTCCGTGATGAAGATTGAACAAAAACAAGAGGTCATGCTGAGTAAAACGAGGCTTAATACTTCGCGCTTTGTAATGAGTTAAAAAGATGGGTAGTCAAGCCTAGCTGACGGACGGTCCGAAAATGAGGCCAACCAGATCAGAAGCTTGTGCTGCACCCTTTCTAGGCGCTTCAAGTGGGATGCAGCAGACCCCGCCCATGCAACGCAACCATACTCCAGGATGGATCTTACATGGGCATAATAGGCACAAATAATAGAAGTATGCTTGAGTCTGACTCGGCAGCACTGGCGCGAGGTCTGAAAACTTCGTATGAGGAGGCCAAGCATTCTATTGGCCTTGGCCACGGTGTGGTCTATGTGGGGAGCGAAAGTCAGCTTACTGTCTAGTATGACACCGAGATCCCTAGTCTCTGTACGGCGCTCCAGCGACGTACCATCCAGCACATACGGATGGTACACCGCTGTTATCTATTGGCGATCTACAGTGGGATGTTTCACGGTTTAAGATGGTTGTTTTGCGCGGCTGGCGGGATCAGGTCACTGAAGCCGGTGGACGAGTTGGACAGGAACAGTTTGACTCTGGCTCCGGCTCTATCCCTAATCGACCATCGAACTGAGCAGCTTCAACCGAAAATGATTTTCTTCGAAAAACTAATTCAGCTTCTGTGGAAGAAAATAAAACACATTACGTTAAGGCTTCTTAGTAGACCAAGAATACTGCATATAATACCACATGGATTAAAGGCTGCTTACTAGACCTTTTGTTTCGGCAGAGGCCGTGACGGGGCCTCATTTACAGACTAAAAGCGAGAAACATCCAGGTTTGAAGCACCTGAAATTTAAAAAAGAGAAAATTACATTGCCAGGGAAAGTCCGTATCCAAATATATCGAACCCCATAGTACGAAATGTATAAGCGCTTGCCCAAGATGCTTGCCCAGGTAACAAAAACACAACTGAGCATTTTTGTATTACAAAAGCAGACGCCAAACTGATTTTGCGGACTACGTACTTGGAATCCACGCATAAACCACCAGAAATTAGACAAATCAGGTAGGTTGTCTTCTTAATTTTTGTGTGCATTAGCTGAAGCAGTGTGAGTGGTGGATAAGTTGACATTAATTTCTCTCAGCATGCAATTTCCGGAAAAATTATCCGGAATTTCCTGTTAGGTATATTGCTTTTCTCTCTCGCATCACATCTAGCGCGAGCAGAGATACAGCCGAACAGGGTGTTTTTACCGAGCTGACCCAGTTGTCCGCTGCTTCCGAGTAAAAACAAAAACAGACTTTCGACCCTGTCCGGTGCAGTCTGTCCAGGTCAATCCAGATGTTTTCTGCGTAGTTGCACAGCTGACAGACACTCTCATTGAAATGGATGTAAAATGCCGACGAGTAGTTACGCACATTCCATCCCTGGTGGAATGATAGCCGGATAAATATTGTCAACCGTAAGCGTGTCCGGGGTGTCGGATTACAGGATGAGAGCCGCTTCGACCAGGTGACACCATTTGAAGCAGATGGTGCCATTTGTTGGATGGAATCCATCAGGTTCTCGCCAAATCGCATGGCACGGGCGGCAGTGATCGTATCCTGGGGCGATGCGGCATTTCAGGGGACGTCAGGGCATTTGGAGGCGGTAACAGGGCACAGTGCGCTGGGTTCGGTACTCGGTGGGAATGGAAACTACCCCTTTGTCGTTCCTGATACACCAATGCTTTGTAATAATACACAATGTTTTGTATTGTGCATTTTATCGAATTAACGAGGCAGGGTATTTTTGTGGAATTTAGAATGTCATTTCGCTATCAAGATACGTTGGGTGTCTAATTTGGGTCCATTTTGTGATCATGATCATGGAGACAAGTTGTCCAGAATATGTGCTAGATTTTTTCCAAGTTTTTCATGTTGGCTTCGGCGCCTTAAGAATAACAACATATCGTTTCTATCTTATTTTGATGGATGGAGGTATCCCACGCCTGAATTCCAGTTGACATCCTCGCCCACAGATTCTGGACCTTTTGGAGGTGGCGCCCCAGAAGCCGGTGCAGAACGGTGACCACAAACCCCTCACCAACGGCACCAGTAGTAGTGCCACCACCACCAGCAGTAGCAGCAGCAGCAGCAGTAGCAGCGGCAACAGCACGGACAGCGGCGGTAGCAGCTCGTCGCCTGTAGCGCCCCCTCCTGTTCCACCCCGCAACAACGAGACGGCGGACCTGATCGGGTGAGGTGCTGGGTGGCTGATCTTGTGAGAGTGAGGTACTGTGAGGTGCTAAATGCTTTGTCTGTTGCATCTTGTGAGAGTGGGGTGCTGCATCCATTACCTGATCGGATGAGGTGTTGGGTCCGCTGTCTGCTGCATTTTGTGAGAGTGAGGTGCTGCATCCATTACCTGATCGGGCGAGGTGCTGGGTCCGCTGTCTGCTGCATTTTGTGAGAGTGAGGTGCTGCATCCATTCCCTGATCGGGTGAAGTGCTGGATCTTGTAGAGAGGTACTGTGAGGTGATAAATGCGCTGCCTGCTGCATTTTGTGAGAGTGAGGTTCTGCATCCATTCCCTGATCGGGTGAGGTGCTGGATCTTGTGAGAGAGGTACTGTGAGGTGATAAATGCGCTGTCTGCTGCATCTTGTGAGAGTGAGGTACTGCATCCATTACCTGATCGGGTGAGGTGCTAAATGCGCTGCTTTATAGCACATGATATAGTTGCAAATTGAGTTTGTCTGGGTTTCGCTCTCCATCCAACAACCTGGGATTTGGAACACTTTGAATTTCTTCTTATTTACACGAGGTATGTAAATAATCAAAATTCGTATCTAAGAATATATGCATGGCTGATGATGATAATTAGAGTTTTAGGGCACTGTAGCTGCAGAGGCTATATGTACCCGAATCTATGTATGACTGGCTTGTACTTGAACAGGACGAGGTGTCTGAAAGTAGTTTCTCGCCAACTGCTCGAATTGATGGATGCTCTTGCTCCAGGGACTTCGAGGGCAGTACTCCTGCCGTGGGGACGAAGCTGGAAAATCTTCTGTTTGAAGATCTGGTTGAACCAACCCGCACAAGTACCAATGGCCATTCTTCTCCCCCACCCGCCATCTGTGAGTAGTGCCCGGAATCGCAGACAAGGCGGCTGACTTCTGGCCGCATAGATAGCAAGCATAAATGGCGAAATGTAGTGGTCCCGTACGGGAGCGCGATTAAACTTTTAAACTATAACACACAAATTAATTACAAATGGAACAGCTTGTGTGTGCGTGTGTGTGCATGCGATAGCCCATAGCATAGGATGTGTTTGGGCACGAGGCACAGCACTCTCTTTGCCAGAAGCTATATTTAGGGGTGTTATCGACGCACCAACTACCGATACCATATGACATCGCCAGCTTCTTCCTCGTCGGAAAGGTTTCTTGCAAGTCAAATTGCTCCTTGCTTAGGAAACTCTCCCGTCAATGGAATCACTAACCCCTACACCATCGCACCCTGCTTAAGATATTTCCCATCGCTGTCACTACGGTAACGGCCACCGACGTTCTCTTCAGCGCCGCCTCCGCGGCCGACGCCCTCCTCCCCGGACAGTGGGAGGGACCTGTTCGGAGCCGAGCCCTTCTCGCCGCCGCCGCCCTGCCACGCGCCGCCGCAGCCGCCGGCCGACCTAGAGGAGGACCCCTTCGGCATGGGCAGCTTTCCAAGGATCGCCCGGCGAGATCGAAAACGCCATCGGTCTGCTGGACAAACGGATCAGCGAAATGAAGGTATTGAGGATGTAGAGAGCAAACAGAGGGTTTGTCTTGTGAACGGTCATGTTTTTTTGTTCCCTAATCTTTGACTTCTCCCAACTAGTTATATGATTTGATTCAGACTAACATGTAGTTTTGTGCTGTGAATAAATAGAATGACTCGTTTGGCACGGGATGGGGCACGGCTCTGGAGTGAACTGATGTGTGTACCTATCTCTGAACTTTGTGTTCCATTTGTAATCGAAATTCATTGGTTTTTCCTATTGACAAAACGCAAGTATTCCATTATTAAAGAAATCATCATGCCCGTGCAAGCGTTAAATCTGGGAGAGGTACATACCTCCTGGTTTTTTGTTCTTTTGTTTTGCCACGGTAAACCACGTTTAATTTGTGTTTTTGCATTGTAATGTATTAGTTCTTATATTTTGCAACCAAAAGCTAGCAGACTAAAAACCAGTGTTTCCAAACTCAGCGGTAAAAGGCGTGCGAGTGCGTTTGGTGAGTGATAATTTTTCCACCAGTATTTGCACACCTGGAAGGAACTCTGAATGAGCAAACGTTAAGAGTAGTATGATCTCGGGCGAACCACACACAATTTGTTCGAAAACCCGCCCAGAATAATATTGCTGTTGACCTCCAGACGTCGCTAATCCCACCCTGTCCACCACAGGACGGCTTCAGCCGCGGCCTGTCCATTGGAAACGATGACTTCTCCCTGGATGACCTTGACCCGCTGAAGAACTGAAGAGGAGCTCTACGTATGCCGAGTCGCTGCTGGAAGATCATGAGGATGTCCTCCACCAATGTCGCCGTATCTGCGGGTTATAATTCACTTCTCGTATTCATCAGCGCCACCGGGGAGGCATGAAAAGGGCACAATCAGGGGACCTCTTGTTTCCATGGCGAGTCGTAACGGACCTCCTGTTTGTCCGTAACGACTGAGGGAGCAGAAACTCCTGGCCTGTGTTCAAAAAGCCTAGGAGGCATGTGAACCTCATTCCTCATGTGTGTCAGCAATACCTGGGAATCAAGACTGTGGCCAAGACACGAAGCGGCGTCAGCACGCCGCACTTGGATTCACGGTGCTGAAGGCCGATTGGTGCAAGGTTGAAAGCTGTGGAGAATGACGTAAGCCTGAAGTGAGTTTCGCGTGCAGCGTTTCCCTAAAACCAATGCGTGCTCAAGATAATTCTGGCTTCTTCATCCAGGTTGTCAAGACATTGATAGCCTCAGGAGTGGGATCAGTGAACTAACGAAGAAAGTCCAATATCGACGATTCCCTTATCGAGTGCTCCCTGGGAGGCCTGCGAGAAATATAACTATGGTTTGTTTGGTGCTAACAGTAAACGGTGACACATAGAAAACACTGAATTGCCTAGTGAGCAGTGTGTTGCTGAGGACACCAGTGAGGGAGGGGGGCGTCTTCAGCGTGCGCCGGACCGCACAGGCCAATGTGTAGCGCCTCTTGCAACGTGACGGGATGCAAGAGCGCGCTGCGGACACCCGCAGAAACTCTCGACCGGTGTGAAATCGGTGAATGTGCCGTAAAGCACCTGCAAAGGACGGGGTCGACTATTTCTTATTCGATACGTATAAATGTATATTTTCGGAAAGATATACTTAGCACGCTAATGCATTTACAGTGCATCCTATACCTGTTGTATACGAAGCGCGCAGTATTGCTGGAGAGCTGTTTCATCATGGGGAATTGTACGGTGCGTACCCGCAAATTATTTCACATGGCTTTCTTTCAAGCTCTTCTGAACGGCGTAGTGGTGTTACAGGCACTACGTTATCGAAATATGTTCGACGGTTGTTATTAGTCCCAGTTTATGCATGACATTGCGTGATAAAATGTGAGAAATAGTGAGAGAGTTTCAATGTATCATTAAATATATATTCTCTGAGTGGTTGTGGCTACTATTTATGTCAAGCCACCTAGCACCCCTCTCTATATACGAGCCGGCATGAGCGTGCGCACGAGCGAATCAATTATAAGTATAAAACAGCTGAGTCTGCGCGTGCGGGCAAGTGTAAAATGTGTGCGCCCGATTCCGCACAGCAGCCTGATGCGCTACGCTGTGAATGTGTTCGGGACGTGTATCAATACAAGTCCCGTTTGATCGCATAATTGCCGTCCTTCCTATAGTCTGGTAATTACATCTTAACAGAGAATTCCATGGAAAGCAGAGCAAGCGGTAAATATCCAGTTTTAGAACCATATCATAGGTGATCTTGGGTTTACCATAGAGGAAAGGGAATATCCGTAGGGAATGCACAGTGGCGAACATTGCAATTTAGCCTGCATTTCATCAATGCTTATACATTCATTATGCTATCTCGGAAATGGAAATCCTTAGGCCTTCTTAACTTGGTCTGAACTGATGAGAATTAAATTTCCATGTTTCATTTTGTATTTTAGCACAAAATGCCGAACAGGGGCGGTTATAACACTAGAAAAGGAAGTATATTGGTCATATCCGTTGTACTTTGGATGAAAAATGCGTCTCCACACAAATGCATTCATATTTAACGCCCGATTTTTGTTTTATAATACAATTTTACATCGAGACCACTGTCAAATTTTGTTTGACGATTTGACAAGATCTCATTGGCGTTCTTGATTTCGGCAGGCGGGGGGGGATAACCGTTTCGACTATATTCTACAATATTGTTTTAGTCCCAGGCTTTGCAGATGCATTCTGTTAGTTTCGTTCAGGGGTCTAAAAACTTGCCGATCTACCTACGCCGTCGGCGACCCTATCATCTTTTGGTTGGCGACCCAGCAACCGTCTCAAACTCTGATTCCATCTGTTTTCCTATGATTTTAGCTTCCACCATCCGCTCCTGCTTCTAAATATGCTTACCCTCTCCACTGTCTCCACCCGTCATCGTAATACATACAGAGCCCATCAAAATCTATTGGATGAAGTCTGCCAGTTCCTTTGGCCAAGAATGGGCAGAATCTACTTCGACAAAGAGCCAAGTTAGCCCTCGTTTCCCGGCTTGTTTGGCGTTTCTGAAAGACAGCTTGGCTACAACGGGGCATCTTTGGCCGATTACATCTGGTATCATCACCGCCCTTAGTTGCTGCTAGTCTATGCTAGTTATGTTTCTTCTTACTACAATTTTTGGTTCCAATTTTATGAAAAACGACTGAAATGACCTGGTACTTTAGATGATGCCATCTCCTGTACCGTATTTATGTACTATTTCTAAGTTCAAACTAGAATGTACTAGAATCTGTCACGAGTCGGTACCAAGTCGGTGATTTTCATTTTTTTCTATAGGCGACCAATGGGAGACCAGGTCGGCCGAAACCGCCGACTTGCAGTGGTCGCCTGGTCGCCGGTGGTCGCCCTGGTACATTTTCGGTGTCTGCGGCCTTCAGAACGAGCGCGGCGCGGGCTGCCGCTAATATTTTTGTATTCTTGTTGGGAGCAGTGAGCGCCGTTTTTGACGACTGGTGTTCAATTTGTTAAATCCAAGGGGCTAAATCAAGATGTGCGTTTATCATAGACAGTCCGTGCAATCTAGGTGGGTTTTGGAGTCTACTTGCAATGATGTTTCCTTGTTTTGCTTTATCGCGAAAAGTCTCAGAAGGAAAAAAAACTTGAATACAAGTGGTGCATGTTTAAACCCTTTCCAACCACAATCACACTAAAATGTCATCGTAAACATTGTTGTATAGTCACACATTCCCAAGGGGTGGATTTCCTAAATGATTTTTGGGGTGCCTAATTATGAGACTATCCATAACAAGTATACTGTTTTTGATACCACCATGTTCTTGCCTTATACCAGTGTGCAAAGTACGACATTTTTGACGAGATCTCGTCGGTGTGAGTGCCCTTGGAGACAGGACCGACTGGTGCAAATTTTATCAACCTGGTGCGAACTTGCGAGGTTAGTGACACTTAAACTAAACAAATAATGGCTGAATGGCTATTAAGACACAGGAGGGGGCCTTATAAAAAATTCCTTAACTAACTGACTAATGATTGAGGTAGCATTGCATTGTAGGGGTAGGAATGGGTGCATTTTTTCCCTGGTATGTGCCAGATTAGTGCAAATTTTTGGAGGCTGGTGGTGCGAGAATTTTAGATGGCTGGTGCGACTCGTCTGGCATGCTGCCATACTTTGCAGACTGGGCCTTATAGCTGGACATATAACTGGGTGACCAAGTAGGCCTGTTATTTATAAATTTTAAAGTCCCTGAAATGAGAAATAGGAAAATTTTAAGGATGCTCTTAGTAGGCACAGAAAATAACTTGAGCTTTCATTTGGGGTGCCACAGCAGTGACGGGTGCAAGGGATCCCTGAACTCGAGTCCAGGACCCCTTAAGTTTGAAAGGATTAAGGGCGGCCTGAGGAAAAGGGTACCCCAAAATTGATTAAACCAGGTCTGTGAGGCAGAAAATACCTTGCTACTGCCCCCACCACTAGAATACAAATGATGGGGCTACAGATGGAGCTTTGAAGTTTAGAAGTTGTGAAAAATGGCATTAAAGGTACTGAAAACAGGTTTTGTTGTGCTAGGTTGGCTCACGTCATGTTCTGTATGGCCATGTGTCTTGGTCTGTATATATTATTATCTCAAGTGGCAATATAAATCAAATATTAAAAAACTTTTTATTGTTTCACTAGGTATCTATTAATTTATTTTGTATATGACTAGGGTTTTATTTACACAGATGCACCAAGACATGTGAATGATCATAATAAACATGTTGAGCTTCAATATTTGAAGCAGGGTATAAAGTTTGATTTCCTGTTTCTGCTTCAAAGATAAATGTCCTCTAAAATTTTAAGAACAGAAATAAGCCAGGTAGAAAGAACAAAAGTTTGTTTCATGGCCTAAAATATTGTTCTGGAAAATGGTCTCATGCATTCCCATAATTGAGAATGGGTGTTCCCATCTATGGGTCAAACATTCCCATTTATGGCACTGTTACCATTTTTAAGTCACACCAACCACAGTTTCTCCCACTGATTGATGATGATAGCCACCCTTTTGGGTGAAGTGTGCCATTTTGGTTGACAGCATGCAATCTCAGAGGGCTGCCTGCCCCTTACTAAAATCCTAGATCCATCTCTGTGCATTGGTACCCCATAAGGGATATAAATGTGCATTCCTGCACAGCACAAATATGTGATAACCATTTCCAATTTGCCAGAAGACTCCACTGCAAGGACAATGGTCCAATCCAAGTCTGCCAAACATAGAATAAGCTGTGTCTTTTGCACAGATGGATGCACACTGGGTGATCAAGGTGTGTGTGTATGTTTTTAACTGACTGATTATATGCATCCAAGTTTCTGATAATATCTTGTATTTTTTGTCACAAGAAAGTTGAATCGTTTTGTTTTCTCTAGTATGGATGAAATATGGAAGCACTGCCACAGAGGTACAGCAGAAATATCACAGAGAGATTGTGTCCACCACAAAAGAACAGGTTGCTGAAATGCAAATTATTCTTCTCAGTACCCAATCCTGGTCCAAATAGGTCATCAGCAACTATTCTGGAAACTTTTTCAGTCCTGATTATTAATGCTAAAATGCATCAATTAAGAGCTTTGGAAATAGTTATCATGGGAATGATGTCATGGAAAGAAAACAAGGTTATTCCCAAGAGACAGCATTGCTATTGCTTTGAATAGAACCATGTTCAACAATGGAGTGAAAATCGGGCCTCATCTTAGCAATGGTTGATATTTTCCACTGCACTTCTGACGAAATGTTGCCAATGAATAATGTTTGAATTATTTATTTGAAATGTTACAGGAATTTATCTGATTTCTGACGCCTCAAGGTGAAGAATCACAAGTATTTCACGACGCATGTATGTACATGAAAACATTTTTCTCTAGTTAAATGAAACATCGGAACTGTTTCTGAGGCTCTTTTTAAGGTGCTGCAAACCCTTTTATTTGTCTCTAAGATAAGGCCTAACAATTTTTCACATGGATGGACACAAAATAAAACCATTATTGATGAGAGAACAACAATGTTGCATCAATCATGGTTGTATCTTGCTTGGTATAGAAGTGATGGGCGAAAATGTTAATGCCTGGGGACGCTCCCACGGAATTTTTACAGGGGAACGGACCCGGGCTTGTGCTGACCGGGGCAGGGGAATTGTGAGCATATTTGGTACCTGACAGCATTAATGACGAACCGAAAATTTTGGGGAGACCTCCCCCTGGTTGGCCAACAGGAGGATGCGTAGGTACCCCGTCCCACCGCTTTCGGCGCCCATTTAATTGCCCTTGTGTACGGGCAGTGTATCATCTTTGACCTCGATTGACCTCCAAACAGACTTAGCCTAAGATTAGTGGGCACTATCGACACGTATTCATGACTGCGTAGTGCGTATAAATGACTGATCACTATCCAACATTGGCTCTTAGGTCCGACATATCACGCCCAATGCGAGCGTTCTTCCTATTATAACTTGAAGCTACGTGATAACATCCCCAATATTCAGTGTCCTGTTGCGCCCTAGCCTTTGAACCGATATGAAAATGGATGTTGCCTTTGTGAAAGAGCTGGTCCGGCTCTGTCGAATAGCGTTGAGAAAGTGGTTCCGATTATTTTGCGTACGGAGATAAGCAAGGTTTTATAGAGCACTGCATTTGATACATTTTGACGTATATGAATTATCCCCCTCTGGTGACCACAGTATTGACCTTCCGCAAAAATTCCGGGAGTAACGCCGACTGCATTTCCGACGACCTTTCGATCGCTTTTTCCGCTTCTATCTTTCTTTGTTTCCGAGATCGAGGGTGTCATTTTTAACCCCCTCCCACCAGAGGGGGGGTCATAGGTGATTCATGCTGGTCATCGGGGCTAGGGTTAAGGGCCAGCATTAGGGTGTTTCATTGTTCCAAAATGCAATATTTTGACGCATATCGACGTTCCCCTCAAACCTCATCTGCTTACAAGCTTCGGTGCAAGATTTCCATGTATTTCGATAATATTTAGAGGTCGCGCACTTTTGCAGTTTTTTATCAAATGTATTCAAATGTACACATAAGCGTAGGAACGTCCAGAATATTGGGGAGGCCAAGGTGCATTTGGAAGTCATTTCTTTCCAGTCAACGCCATAGGGTTAAGGGTTAAGAATCAAGAATATTGGGGGGGGGCTATGGCCCCCTGCCCCCTGTTCCTACGCCTATGAATGTACACATTTCCACACTGATACTGGCGCTGGTTTTCTTTTGCTTGGTTTTCTATTTCACATCTGAAATATTCTTAAAATTAAATAAAACATTTATTACTGCACAAGACTAGCCTGAGCATAAAACCCGACCGATTTCGGGAGCATCCCGCCCCCGTTTTCAAGGGAGATGAAGAAAACACTATGACATAAACCTAACTAAGCGAAAAACACGAAGACAGGGTAAACTTTGAAAGAACAATCTTAGCTATGAACATGACGAATCATTTTAGAATTATTAGCTCTAAACACGTGTTATTTTTCAATTCAATCTCTTGTTTGGCTGGCGTTTTAAGAGGTCCAAAAATCCAGAGAAGATGGTAACTTTGCCGATATTTATATCCATTTTGGTTCCGTGGTGGTTTGGATGTAAATTGCATCTTTTATTTCCCGCTGTTTTTGTCTTGAGTTGAAAGTTAAAGTCGTTGTGGTGTCCCATTTGATATAATGATCCTTTTCGAATGATTGTTTTGCTGTGGCCTCCGCTGCTCTCTCGTCAATTGACTCTCGCATTAGTTTTTGTCGAGATTTTCGGTGTTCGTCTTGTCGGACTTCCATCATCCTTTTGCTTTCTCAAATGTATATTTTTGGACAGTCATTACATTCCATCTTGTATACTGGGCCTGGTTTTTCCGGTTGTCTATCCTGTCCTTTGGTTTGACCAGTAATTGTTTGATCGTTTGATGTTCCTTAAAATATGTTCTTACGTTGAATTTAGAACATATGCGTCGAATCTGTTGCGATACTCCTACATATGCGAAGGATCATTATATCAAATGGGACGCCACAATGACTTTAACTTTCGACTCAAGACAAAAACAGTGGGAAAGGGAGATCGCCCTCATCAAGAGGTTCAACGGATTCGTCAAGGACGAGAAGCAGAAGCAGTACCTGCTCCGGGTGGTGGAACTCCATCGGAGGGCTCTACCCAAGCGCACCAAGAAAGAATGCGCCTCTTTCAAGTGTAATGGTTTTTGGTGATAAAAGTGCGCGACCTCTAAATGCCCTTTTATTTTGCTTTTAAGGGTGTCAATCGATTCAGTTTTACGTCTAGAGCTGGGGGAAAGTCGATATGACTTCGTTCCAAACAAACAAAATTTCACTATAGTGGGCTGAAACACCCTAGCCAGCATGTATAATTTTGTTGCTTTCAGATCATAACTTTGACTTTAATACTGAATTATAATCTCATGAAATCACTTAGGTAATGACTTGATTCTGGCTTAGGTTATCGATATCGAGAAACCCGATCTATATTTTATAGGTTTTTTATATCTATATTTTATCGGAACCTTCCCCCTTGCACTCGCCAGTGATTCCCTATAGCCATATTTATACCACTTTTAAGACCGATTTTGTAATACATGTAGTATTAGGTTCGGCGACCATCTAAGAAGCTTGGATTTTAGTCGGCGACCACAAGCTCACTTTTTAGACCCCTGGTTTGGTTAATACCCACCCACTCACTCCAATGATTTCCTAGATACCTTTGAATTGATGTTGATATGTTTTCCGCCGATAATGCATTATTAGATATTCTCGTGTCGTCATAGTCGTTAGCGATCATACTCGTGTCGGCACTGCCAATACGTTTCGTAGGTTAAAATGCCGCCCCGGTAGCTCAGTCGGTAGGGCGTTGGGCTCCGGCCCACTGATCAGAAGCATGCAGTGGCAGTGCATGTCCAGGCTTGGGATCGGTTCACCTGAGACGCTCCGGCGCTGAAAAGTTTGCGCGACGTAGGTCAGCTGGCAACTGACTGGTGAGAGGGTGACCTGAGCGGGGCGGCCGTCCCTGTGCTTTGTGGGACGTTAAACTTGATGTCAATGAACGGCCGGAACGGCAATAGCTTGCCAGGGGCGGTACGAATCAGGGCAGCAGTGGTGAGGTAGAGGTGACACTGTTCAGGGCAGCGGTGATAAGCCAAAGGCGGTTAACCCTTGCCCGGTGGCGAGTAGGAGCCACCTTCGCCCTGGTGGGAGGGGAGGTTAAAAAAGACCCCCATGATCTCAAAAACTAAGAGCTAGAAAAAAGGCAAAACGGCAATCGAAAGCTCTTCAAAAATGTATATCGAAAATAATTCAGTCATTTTTCTTTTCAGGTCAATATCAAGGTCACCAGAGGCCAAAACAGGTCAAAATCGCTAATATGAAGTGTACTAAGAAAACCTCATATATCTCAGAAACTATGATAGCTAGAAACATTTTTTGAACTACGTTCGAAAGTTCTTGAGTTGTTATTTCATTTCAGTGCCACTCATTTTCGTGTCAGGTCCAAGCCTAGGGAGCTGCAGGTCACTGAATATTGGGAATGTTCTCGGAAATGTCCATAGCCACCCATGCATAAGGGCGTTTCCTTTTTCGCTAATAGATTCCAAACCAAGTCAGATGCAGCCTTAGTTGATGCACCACTGCAATGTTCTCGTCAATACGAATCGAATAATATATACTATTGTTATGCCAGGTCACATTTGAAAATTTGACCTGACCCAGGTCAACGGTCTGACCCAACTTGACCTGGTATAGTCATGGTGTATATAATTTGACTTGCAGTGATTATACAAACACTTTCGTGATAAAATAAAAGTTCTATCTTTGTTTATCAAAATCTATAGAGTAAAACACCAAAAAATGCTTATTTGACCTAAGGTGACCTGTTAAAGGTCACAAGTCAAATTTGTTTTGCATCAACCTCAGAATTTAGGTAAGAGCAAGTCGTAACCGATGTTTGAAGTCGATTCCATCCATACTTACTGAGAAAAGCTCATTTCGTGATTTTCCCCATGCATTTACAACGGGGAGGTCATGCTCTGCACATGACCTTAGGTCACCAATATACAAAATCCCGGAACAAATGTTGTAGCTCCTGGTTTTAGTTATGCGTCCTAAGCATTTTTTGAGGTGAGGTCACTTCACCTGGCCTGGTGACCTGAACTGATATGACCTTGAGCTAAAATTTTCAGGAAAGATGTAAAAATGATGAAGGAACAGCTAGACTAAGTTTGGCGGCACTGCGCGCCGCCGTTTTTTGGTCACTTTGGTAAAACCCAAGGGGGTTTAAAAAGACCTCCACCCGGGTTAAGGTTAATGTATTGGGGGTGCTCAATGCATGATTTTTGGTGCTACAATTAGGATTGGCGGTGCCCAGGCACCCCCAAAAAGATAACAAAATTACACCCTGGAAGTAACCAGCCCTTTTCACATTGCATATAGCTAGCAAGTTCTGTATAGTTTGCATGGGACTAGCAAATCTTATTCACCTTTGCCCCATAGGCCATGCGAATAATCCTACACGACTCGAATAGGACTATCAAATAACCCTCGCTCTGCCGGTCCACGCGCGGCGCGGCCGCGCCCCCGTGTCTCTGGTACAGCCTCAGATAGACGGGCCCGGCACCTGGCGCCGGTGCCTGCGTTTCAGAAATATCTAAATAAAAAAGCAATGTCATAATTTAGGCATGTATGGAGAGAAGGTGTGTATGTTTTTCGTCATTCAATTTTCTTAAAATAACTTGAATAGGTATTCATAAAAATGTACAGCAAAATCCAAGCAACTAAAAGGCTAGGAACGACTAATTTCCTACTTCATGATTACCAATGTATCTTTACATCCCCATCCGTGGACTACCCTTTTACACGGCAAATTGTCCCTTTGCCATCCAGCTGTGAACCTGGCACAATATCAAGTTTGGCGTGGAAATCTCCACTGGGTAACAATGATACAAGGAGGGTGGCCTGAGACCACCCCTCTCACCCCATAGCCCCTGCTGATGTTGTCGAGCCTGGCGTTGCCGCCATGCCGTCTGAGGACGTTTTCCAGGAAGAAAGCGTTAGAGATGCTGTCTGGGCCATTGTTCCGTATTTTCACGCGTGTCCTTATCGTCCTGTCGATGGCTATCAGCTGACTAAACCACGAAAATTGTCACCCTTCTGCCCTGCCGCCTGCGTTGACGAGCCCGGTCTGTGTCAGAGGCTGTCGCGGGCTCCAGCGGGCCGCGGCACGGGCCGCCACTGCCAGGCGTGAGCAGAAGAGCGCGAACATCATCTCAATCAGGGCGCAGGATAATTGCACCTTAGTCCTATGCGATATTCCATTCGCACAGGAATCCTGTTCAATCGTATAGGACTCTGAAAATCCTATCGGACTTTTTTACTAGGGAGGGTGTGGCATGAACGAACTTTCAGGGGGCGCTGATGATCGTTTTGGGGAAAAGTGTACCTTATCCCCCTTTCGCTGGATCCGCCTATGGAAGTCGGGGCATCGGAAAACGCCGAGCAGGAAGAATCGCTTTACAATTTTACGAGTACAAATACAGCATGCGAATGCTTGTTCTAGAGGTTTTCTGAGTCTCCCTTACATTTTTGCACTTGTTACCAGTTCTGTACCCTTGATATCGAAAAAGGGAAAAAGTCGAAAAAGTATTCTCGGTCAAGAGCCTCGGTTGTAAAGGAATGAGAGCTCGCGCTCTACTGCTGCCTCTTCCACCAAATAGGTAAAACTGGTTCGGTCTGTTGGTGTAGTATCTTTCAGCTTTTAGGGTCTTCTCGGTGTAGGAACTAGCAGGCAAGAAAGATACCTTTACTTTACAGTAGGTACATATTTTTCAAGGGCTACTTGGATATTTTGTGGGTAAATTGTTCTTGTGCGGTTTGCGTTTTGTTGTTTTTAGATCTCTCAGGATTTTCGGAAGTAGCCTTGTTGCATGTAGGTAAATTATAAAATGACTCTTGGAAAGCTTATATTCACAGGCAGCCTGCAAAGTATGGCAGCAGGCCTGACTAGCTGCACCAGCTATCTAAAATTATTGCATTAGTTTCTTCTGCCAGCCACCTAAAATTTGTACCAATCCACAGTATACCAATTAACAGGGAGAGGAACACACTCATCCCCAAGATACCTTTACTTAAAGGTACATTCAAGAGGAATTTCTCCACACTCTGACATCACACGGTAGTTGAGGAATTCCTTCGCCATTGAGCTGTGTATTAAACTGTTGCTAATGGCACTTCTCGCTTACAAATTTGTGAGAATACATGGCGATCAAGTTTATCCCAAATGCAATAGATAACCATTTTATTTTCTATTCTGGGCCTCTTTTTGCAAAAATTTGGACATTTTATTTTCTCATGTTAAATGTTACGAGTTGTGGCATCACATCCGGTGGCCTATGCTTGCTGTTGGAGGGGGCGGACTCATCCCTACCTACATTATGCAATGCTAACTCTCTTATTAGTTAGTTTTACAAGGCACAATCCTGTGTCTTTATAATCATTCATCCAGTATTTGTTTGCTTTTCAGTGTCATGTCCCTCACACCAGTCACAGATTCACAGCAGGCTAATAAAATTCACACTGCTTGCTTATAAATTGTTCAGGATTTGAATTTCGACGGCAGGCAGCCACTGCAGCTTCTAAAGCATCCAGAGTACTGGCGATCATGAGGAGGGCTTTTGCTAACATTGACACATTCACGCTTCCACTACTGTACAAAACTATGGTTCGCCCGCTGCTCGAATACGGAAATTCTGTCTGGGGACCTTTAACAGGGCAGATCAAAGGCTCATCAAAAGGATCCAACGTCGAGCTACCCGCATGGTACCATCCCTGAGAGGACACTCGTATGAGGACAGACTGCGCGCACTAAATCTTCCCTCTCTCTACCATCGTCGCGGAGGAGATATGTAAGAGTTTTCCAACTCCTACATGGCACCATCGACCAGGATTATACCCAGTTCTTTCATCTAGATAGCAGATCTCGCACGCGTGGTCATTCTATGAAGCTGATGAAGCCGAAGTCGATCGCGCGGCGTAGGGCGCCCTGGTGTCCGGATCGTAAACAACTGGAATGCATTGCCAGCCCATGTGATAGCTGCTCCTTCTTTAAATACATTCAGTCTCGGTTGGACAATCACTGGGCCCAGCAGATGTTCCATGTACCCGACGAAGACCATTAATCGTCCCAAACTTGAAGGTCCGTGGGCCTCTTGGTATTTCCGAGCCATACATCTCCACAGGAACTCATTAGATCCATACACACTCCAGAAACACTTTGCAGGTCGGTTAACGAGGGCCTCCGTTTCCTCAGACACTTCACTCTGAGAAAGACTGACTTAAGACTCAGATTGAAACGAGCTGTCAGAGACCAGAGCCAACAGGCCGTGATGGCCTAAAAATCTTCTGTAATTTTTAGGTATAGGTATAGGTATAGGTATTATATCTCCAAGGGCACTAACATATGTTATGTCCCCCAACCAGGGCAAGGGTCAAGATGCTGGCAGATGTGTCCCCCACCATTTATGAAAGTAACAATATATTTGGTGTAACATATTCATGAGTAACAATTAAAATATCAAGCTTTGCTTTTGTGTATGTGTTCTGTTAAAGATACAGATTTGATGGTTCTGCTCATAGGTAGGTATTATTTTGTATCCCTGAAATGTAAATGAATGGTGTAGGTTTACAAACAATAATTAGAGGTTACTGAAAAAACAATTGTTATTTTGACTGAAAGGTGTGCATTGCAACTATTAAACTCCCAAAAGGACACTTCCATTTTGTGCTTGAGAATTTAAGTTTCTTGTTTTGCTGAGATTGACTAGGATTTGTTTCAACACCTCCTCTAACCTGCTCCAAAGCCCTCCAAAATCATTCATATATTTCTGCAGGTTTCCAATTATGTTCGTAACTCCTATACTCAAAAATTAGTTCAATGTTTGCCCAAGCAATACAGGTTTTTAGGGAGACAGTAGAAGACTCAATTCCGGTGCACAAATTTCAAGTAATAAAAGTACAGAATTCTGCAGGTGCTCTGGGTGGCTTGTAATTGTGGCTGTGTTTTTATGAGTGATGTTCTAGTTGAAATATGTTGATTGTTTAAAGGGTGTTGCTTGGATTTTGACTATTTGATTTTATACCGGTGACTGTATCAGTGCTGAAGCACATGCTGAGTGCTGCTTCAGTGCTGCCAACAGCTGATATGTCCTCCACCCCCAGCCGGCTGCTCCAGGAGACACATTTTGTGTCCCCTGCCACCCAGGTGACAACATCTATTTTGAAGAATAGCTAGAGCGGTGAAAAATAAGCGATCGAGGTGCGAACATGCAAACTGTGAACATGGGGGAGCCTTCTGGGACCTGCTGGTTCCAGAATACGTGTTTAAATTTGGCATTTAATATTTTCATCTTTCTTATCATCTTTCCTTACCAGGGTCGACAGCAGCCGGCAGAAGGGGGTTTAAACGAGCTGGCACAAACCTGGGTGGCAAAAAGTAACAAAAAGTATGAAATACTGAATATTTGTTGTTATTCGCATTGGATATGAATGTCTGACATCTTCTGGTCTGAAAATGTATATTACTGTGTACCGAGAAGCTTTAGCACTCTCGTCTTCCAATTTATCATGCAACTTCAATAATCTGTTCGGGCTAAATGGTCTATGGCTGGAACCAACCCATTGGCAGATCCAGAAGGGGAAGAGGCCAGCGCTTCAAAGCTCAAAATAGTGTTCTTGCCACCACCCTCGCCAACGGCCGGCAGCGCTAAATTTTAGAAGCAGTCTTGTTTGCTTCATATGTATCTACTTGCCCCTTCTGCAGTAGTTAAATCTTAACAGCTTCCATTTAGACCGTGTCACATTTTTTCTCATCGACATTTTGCCGATCAGTTTGCCCCTCCCCCAAACGGACCGGTTGGATCCACCAGTGATCTCACCTTTCTGATATGAAGGAGTTTTTTTTACAATGAATGAAGTGGCGTTGCTTCTATTGTTAGTTAGAAACAGGTACATTTTAGATGACGCCACAAGAGTGTTGGCTGATGGGGCATCAGTAGCTGGCTAAACTATGTTCTGTGGGCAGTGGGCTCTGAGTGATATTCAGAAGCCTTCTCTCCACCCAGGCAAAACGAGTATCCATGATTTTTATCAATTCTTATTTTTGATGTAGGTATGTCAATGTAAATATTTGTTCTCTAATTGCAAGAAATCTTATGCATGTTATTAAACAACAGTTTGGTCTATTCAACATAAACACAAATTTTATTCCAACAGATAAATGTATGGGATAACCGACCACTGGGCATTCAAGCCACTAGGTTTGAGAGTTTATGATCAGCGGAGACAAACTAAGTAGTTCGAGGAGACATATCAGAAAAACGTGAATGCTCTAACCAGAACAGGCCAGTCAATGTTGGTTCTTCACTTGATAAGTATAAAAAAACGTTAAAGCTAGTACGGCCTAGCTTGCAGGAGCTCAAAAGTACTGTCAACAAAGCACTTTCCCGTTTCCATGTATTCAGACTGAAATAATATTGTTAGCCGAAAAATATGCATTGTGAGGGGCTTGAGAATCCCCAGCTTGTAGCCTCTCTGGGAGACCTCTACACATGGGATAGATTCTTGTGCAGGAGCTCGTTCACCTTGACTTTCTTGCCATGGAAACTTACTTATTTCATCTAGAGTACCACCCAAAATCAGACTTAGCTCCTGTTCACATTCAAAGGGAATGTGGTACCTTGGTCGAATCCTGGTATTTAGTGTAATTGGGGGAACTTTTAGCCGAGAATCATGGAAGCGTCCGTGATTTCTCTGAAAAAATGTATAAGAAGCTCAATATTTTGATTTATAAAATGCTCCTCTAGGGAAAAAAGAAACATCTGCCTGTGGATGATGTCATGATCTGGCAACCACTACCATATTCAATAGGCTTCAAGGGCTTTGATTGGCTGATACTCACCGTGATGTCAGCATATGTCGTCACACAAACAGCCTTGATAACTGTGGCCTGCTGTTAAGGGTACATGAGGGGTAAATTTCGCTGCCACGCTCTTTTTACCACTTGACTGCACCTGTAATTGGGATACATCCTGTTGGTGTTTACGCAAATACAAATGCAAATACATTTCAGGTAGTTTTTAGCTTTTCTCTACGGAAATTTTGAGTTTCAAGACAAATGATATATAGAAAACCGGGTTTTTCCGGCATGCTTTACAACTTGGCTATCTCAGTTAAAATCACGATATAAAGGTGCCACATTCCCCTTAATATTATCGAGGATTACCAATTGGACTGATTGAATTGTGGATGGCATGCGATCATATATGCGTTTCCTGCCCCTGAGGCTTAAGACTTAAACTAGAGGAAATATGATACAAAATTAGTTGATCAGAATGCCAAAAATACAGTGTAATTATCTGTTGATGATGGTAACAGTTATTAGAAAATGCTTAAAGTTTAGTTTCCATAAATAATTGAAAATGTAGGCTCCTTGAGTCTTTTTACCACTGTTTTCCTTTTTAAACCGGTAAAAACCGGCTGTTGGCAGAAACCCCACTGAAGTGGCAAGAATGCCAACCCTGATATAAAACAGGAGGCCTGAATTTAGTTTTCTTCCAGAGATGGCGCAGGTATATGCTGGATTTATATTTTGAATGTGTCAAATAGAGCAATATGGATGAAATTTTCTCCAATGCTTAGTTATTAAACGTGGGGACTGTCTTGAACTATCCGAAAGAAACCTAGAGCTCTGTGCCCTTTCTTGAATGGTTAAAAAATATAGAAAAATGGAGAACAAAGTGCCATCCACGCGTGCGATAGGTTGTAAGGATTTGAAGAGCAACATGGACTTATCATCCATTCCTTTTATTCAACGCTGTAGGATTGGTGTTGAAATTTATCATTCCAGGTGGTCAGTTCTCCCCTCTGTCACCTGGTGAAAATCCCTACGGTGCTGACAATGGTATCGGTTTTAAATGGTATTTCTTTAAAGTTAAATGAAATATTCTTGCGTCTTTTTGTGTACAAAAAATAATGTTGCAGTGAAATCGGTTTATTTATTTCCTCTGCTCCTTGGAAGCTTCCCCGCCATTCCTTTTTGTATATTTATTTTCCGAAGGATATTTGCGCGAGAAACGTCTGTAATAAGCTGTTGCAAAGTCGTAAATTCATTATTTTTAACATGGGGTTCGGAGACAAATCGATATAAATGGGGCACTCTACATTTAGAGTTCCAGGTCTGTATCATGCCGACTGATATTGCTACAGTTGGGATGTTGCTACTCTCCTGCCCTCATTGCCTCATATGACGTGACACTGAATAGTATCGTCTTGAGTAACATGCAAGTGTTGAATTGGTCTTTTTTCGTGATTTAGGTCCCAGGCCTGTGGGTGAGCGTGGCAGCGAGCAGCCTGGCAGTAACGTGGCACAATGTTCCGAGCTGCAAATCATGTTTCAAGGAGAGTGCTCACCAGGGTAAGTTCATGTGTCCACTTTGAGTGGGTATCAGTATTATGTCCGTACTCGCCATGAATGATAGTCTTTAACCTCGTGATTTGTCAAGAAATAAATGTTAGTGTTGCGTGAAATATTTGACTAAATGTCTCCAACAATTAAGGACGTATCCATCAACTGAGTGATGTGTGTTTGCTGCAAGTATTGTGAAAGTCATGAGTTTTAGGCTCTACTTTTTACAGTTTTGTGGAATACCTTGATGAAATCCGCGAAAGTGTTAAAAACGAACGCTGCGCCCCAAGTGGTAACGTAAAACTATGTTATCGTTGTTGTCAGGAAGTGTGAGGGGTGGTGTAGCTCAAATTTGCACGCTCTGATAACAGGCCGGATCTTTAAGCTGAGGTACTGGTTAGAAAAAAACAGGCAGCCTGTAGCACTGTTCATAGGAAATTACAAATGTTTTACTTGTTTGTGACTTTCTCATCGCCCCAAGCTGCGTCAATGTATCTGCTCGTGACGAGCTGTACAGCACGTGCCTTATAATGTTTTATGTCTATTTCTAATATGATAATTTACATGGATTAAGTGCTTATGCAGTCAAGGGCTCAGCCGCTCTGAGATGGTACATCGTACAGTACTTCAAATGTTTCCCCTCTCTTTGCTTTTTGTACTGTTTGTAAGCTGTTTCTTTAACCGTATATATGATAGTACTGGATCTACATAATATCTTTGTTAGCTACCATTGATCCTCGTGTCGTATCATTTATGGATCACATTCAGCCTCCTTTTATATGGATCAAATATATCGTAAAATCACAAAATTGTGTATGCATTTGCTTTCATGTAAAAACATTTCAGCCATTGTCTTTTGTGCCCTTCAAAATATGAACCGAGTCTTAACATTAAAAAAACAGCTCGAAGTCTGCAGCTGGGTCTACTTGGTGTTCTGTGTTGTTTCTTTAAGCTCCTGAGGACTGACGTGTGGTACGTTTTGAAGGTGGGCGGCCACACAAAGCCGGGTGGCCAGGCGAATTCTCGCGCTCAGGCGGGGGGACCACCGATGCCAGCTCCCAAAAAGTGAGTCACAACTGCTGATCATAGTGGGACTACCATTCCTTCTTGGAGACTTCGGTGATTTGAACTTCAAAAGACATTCTAGAATACACTTGAATCATTGCTAAACCAAGTAATGTGGTTTCGATTTTTAGCATGAATATGCCCCCGCTGGGGCATATGTCACCTTATTTGGGAAAAACATTGCTGCCGTCTCATTTTTTATATATTCAAGAGCCTTTATATGTAGAATGCTTCAAAACTCATTAATTCTGTCTGCAGGTTAAATCAATTCTAAGCCAATTCTAAGCCTTCAAAGCCAGAACTGCACGGTCTGACCTCCAGAGGCCTATGCCACATTCGACGCCGCTCCTCTCCCCGGCAGAGGCGGTGTGTCCGCCGTGACTGTGGGGGCGGCCACAGTTACACTAGGCCTGGGCGGCACGGTCGGCTACGCCTGGTTGGACCCCGCGTTCCGGGATAGCCTGGAGGCGACCGTTCCCTACGCAGATGTGCCGCTCTCCATGGTACTGGGCGAGAAGTCGCCGCCGCCCCCGACTCCCGTTCCGGATGTTCCCTCGCGAATGAGAAAGTGAGTATGAAGGGAGCGTTGGTAAGGAATACATGTTGTCGATATGGGAGGGCGAAATGCTCCCAGAATTTTTTTTTCTTGGACAGAAGTGGCTGGCAACAGATCCTTATGGTCCACTCATAATGATAGCAAGTGTCCGGATATTGAAGTGCTGGCTCGGTTTGCAGTGTTCTGTTGTCTGCCTCGTACTTATTGCCTTCTATCTACCGTTTGGCCGGGCTCAATCAGATGGTGCTGCCCTATGTCCTTTTGGTTATAGAATGATAACGATTTTTCCTGAGTTTCGGAACTCGTTGATGAAGGAAGGAAAACGTCCTCTGATTTAAGCTTCTTTGTTTTTTCGGCATCGTCTGTCTATCCTGAAAATTCTTACCACAACCGTGGAACATTTATTGGTGAAAAATATTAGCCCAGGTAGGTCCCCACCAGTCTTGGTATTTATTTAATTCTGAAGTGATAAAAACTCGAGTTGAATCCGTTTTCATTGTTGTTAGTTTTTGTTTGTTTTCAGCATACGCGTCGGAAAAGGGGGCCAGGGGGCCTGGCCCCCACTTTTTGGCCAAAAATTTCCTGATCTCAGTCAAAATGAGAGAAAACCGGACATTCTTATGTCCAGCCGTTGCAGGAGGCAACGAAGAGCCCAAATTTCGAACAGTTTTTGGTCCTGACGTTGAAAGTTTTCTGTCAGGATCAGGTTGAAGTTTGGCTGCCCCCCCACTTTTTGCCGGTGGCGACACTTATGGTTTTCAGTATAAGGCTTCAAAACTTATTTTTCTTAAGCCAATTAAACAAAACGCGTGATTTTTATGGAAAATTTATGTAAAGACTTTCAAATAAAAATTCCAACAAAATGAACAGTTTTGGGCCCTCGAATTAAATTTGGGACTCTATAAATTGTACTTTTAGGAAGATCCTTCACAAAATTATTGATTCCACATATCTGAATATACGGTACTACCGCACTAATTGTATCTCTACAGCCAGTCAAATTCGCGACATACAGCTAAAAAACGAAGTTTGTTACTCAAATGCTTGTGCTAGTTTTGACCGATCTTCACTTCAAATCTACACTTCTATACAACACTACACAATTTTGCTCCAATTTCGCAAATGGGGTATATGTGATACTTTCAGGGTGGAATTAATGTAACTTTGTGTGTGTGTGTGTAAAGTACATTGTCACTGGCTTCTCCCGCGTTAGAGTGGCCCAAGCCGAGGCCGCAGGCCGAGGTCGGTTTGTTGGCGCAAGCTTTCACCGCTGTCATTCCTGTGAATGTTGTTCCATCTTATTCATCGCTATTGTGATACTATGCTCTGTTTCTATAGAGGGGCTAAACCCGTTGGTTGTAAGCCTTCTGTTAGGTCGATTGCGGTTTATACTCCCTCTAAACAAAGTGTAATGTTGTTGCTGTTCTGAAACAGTTCGATTTACGAATATACTTCGGGATTACAGAAAACCGGCCAAGCCAGCTGCAGAAGCAGCCAAGGACAAAACTGAAGGTGTCGCGAAGTCGGAAGGTGAGTTTTCTAAAAAGCCTAAGTTTTATTTTTAAGTAATTAATGATAATTAAACAATTGTTGGGATTTGATGACGCACCAAGTGCCAAGGTTATACGGCCTCGCCAACTCTCACCCTGTTGGGAGGGTTTTGGGGGATCAGATCAACATATTCAGAGGCTCTGCCCGGACTGTAACCCGGTACCCATAGCTCCGAAGGCAGGTGTTCTTCCTATTTACTGATATTTGCTATGTTCTGTATTTGTCTGGCCTACAGCTTTTCATTCGAGAAATACTGCAAATACGTTTCGACCTTCTCTCTAGATAAATGAGTTAAAGTTTGTGCCTGTTCATAGCAGTACGTTGGCGTGCTCAGATTGTCTACAGGTTTTGCGTCAGGCTGTTATTTCAGTGGATATTTCGTTCCAGCACTACCTCAAATTGTCGCTAACTTGCGCCATGTATGCTTTTTTCGACTATGTACACACCTGCTTTATTTTTTTCGTGTAGACAAAGTGGGCCCTGGCCCGGCCACCGAACTGGCCCCACCCACCGCGCCTGTGGAAACCAGCGAGCCGAGCTCCGCCCCCGCCGCCGCCCCTGCCGGCACAGACGGTAGGTGGTACAGCTTTGATCGCCCGATAATCCATGGGGTTTGGTTTACATTGTGGAAATAAAAATAAATACAGGGGCTTAAAATTTGAGTTAAACGCCATTTTATGTGGATACTTAACGGCGTTCTACAACAACGCGTTTTGATATCATCGTAATATTGTGGTAGAGCAATGTAGACAAGTACACTCATAATCATATTTTCTCGTGATAAACCCCGTAAACCTTGTGATCGTAATCCTAAAAAATGGCGTTTAAGTTATTCATCCTCTTCACAGCGTATCAAATGTGTTCTCTCAGCTAGCTCGGACTTTCTGTTTACTGCAGCAGCTGTGGCTCTAACGACGCGTTATCTCTCAGCACTTCCATGGTGATAGACACTGAGCGATGGTATTCAGTGAGTCATCAGTGTGCTCAGTGCAGTTTGACAATGTGGCTAGCGACACTCCTTGGTATAACGTCATCGGGCGCCGGCGCCAGCGCCAATGTAAACGTCACATTGTCACTTTCGCACTCAATCGGCCTCCAACGCCGCCACTTGGCTCAGCGCCGCGCTACTTCTTCCTGGTATCGTTTTCAGCCTAATGTTTGGGTGTTCGTAGACTTGCAGGGCTCTGAAATTGTTGTTGAAGTGACAGTATTTTGGGTGGGCGGACGGTGTTTATCTCAACTTTGAGTTCATGTTACAAAGACGGTAAATTTGTTTCGTCGAACCGCAATTGAACACGCTTACGGAGGAGGGATATTGAACGTACTCATATTAAATGCAAGGCGAAGGATGGAAGCTCATATTTGCGGAAACTTTAAGCTAGTCAACCGTCAGCTGCCCCTGCCTTCGAGAGAGAGAAAAAGAGAGAGAGAGAGAGAGAGAGAGAGAGAGAGAGAGAGAGAGAGAGAGAGAGATAGAGATAGAGATAGAGATAGAGATAGAGATAGAGATAGAGATAGAGATAGAGATAGAGATAGAGATAGAGATAGAGAGAGAGAGAGAGAGAGAGAGTCCTGAGCTTCCATTTGCCTTCTCTTCAAAATACTCGCATGAACCCCTTTGGCGGCTGACTACAAGTGGGAACGCAAACAGGAAATACATTGTTGTCCGAGTTTTTTTGGGACAGTTACATGTGTCTCTCTTCCTTGGCGCTGTCGCCCGTGGCAATAGATGGTTCTCGACACACCATTGCGTTTGCAGACGCGGCAGCACGCGCTGAGCGACGGGCACAGGCGCTGGAGGCGGAGGCTGCTGTCGAGAACCTGGCACTGGAGGAGACGCTGCGCGAGCTGAGCGCGCGCGCACAGATGGCGCTGGATGTAGCGGTGGACGCTCAGCAGCGCGCCGCCTCCTCCGTAGTCGGTAGGTGGCCAGTCGTGTGATGATGATGATGATGAGGATGCGGTAGACGGTTTGAGATGCTAGTGAACATACTCTTTGGTGTTTGCCAACAGTGTAAGCTCGTGTTATGTCTTATTATGCGTAAAATATGTTTTCTGTAATCAAACACTCAGTCTTCTACGCAGTTTATCGTTGATGTATTTGAGGCCTCGTCTATTACTCGGTAGACCGTGCTAGTACTGCTGCGTGTCCGGTGTTCTGTACTGGATGATACCCTCCGTGTCCGGCGGCGGCAGCGCACGTGGAGCGGGTGTTCCGGAGCCTGGACGACACCAGCGAGGCCGACTGGTCGGCTGTCAAAGACTCGGCGGAGATGAAGACCCAGCTCTGCCAGAAGGCCGACCAGCTGGCCCAGTCAGCCAGGTCAGACACTGCTGCGCTTAACTACTGCGTGCTCACTTGTGCGTGCTGGATACAGCAGAGCCGTAAATGTTGCTGATCGAGCTCAGACAAGTCAGGTTAGAAGGGGTTTCTTCAAATCCGTGCTAAGTCCGCCGCCGTGTGTTCCTGGCATTTGGATATGTTCTGTTCTGTACCGAATATTTACTCTACAGAAGTTCTGTTCTGTACTGTTCTGTACAGAATATTTAAACAAATCAATGATAGTCACATTTTATAGGCCAATCAGCTTTCACCTTCAACACCCTCAATTGCCCTCAGTACAAGTGTATTGCTGTTTCGCTGCTTTCGGACTCTTCCCGCGATACGACTGTCAGCTTGTCGTTTCAGGGAGTACCTTGACCAGCTGACGTCAGTGCTGGACGAATCGCGGCGTAACAAGCTGACGGCTGCCAACGACCAGCTAACGACCGTCCAGGAGGCGCTCAGCAACTCCTACTACCGGCTCGACTCGGCCCAGAACAAGGCCAGTGACTGCTCTCGCTCAGCTTCTCCACCTGTTTGCCCGGGAAAATGCTGCATGGAGAGAGGTTGTCGCTTCAAATTTGTAGCGTGAATCAGAGGCACATAACGAAATTTTTGGTCAACCAAGTTTCCCCGATAGGATGCGTTTTCATTTTCCAATGATAAACTCGCCCCTATATCTGAACACCTTCTTAAAAACGGCTTGCCAACACTTTGTTTTTGGGTGACCTGCCTAGGTAAGTGTCACTGGATAAGTGCCACCAATCTCTCAATGTGGCAAATACCGCGGCGCACTGGAGCTTGTTCTCTGTGGATAGATGGCAGCAGCTCTGAGCGAGGCACGCGTCATGGAGGAGTTCCGCCAGCTTGTGGACGAGTCTCGGACCAAGTTCCAGCAGGAGATGTCGAGTATCGTGCCGGGCGTGGTGCTGGGCGAGAAGAACGATAAGCTGTCGGAGGAGGAGCTCAACGTGCTGTTGGTGCACGCCTACAGGAAGGTGCTGTACCTGCAGAAGGAGCTGGCCAGGATGCTGGTGAGTGGACGCGAGGTCGAGGATTAGCACCGTCTCTTGTGGCTCACGCGGCCCCTAAAAACAGCCGTGTCTTCGTGGCAGTACCATCAGTGTGTATGTTAATGTGTTCACCACGTAGACAGGATGTGTGGCAGTGTTTGCCGCATCCAGCGATGAGTAGGAAGGGCGGCGTTGGAGAGCGGGGTGCTGACCGGGCGCCACTGTCGCAGACGGTGGAGCAGCAGAAGTTCAGCTCGGCACTGCAGAGACAGCGGCATGAGCTGGATGGCGTATTCGACGAGAAGCTCTCGGCTGAGCTGAGCCGCCACCAGCGACAGGTCAGACCGAAGCTCCTCCAAATCACACCCCACAAGTCTCCGGGTTAGACGAAACGCCTCCACGATAGACCCAGAACTCTATAGTCCATACCGGGAAGTGTCTTCCATAGCAAAGCCCTATATCTCAGACCAAAACCCTCAGTTGGGACTTTGGGAAAGGTTATGGACTTTGCCTGTGTTCTTGATATATTGAAATTTATTTTACGTTTCAAACTAGTCATTGCAAAATGCTACGCGCATTTATATTCGCCAGTAGTGAAGGTAGTTTTAAAGGGTTCAAAGCGATATATATATATATATATATATATATATATATATATATATATATATATATATATATATATATATATATATATATATATATATATATATATATCCGCGCAGCGAGCCCGAGCGATACGTACGTTTCCAAGCTCAACTCATACCACGTGACCACGGGTGGAGGACCGAGTGGGTAGACGGTGTTTTACATTCCTTTCCTCCGCGAACGGTAAGTTCTGGAGCAAAACCAATTTCGATCAAGATATTTCTCGGCATGCTCTATCACATGAATGTCTCAGCTCAATTCCTTTATGAGGTTGCCACATTCCCTTTGATGGCGCCGGTTGTTTTTCGGGGATAACTGGATCCTGACAAAATGAAATCGGGATCCATGGATATAAATTTCGGGGATCCTCGATAAATGCAATACTAGTATTCTTACATCTGCTTGGATTAAGGAAGTGTGCCTTCGACCTTTTTTATTTACAGGATACAGTTTGCGTGAAACAGCAAAATGTGATCAGGCTGAGCTCAGCGGTTGTAACTAACTGTAATTGGCGATTATGTTTTTATTCTGCTCTTAGTATTTTATACTCTTAGACGGAGTCTCATGATGTTCAGAATGTTGGGAATGTTGGGAATGTTCAGAATGCTGGGAGTGTCCCACTTTCCGTTCCACCCTTTATGCTGCCTCTCAGCTACCGCACCTGGTACCGTGCTGAACCTGTTTCTGTCCAGGCTGGAACTGGGAAAGGAATATAACCTCAATGACTCAGTGGGGTCTTATCCCATATGGAGTTCGGCAGGAGCATGATGTTGGTTCATATGGAGTTGAGGCATAGGCAGATCCAGGGGGTGCAAGGGGGCACATGCCCCCACCCCGATCGACCCTCAGCGACCCCTGAAGTGATCACGGCGCTCCCTGAAGGGTCGATGGCGCCCCCTGAAATGTCGCTTCCCCCCACCAGGACTCGAAAATCGGCGCTCACCGATAGGATTTTGCGCCCATCTGATAGGTCTTGCCGGTCAAAAGTGCCCCCCGGACCGGATGGCGCCCCCCCGATCGGCCATCCTGGATCCGCCTATGAGTATGAGTTGATGCATGAGTGCGTGCTTTGTGTTAAGTGGAGGTGAGGTATAGTTGTGACCTGTACCAGAGGGAGATGATGCATGAGAGCGACCTGTGCCACAGATGGGGGTGAGGGGCATGAGTGTGTCTGTGCCACAGATGGGGGTGAGGGGGCATGAGAGCGACCTGTGCTACAGATGGGAGTGAGGGGCATGAGAGCGACCTGTGCCACAGATGGAGGTGAGGGGCATGAGTGTGTCTGTGCCACATATGGAGGTCAGACGTGAGTGTGTCCGTGCCACAGATGGAGGTGATAGGCATGAGTGTGTCTGTGCCACAGATGGAGGTCAGACATGAATGTGTCCATGCCACAGATGGAGGTGAGGGGCATGAGTGTGACCTGTGCCACAGATGGAGGTGCGGCACCAGCAGGCCCTGGAGGCGCTTCAGTCAGAGCTGGAGAACGAGATGCGACAGCAGCTGAGGCGGCAGGCTGGAGCACACTCAGACCACCTCCAGGTGAGCAGAGAACACGCTCGGGCCACCTCCAGGTGAGAGTAGAATACGCTCGGACCACTTCCAGATGAGAGGAGAACACGCTCGGACCATGTCCAGGTGGGAGGAGAAAATGCTCGGACCACCTCCAGGTGAGAGAACACGCTCGGAGCACCTCTAGGTGAGAGGAGCACACTCAGACTACCTCCAGGTGAGAGGAGAACACGCTCGGACCACCTCCAGGTGAGAGGAGAACACGCTGGGACCACCTCCAGTTGAGAGGAGAACACATCCGGACCACCTCCAGGTGAGAGGAGAACACGCTCGGACCACCTCCAGGTGGGAGGAGAACACGCTCAGACCACCTCCAGGTGAGAGGAGAACACGACCGAACCATGTCCAGGTGGACGGGAAGCGCACGGATGAAACAGCGAACGGCCGACACTTGCATGGAAAACTCATATACTGTGTGTGGAGGGACTGACCGGAAATTTATGTCATGAATATTAAATGGTGTCTTGCTGTGGGTTTCAATGGAATAATTCCTGACTCTCATCTTTCTACACCGAAAAATTCATAGAATTGATCGAAAATGGAGACATCCACGTCATGCCTGGCCGTTTTCCCTGCCTGCAGTGGTGTGACCATGCCGTCTGCGACCACGCAGGACGTGCTAGCTGTCCAGGAGCGGGAACTGAAGCTGAAGTTCGAGTCGGCCCACGAAGACCGGCTGCGGGCGGAGCGGGCCAAATCTCAGGCGGAACTGGCGGGAATCGTGGGCGAGGTGCGAGCTGTCCGGGACGCCATCACTGGTGAGGGCGGAGCCAAAGCTCACTGATCAGGGGGGCCGATTCATGAATGTTACACATGTCATGGTTAAAATGTATTTCCTTGGTTTTGTTTGCACGCATGCTGGGGAGGGAATATTTATATCAAACTCGTAGCTGTGTTTTGGTGTATTAGCTATGTAGCTTTGGTTGATATGTTTGACTTAGGACTTTTTATGGTACCTTTTATTCCATATAGTTTTCCCGAAAAAAGGTAAACGGACCAGGCGTGATTTCTTTTAAGCCGACCTCGATTAGCCTGACCTAGATCCAGTGCCTCCGGCCTTGACTTCTACATCCGTGTTGACCTTAATTTTACCTTCCTTGACCTCCACAGACCTTGCTGACCTGAGGTTGACCATCTCAGACCTCCACAGCTCGTGCTGACCTGAAGTTGACCTCCACAGCCCGTGCTCATCTGCAGTTGACCTCCACAGCCCGTGCTGACCTGCAGTTGACCTCCACAGCCCGTGCTGACCTGCAGTTGACCTCCACAGCCCGTGCTGACCTGCAGTTGACCTCCACAGCCCGTGCTGACCTGCAGTTGACCTCCACAGCCCGTACTGACCTGAGGTTGACCTCCACGGCCCGTGCTGATCTGCAGTTGACCTCCACAGCCCGTGCTGACTTGCAGTTGACCTCCACAGCCCATGCTGACCTGCAGTTGACCTCCACAGCCCGTGCTGACCTGCAGTTGACCTCCACAGCCCGTGCTGACCTGGACAAGGCGGCGCACCGGGCGCAGAAGATGTGGGTAGCGTGCCAGGGGCTGAAGCAGGCGATTCGCAGCGGACAGCTGGGCGCCGCCAGCTGGCAGGGGCAGCTGAAGCCGCTCAAGGATGAGGTGGCCGCCATCCGCGAGGTGGCAGGTCAGTCGAGTGTGGATGCCGGTCGGACAGCTGTGTTGGCACGGAAGTGGGATAGCCGAACGTATACATTGCCGACTTTCTGTTGGCTTGTTAGCTTTGTTTGCATCACCCGTCAAAAACGCAAATTGTATTTTATTTATATAATGATTACCCATATATATTTATCAAGATATGGTATATACTTACTGCTGTTAGCTGAAAGCAACCAATCCAGGCAAATCATATTCATTTGACACTCCCCATCCCCCACAACGTTAAAACTAGTGCGTCGGGTTGGCCACATTGTAAGTTGTCTACATTGAATAAAATGTCATACATCCCAGCCAGAGAAGAAATAAGCCTCTCTGTGGGGTGATGATATCAAGCCGATCTCCTGTGGCATTCGATGCCCATTTAGGCTAGCACGGGGCCTGTAAGCCGGCGTGGGTGATGCATCAGGTGACTCGGCTGCCTTCGTGGAGACGGTGTTGACGGCACTGCCAGAGGAGGCTCTCCAGCGGGGTGTCTACACGGAGGACGCCATGCGAGAACGCTTCTTCAAAGTGGAGCGACTCTGCAAGCGCGTCAGCATGATCGGCGATGAGGGTGGCAGCCTCTTCAAGTACGCCCTCAGCTACCTACAGGCCCTTCTGGTGAGCTGTGGACGGTCTTCGCTGTGGGATGGGTCTGTGTTGCTGGCGGGGAGGGGAAGGGGGTGTTTAGATTATCCAGGGTTACGTCTGTAAGGGCGCTGGTTGCACGATGACTTCCAGCCCATCACGCGCAGCTGTCTTCATCCGGTTACACAGTAAACAACATGCACCAAACCTCGCAATACCGTCAGTCAGTTTCCATGTGACTCTTTGGCCACATCTGGGTGTGAGGGGATAGCCGCCTCTCCGAGCGGCTCGAACGATCTGCCGTTGTGACAGGTGGTGGATGCGTTCGAGCGTCTACCCAGCAAGGAGCAGCGTGACCAACCCATCAGCGCCGACCTTTCCACCTACGAAATCGTGGCGCGCGCCCGGTAAGCACCCAACTGCGTCCCGCGTTGTCTCGCTAGTGACTGGGTGGTTAGCCGGGTTCAGCAGTAGCCGCAGAGGGAGCTGTGTGTTGGCTTGTACGGACCGTGGTGTAATGTTGACAGAATCTGAGACAAACAGGCATCAGCGATATACGCTTTCCTTTGGGGTCGGTTTAGTATGCACGGCATCGGGGATTAAAGCAGTCCGCTTTATTCCATTATACGCCAAGGCATGGGCGCCGAAAGCGGGGGGGGACGCGTCCCCCTGTTCTACCAAGGGGACGTCCCCAATTTTTATTTTTTATTTTTTGGTCAATCGCCATTTAATGCTGTCAGGTACCGAATATGCTCCAAATTCACCTCCTCCGGTCAGCACCAGCCCGGGTCCGTCGCCCCTGCGAAAATTCCGTGGCGGCGCCAGTGCGCCAAGGATAGTTTGGGTTACTATTTCTAAGCGCAGAGGACGCTGAAGAATAGTGACCCAAACTATTCAATACTCTCCTAGGCATTAATCATTACTATTAATATGTTAATTATTGAATCGACGAACTAATGAATTCACAATTCCTTAGGGATATTTAAATGAATTTAATGGCGACAATAGTATCAGCAGCTGTAATGTGTACTCTCTGAGGCACTTCCAAAAAGTTTAAACCTGCAGTCTTCTACGCTTAGAATTAGTGACCCCAAACTATTCCTTCATCTGCAAACAAAATTTGCGAAAATAATCCAAATCATCATCTAAAATTGAGCCACCTCTTTGAAGCATAGCGTGGTGTCAATAAGTCCAGCTTTTGGGAGGATATCTTTGCAAGGTTTTGGTTTTACATTTTCTCAATACCCATTTGCCATGCAATGCAACGCCTTCTTACGACGCATTTCCAACCTTCAAGCCACCTTGTTTCACCGGAGGGATGCCTCAGTAAGGTGCGTTGTGTAGCAGGCGAAATGAGTACTGGGTGTTGGTGGAGGAGTGTTTGGGACGAGAGAGGATGACTAGGAAATCATGGGCTTGTATGGTTTTGGAATTAAACGGAAGTGCTGGATGGTGAGATCTCATCCTTTTGGTCCAGGATACATTCTTTCCTA
This sequence comes from Lepas anatifera, assembly GCA_034440635.1. Taxonomy (NCBI): domain Eukaryota; kingdom Metazoa; phylum Arthropoda; class Thecostraca; family Lepadidae; genus Lepas; species Lepas anatifera. The sequence continues at coordinate 1,951,973 of JAOTON010000870.1, forward strand.
GATTTATCGGCTTTTTCTCGACCTATTCAAATCGGTGCAGGGACCCCGATCGAGTTCTCGCTCGGCTTTGTTTTTAAAGAAACAGGACAAGTGTGGGGCAAAATATTAACTGAGTTGGCCATGTGATACAGCAACATGCCGAGGCGCTCCGCTTTACTTTGTATTCGTCGTTGACTTACCATTTTAAGAGAAATGGTGCGTGCTTGGTGCGGAGTCCGGGCGCGCCGGACTGGCGGCGCCGAACTGCTGCCACAAGCCGTTAAACTGACGTGTGGAGCGGGAGGAAAATGCGGGGAACAGTGCGTTCAAAAAAGGAGATCGCGTTTAAAGCGCTATGTCTTTGTAGAACGGTTTTCGCTACAAACAAAACGTGACACATGGGACTTTTGGGCTACGCTCTATGCGACTGATAGCTCATCCCAGGTCCTATGAAGGCGTCGCATTGTTTGCGAGGTGCGCGAACCGTATTTCGTCGTAAACCATAACGATTATTAATACATACATGCAGTGTTTGTGAATAGCAGGGTGCTGATTGAATTATTGATCTACAGCATACGTTTCTCGACAGAAGGAGGATCGGGGAGAGGTTCAATACTGCCAAGTTCCCACCCCTACCCCTCCCCAACGGCCAGGTTGTGCTTACTCTCAGTGGATTTTCCTGAGCCCATTTCTGGATTAATTTTTCACGATTTTATGGGGGCTGCTCTCCTTTCAAACTGTTGTTAAGATTCGCCTAGGTCCCTCGATACCGACGTCGCACGGGGGTGTTCTACGGTGGAGTTGCATAGACTCGAACCCTCCCCGCGTGCTCAGGTACTGCATCGACAAGGATGACCTGGCACAGGCGGTACGATACCTCAGCCTGCTGAAGGGGGAGCCCCGGCTGGTAGCCTCCGACTGGGTGCAAGAGACGCGACTGTTGCTGGAAGCCCGTCAAGTCGCCGATGCGCTGCTGGCGCACGCGGCCGCCACCGGCTTGCAGGCGCTCTGAGCAAGCTGTAGTGAGCCAGGTCGCCAACAGGTGACACTAGTACTGCCTCCACTAACGACCTGCCGTACGTTATGAGAATGGCTGTTACCCGAGCCCAAGGCTGAGCCGATTGTACTGACTGAAGATTTTGTGGACAAATGGAAGAAGTTGTAGTTTTGATAGTCACTCATTTCGTGAGCTGGCCTTCAGAGCACTGGTAGTAACAGAATTGTGATTATGCAGGTGTCCATCTAGCTTTGCGCTGAGACTGCTACCTTTCTGGCGTGCAAATGTGTATGTGATCTTCAGTTGGCGTCGGTGAAAGCTTTAGTGCGCGCGGTCGTTTATAGACGTCGCTGTTTTATGGTGATCCAGAGGCTACATGAGTAAATCCTGTCCTTCCGGGGCGATCTTAGGTATCTATGAACATGCCTGTGGTGTATGCAACTACGTTTGAAAATGTGGTTGTGGGAGTGTGACAGAAAAGCGTGCTATGGGATGTTAACACATGGTGTTTTTGTGTGAGGTCGGCGCGCTTTCTCTCGACAAAAGAGCAACAAAAAGTCCTTCAGAAACCGGGAAATACAACGTCATGCAATATAACTGCACGACCTGTATGTGGATAAATTGATAATCCTCAAGAAAGAGAAAACTCGTTTTCGATTGCGCGTTGAAAGTTTTGGCGTGGTTGTGACGAATTAGAGAACATGTAACGGGAAGGTTATATGAAGATGTATGTCAGACTGGCCTGCTGAGATGAGCCTTGTGCGGTGTGTCGGAGCTCAGAGCTAGGAATACTATGAGGGCTCGCCAGTATGGAGTGCAGAGACCGCAGAATAAAAGAAGACCGCAACCCGCTTCTAATAAGTGCTGGAAGTGCAGCCTCATAATTCAGCCGCCCCGGTAGCTCAGTTGGTAGAGCGTTGGGCCCCGGCCCGCCTCCTAGAAACATGCAGTGACAGTACATGTCCAGGCTTGGGATCGGTTCCCCTGAGACGTACCTGATCTTAGATCATCGATATTGAAAAATCCCGGAATATATGTTGCAGTGCTCGGTGAGCCTATTATGTGGTATGAGTTTCAATTCGGATTCACCCTTTTCTTACTTATGCCACCTTAAACATTTTTGGAGGTGAGGTCACTTAACTTGCACTGGTGACCTGACCTAAGGTGACTCAACCTAAAAATTTTGGAGATAGTTGCAAAATTAATCAAGGATATGGTGTGCTAAGTACGGCGGCGCCTCGCGTTGCCGTTTTTTCGTGCCGTCGGAAAGACCCGAGGGGGTGCTCAAACACCCTCTCAGGGGCGAGGGTTAAGGCTGCTTGGTTTTTCAATAACGGAAACGATTGATGATACCCATCGTGTTTAGTGTTTCTGTATCAGCCCCGGCTCATGGGATTGAAGTTCCGATTTTTTACAATTAAATTGTGTTTTTACAGGATGAAATTAAGGGTTTTATGCGTTAAGGATATTTCATCTGAAAAAGAACAAGCGGGCGGGCCCTATATCAGGTTTCGTGGGACTGTACACGTTCGTTCTAAGGCATAGGACAAGGCTCTGCTGCACTACTGTCTACGTTGATTTAAAGGGAGATGCGCGAAACAAATTTATTGGCTAGATCAAAAGGTCACAAACAGTTGTTTCAGAAGTCCTTTTCTCATTTTTGAGAATTCGGCCTCCAAATGCCTTAAAAAGCGCTCTCAGTCAACATTTCTAGACGACTTATCAATAATTCTCACTATCGGTTAAATGATGTAGCCTCGGCTATAACTATCAATTTCTCTAAGCATTAGGCCATATCTGTCCTAAACAGTGATCTAGAACTTCCGAACTATTACCTATTTTTTAAGCTACATTTCAAAATTATTGAAAAACAAATATAGGGCTTTTAAAGAAATCACAATTGACCAATCAGAAAGCCCAGGAATTCTCATACCTGGGTCACGTGACGTATCTGACGCAAAATTTTCGTCATCCTGGGAATTTTGTAGAAAACGACTGAATACCTGAGGTACGAAACGATTGAAGACTTAGTAATTATTTTATGCTCCACTTTTAGGGCAAACTGATTTATGTCGTAGTTTTATGTGGGCTATGTAAAATTAATTCAGATAAAAATTAATTTCTCAGGAGCCAATAATTCCATCCAAGGGGCCCTGAAAGCTAGTCTGGGAACCAGAGAGTTAGTCTCATGAATACCCTAGTGGTGGTCGCAGAGGACCCCAAAGTGAGCCCTTGTGAGCACTTGAGAGTTAGCTTCAGGTTGTGCCCCCAATTTTGATCTAAAGGGCTCTGAGAGTCAGTCCCGGCGAGCGGCAAAAGCTAGTCTCAGGGGCTGCTAAGCCCCAGGAAGTCAGTCTCAGGGGCACCCGAGAGCTAAGCTTGGGCATCGGAGCAATTCCCAGATGTGCTCCCTAATTTTGGTCTATCAGGCTCGAGAGTAAGTCTCAGGGGGATCCTGAGTTAGTCTTAGGCCCCTGAGGGCTTATCTGGGCCTTCGAGAGTTAGTCTCAGGAGCGCCAAAGACTCAGTCTCAGCGGTGCTCCACCCCCCCCCGAGTGTTAGTCTCAGGGGGCGCCCCAGAGTTAGTCTCAGAGGGCTGTTGAGAGTCATTCCCATCCCCATCCCTCGAGAGTCAGCCTCAGGGGACCCAGCTAATCTGGATGCCCCTGAGAGTAAATCTCAGCCCCCTCGCCCCACTCAGAGAAAATGTGGGGTCCCGATAGTTAGTCTTAGAGGTGCTGCAGAGAACTTATCTCAGGAGCCCCGAGATATTACCAGGGACCTCCTCAGTTTTTTTTTCTAAGAGGCCCCAGGAATCAGTCTCAGGGGTTCTCTGAGAGCTAACCGGTGGAGGAGCCAAAATGAGCCTTATGAGTGCCACCAGGTGTTGGTCTCAGTGAGCCCCAGGGGGAGGGGCCGAAAATTAGCCTTATGAGTGCCCCCTCCCCCATGGACCTAAAATAACGGTCTGCCAATGGACCTTTCCTTTCGGGGGAGTGTGGACCAATATGAGTCTAGACACCTGGTTGTGACAAGTATTCGAGAGGGGCTACCACATTGCACATAGGCACAATAACCTTTTCAACTTGGGGGGGAGAAAGGTAGTCCTGTAACGGAAAAGGTCCTTAGTGAGGAAAGGGGGAATACTGCCCCCAAGTCCGAAAGTTATGGGGCAGCCGCCCCTGCCCCTTCCCCACTACTTCGCCTATGGCATTGTGTCATCGTGTAATGCAGGGAAAAATTGTATTTTTGGGGGGGATTCAGTTTGCCGCCCTCTCCCCTTTCCCTGACCCATGTTGATGACAGTGGCCTGGAAAATGAAAAGCGTGATAAGAACCTGCTCATCTGTCAGCTGCAACCACGCTGTCTGCATATATGTGCTAAATGTGGCCACAGTTTCGACGAATCATGGCAGTTTTCCAATTTGACGTGCCGGCGGCCGGCGCCCTGCATGTCGAAGTTTCCCAATTTTCCCGGTAAGGGGACGACCGCTGTCGCTTACATCGAAGGCGCCGTCAGGGAGTCTCCGATCCAGGTATCGCTTATTCATGGTTATATAATCGGGATTGTATCTTAACGTAATCTCACATGGACCGCCGCCAAGGCCGAGCTCAAAGGTCACAGGCCAAGGATATGCCATCATTGTCAAGATTATTGACCGCAATGCTTCCCGCTATTTATCGTACACCCAGTACGACGTATGTGACGATGTCTCTCAATGTTACTCAATGTTAATGTCAAGGAAATGGGGCATTCCAGGACAAAACTACCAAAAATATTTCAATTTGACACCGCCATCTCTAGAAAAAATCTGAAACTTTGTCTCCGGGGTAGTTTTGGGCCAGAAACACGCCGGTAAGAATCTTAGCCCCCCCTCCCCCGACCAACAGTGACCGAGTTATAGCCCGAGGCATTTTCGGGAGGTCACCTTGAAGACTCATCCTTGATGCTTCATAACTGGGGCATTCCAGTACAAAACGACCAAAAATATTTCAATTTAACACCACCATGTGTAGAAAAAAATCTGAAACTTTGGCTCCGGGCTAGTTTTGGGCCAGGAACACGCCTGTGAGAATCTTAGCCCCTCCGACCAACGGTGACCGAGATATAGCCCGAGGAATTTTCGGGAGGTCTTCTTGTAGACTCATCTTTGATGCTTCATAACTCCAAAACGCATTGCGTGATTAACCATTTTTGTATATCATTGAACTCGTATTGAACTATAGCTTGTTTTGAAAAAGAAAATGTCCAGCTTTTAAAAATTTTGACTTTTAATTCGTTTGACCTTTTTTACCTACCTTGACCTTTTCGCAGTTGAAATTTCCCTTTTAGACACCTCAAAAATTTTGCTTCATAAAATATCTTTCGATAAAAAATGCGTTCTTGCTATAAATTCCAAATTGTTAGCACCTAAGGTAGGTATGCAGACGGTTTTTGACCACTGCGGTAGTACAGCCTTATGTTTAACACCGCAAACAAAGCGATTGCTTTTGTGATCGGTTTCTTTCAATCATATTGCATTGTCTTTACGAAATTTTCATCGTACAAGTGTCAGAATTTATGAAAATTAACACACGCCCACACGAGGGGGCGGACAACCGGCCTCCTCAGGTTTCTATAGGTAGTAAAAACAACACCTTCGCGCAGCGCCACCCAGTGGCGGATCCAAGGGGGAAAAGGCATTTGCCCCTCCCCCTCCCAAACGGAATAACTCGGGGCAAAACTGTGTTCCTCCCAAAGTGATCGACCTACTTTTTTCCAAAGTGATCGACCTCCTTTTTTCCCCGACTGCTTTTTAGTTTATAAGCAAGTTTTTGGTGCTTCAACTCTCAACGACAAACAGAACCAGTTAATTTCAGTGTAAATATTGGGCCTTGGACCGGAAAAAGTATCTCGAGCCCTGTGACGTTTTTTTTTGCTTTTTGCCTCAACTACCCAAAATTATACCGGCAAGTGATGTTGTAGCACAGCTTTCACGGCGCGACGATTTATTTATTTTTTGCTTTTCGACTTTTGACTTTGGTTTGCCCCTCCCAAAACGACCGGCTAGATCCGCCACTGGCGCCGCCGTACTTCATCTACCTCTAACTCGACATTTTTCAACTTCTGGCAAAATAATTTATGTCAACTTGCAGATGGTAGGTACCGTAAATACCGTAGGTCAGCTGGCAACTGACTGGTGAGGGGGTGACCTGAGGTAGATGGCCGTCGTTATGCCTTGTGGGACGTTCAACTTTGGTTCCTAAATCAACCCTTCATCGTGGGAGTTGCTCGGTTGGGTGGTGGGGTTGGGGTCTCCGTAAAAAGTCCCTTGATGACTCTAGTGAGACTCCGACTCCTAAAACTGAACTGGCACCAACTTGGATAATATTTGTAAAAAGAAAAATAGCAGCCATTAAAAGTGATAGAAAGGGATCCATTGTTTCGAGAGAGACGAGGGCAAAGTAACTTATTAGTAATGGCTTGCAGCCTTAAACGGACGCTTACAAAGATGTCGCGACTTTATCAATAATTGAAAAAGTATAACTTATCCTATAAGCACCACTAACTCACACAACTACATCGTTCCCGGAGATGGAAAAATAGTATCAATGCAAGGTGACCCAGTGCAGCATAGCATACGTTTGAGAGGATTCATACAATGTAAAAAAACGTCTGAAAGGCTTTCATTCCCAGAAAGTAATTTCAATCTGCTCATATATGCAAAAATTATCCTGAAATCATAACGCATTCGACTTAGTCACTTGAACAGGTTGCCTCGCATGATATATTTAAAAGGTGATCATTTCATAGCTGACACGGATCCCATTTCAAACGCCACTTCGAAAGGCTTCTGATTGGTGTTTTTAATGATTAGGAGTGGGAAAATTTGAAACATTATCGAGAGCCACTACGTGAAAATAAAGAGCAAAATGTATCATGTGTTTAGCCCTCTCACAGGCCGGTTGAACTACATTGTATCAATAAGTAGTATTTGAAATGAAAAAAGAGAACATTTAAACGAACTGCTTCCACGGTTCATTGGAGGTGGTCGGGCACCTACAAATAGATATAATTCCACACTCCTGGTGCTTTGTATAATCATTGAAGAATAAGGGATTACATTGAGATGATTTAACACGCGCCCCTCTGGGGTCCCTTGCATGACGCGCCCCGCTGGCGGGCGTTTTTCGACCCCCCCTCCCTATCTCGTTCCCTACGAAAGCTAAAGAAAATTACGGGCAGCGTTCGAACCTGCCAGGGTGCACACAGCATGAAGACAGCTGTGACACTCCAAAAATATGATTCGCGATCAGCATATGCAACTGCAATATAACGTTTTGCCCAGAACTGTTTTTGACGCATTTTATCACCCGAAGAATTTTCAGTAGTGGGCTCAAGAATCCGCTGGTCGAGGCCTCATAAACGAAAATTGCCCTTTATACCATAGCTTACATATACCTTGTTCCCTTGGTTTACGACATTGTATGGCCTCCATCATGACTGTATGAACATTTTACAATAGCAGGCTTAAAAAAGACATGTTTGGAATTATCATTATTATTACAGCGTCAGCCGTATTGGTCCCCATTATGACAATTTTTGACGAAAACTCGATATATTCAGGTCCCATGAGGGAGACCTAAATATTGTCTGATTTTGATAAAAAAGGCACCGATCGACTCCACCTGGACCATAGAACGGGAAAAGTCACGAAACCTGACAAAAATAATAAAAATTGAAAAATGAAATGGCCTATTGCGTACCTTTGGCATCACGTAGTTGATATTTCACTGGACGTTTCAAACCCATTGTGATATGTTGCCAGTTTGGCCCTGCTCTCGATATAGTCGCACGCGCCTTTGCTGTGAGACGTAGTGAAAACGATTTTTTCACATTATTGAATTTTGCTACGATATAACTTTTGCACTGGAATTAAAACTTTGCATTGCTTTTAAGATCGTGTGCATGGCGGCACAATTTGATGAAGTTAATTATTTTTGCATTGTGCTGCATAGCTCTCTGTCAGGACATGTACATACATTTTTCAGTAATTTCTCTCGCTTTCATTCTCTAGGCATTTGTTTTGAAGAAAAAAAAACACGAGCCATCGCAGTGCTGTGTTTGGAGCCATATGATATCACACAGGCTCCGTGGCCTAATTGTGGATTATCTCTGCTGTTCAGTAAACCATATAGAACGAACAGTGCACTGGGAGTGACGGCGCTAAATAGCCCGCTTAACCCTCACACATACAGGGGGGGTTGTTGCAACCCCTAAGGTTTTTCAAGAATTGAAAACGAACACTTTAAGTTAGAGCCTCAAAAGTTGGTATAGTCCCTGGGGCATTCATTTCGCATGTTTTTCAAAAATATTGTTCCCACCTTTCAAGGTCACGAAGCTATAACCTCAAGAGTGGGAGCATGTTGAGGTCATTTGGGCGCCCGTACCCGTTTTCACGTGAATGCTCCAGACTCTCATCGTTGTTTTGCCGCATTTGTTCATGAACTGGCCCAGAAGATTTTCTTCCAACCTTCGAGGATCACTTTTATCAAGTTGCACCTTTCTTGACCATTCTTGATCTTCAATGATCTTGATTTGACCTTCGTGACCTCAGTGATAACTCTGCGTCGAATAACGACTACGGATGCGTGTTTCGATTCGGTATTTCTAAATGAGATGAACACCGAATTAGTTGACTTGCATCCGATACGGACTTGACCTTTTTCGACCTGTGACCTTATTTGACCTTGGAAGGGATGTAAACAATAACAGATGAAGAAGCAAGCACTTAATGGGCGTAAATGGTGCAGAATGGCTTATGAATAGTCGATTTGAATGATATGGACACTAAACTAGTTGGTTTGCATATTTTATGGACTTGACCTTTTTCTAAATTTGACCTTATTTGACCTTGAAAGGGGAGTAAGCAATAACAGGTGGTAAAAGAGGCGCTTAGCGTAAATGATGCAAACATTTTTATGAATAGCCAATTTGTAGCAAAAGAGGGACGCCGAACAAGACGTTTTTCCTCCAATACGGACTTGACTTTTTCAACCTTTGACCTAATTTGACCTTGACGGGGGTGTAAGTAGTGACATATGATTAGACAGACACTAAATTGGCGTAAATTATGCAGAATGGCTTATGAATAGTCCATTTAAATGATGTGGTCACTGAACAGTTGAATTGCTTCCAAGATGGACTTGACATGTTCACCTATTCATTGAGGGCAACCAGGTCATTGACCTGGTTGCGCGGCGCGGTACTGCGGTGGCGGCGTCGCTGTGACCGCTGGGCGGCGACCCAGCTGACCCATAATCAATAGAGAGCTGGGGAGGGCACTCCGAATCCAGAGCCCCATCTACCTGCAGCACATCTGGGCCTTCATCAGACCGATCACAAGAATCAAAAGCAGACTGCGGAACAGCATGCTTTCTCCCATTGTCAGGGAAGGCAGCACCACCCTTGGGGTCAGACGGTCCAACGCCCTGAGCCAGACACTGAGCGTGGGGGACAGGGCCCAGCGGTGCCTGCACCCCCTCAGGTAGCGAAGCCTGCAGGGAAATCCCAGCTGGTGACCCAGCATTCCCCGCACAAACAGGGTTGGGGCCAGGCTTCGGAGACACCACACTCTTTGGTACTGTCTCCCCCACACCAGTCATCCCTCCATGCCCACCACAAATTGACAGTATGTCTTCTCTCGTGGAGTGGACTGGGATCTCAGTGGCCCTGGGGGAGCCAGGAAGTCTAATGCCAGGAAGTCAGGAAGTCTGACCTGAGCTGGAAATTGACCTGATGACCTGAGGTTTTGATGAAAGAAGCCTTCGAAGTTGTGTTCAGTTCAGACTTATTGGGCAATTTAGAGTTTTACCGGTCAGTGACTTTTGACGTTTGACTTCAACTCCTGCATTACCTAGATGGGTCACATAGGTGTATAGCATATGAATCGACGCGTGAATGTGAGCTCCTCAATTTAGGACCATACAAATGTGATTTATTACCAAACTTCCGGTCAATAGCAGCCAAAACGGCAAAATTGGCCGCAACAGGGCGAATATCATTCCATTGACGTGACCTGGAAGGTGACCTTATGATTTAAAGTCATAAAAATTGGTATCAATCGCGAGTACTCGTGACGACCAACACGCTGGTTTTTACTGCGGAGCTCTACGTCAATTAGGGGCCAATCGCGAGGGGGGTCGCAACACCCCCCCTGTACGGGCGAAGGTGGCAGAAACCCAAGTACGTGCGAGGGTTAATCTATACCGACAATGTTACATATAATCGTTTGGTCGGTTCCCCTTTGAGGTCGCTCGAGGTCAAAGTATTCCTCACAGGAACACAGTGGAAACCTAAATTTTGTGGCATAATAGCTGACAGATCAGAGCCGTATAAAAAATTTCAGCAGCATTGGAATACTCTTGTCGAGCCAGATCGGATTAAATATCTAATAATCTTGTCTAGCCAAATTTCAAAATTAATCTGCTTTGACCTAGAGCCGGGCTTAGGTCTGTAAGGTAAAAAGAATATTAATTTGACTGCAGTGGCAAGTCAGACACGGCAACGTAAAAATAAAACCTCCATCGCAATTCTCGACAATTCTCCTTAGTTATCAAAATTTACCAATTGCACCATGCGTTGCTAATGGAAAGATCGTAAACCTGACCTTGTCCCAGGTTATCGATATGGAAATCCTGCTACGGGCAATTATCTTGCTTGGTGGCCTTACTATGTGATGTGAATCTAAGGACTATAGGTTAAATTTGATCTTACTGATGCACCTTCAAAGTTTTGTCAAGGTTAGGTCTCTTGACCTGGGTTGGCGGTCTGACCTGATATGATTCAAACCTAAAATTTTTTCCAGAAGCTGCACAAATAATGAGTTAGAGGAAGATGAAGTGTGGTGGCGCTGGGCGATGGTGTTTTTTTTTACTACCTGTGGAAACCTGAGGAGGCCGGTTGCCCGCCCCCTCGTGTGGGCGTGTGTTAATGCTCATAAACTCTGACATTTGCACGATGAAAATCTCGTAAAGACAATGCAACATAATTGCAAGCAACCGATTTCAAAAGCAATCGCTCTGTTTGCGGTGTTAAACATAAGGCTGTACTACTGCAGTGGTCAAAAACCGTCTGCATACCTACCTCAGGTGCTAAAAATGTGTAATTTATAGCAAGACTGCATTCTTTAATTTTGCATCCAAATCTAATTTACGAAACAAAATGTCTGAGGTGTCTAAAGGGTCAATTTCAACTTCCAACAGGTTAAGTTAAGCTGGGTCACAAAAGACAAAGTTAAACAAATTAAAAATCAAATTTTCAAAACTTTCAAATTTCTGCTTTCAAAATAATGTATGGTTCAAGAAAAGTTCAATGATATACAAAACTTGTTAATCAGTGCAATGCGTTTTTTAGTTATGAAGCATCACTGATGAGTCTACAAGGTGACCTCCCGAAAATGTCTCGGGCTATAACCTGCGCCCCACCGGGGGTCCGGCGCCACCTTCGCCCCACCGGGGGCATTGATGCCCCCTCTAACTCCGAAAGTATGGGTGTTAGGGCAAATCTGCAAAGTGCATTAGAAAGCTCGCGTGAATTCAGTAAGAAATTACATCGCATGTTTTAGCGTTCAGGTCAATGGTTTGACTTCCAGAGGTCAAATTAGGTCAAGATCGGCTATTTTCACTCAAATATGCAATGCGCAAATTGGGCATAACTCTTATGCCATTAGAGCTATTGATATGTGGTAAAGTACATTGGATAGGAAAATGCCAGACCTTTTTCCGCTACGTGCAACGTAAAGAACTCCCGCCAGTGGTTTGACCTCTAGAGGTGACCTCGTGACCTAATATGACCTGAGGTCACGAAATGTCATAAAGTGACCTTTCCGTATATCAAACGAAAGCCAACGACGAAACATACACGATGGTGTTTGATTTAGCGCTCTAGCTTTATTAGGTCACAAATTATTGCCAAAATACTTTTTTGACCCTGGTGACCTTGAATGACCTCGGAGAGGTCAAAGGGCAAATATTGCCCCTAGAATCCATAAAAGGGTGTCCAAGAATGCTTTCCTGACCAAGTTGAGCCTTTTCAATCGTTTTTGTGGCTTTTAGATCATAAGACAGATTTTTCCATGATTTTTCAATAGGAGAGGTCACCTCGTGACCTGACCTATGGTCACGAAATCGAAAAATCCCGGATATACACCTTGTAGACCCTGGGAGGGTCATGAAGTGTAGGACGTTTCAAATCGATCGACTTGGAAATGTAGCTCTTATAGAGCTCTAAAGTTGAAGTGAGGTGACCTTGGTTGACCTCGCCTGGTGACCTGACCTTGGGTGACCTGGAGAAAAAAATTTCAAGGATGATGGGAAAATTATACAGTGAGAGGTAGAGCCTTCAACCGCGGTGCTGCGCCTTTTCGTTTTTCAGCTATCCCGGAAAAACCTTAGGGGGGCATTGATCCCCCGTGGGGCGAGGGTTAACTCGGTCACCGTTGGTCGGAGGGAGTGAAGATTCTCAAGGCGTGTTCTGGGCCCAAAAATACCCCGGGGACAAAGTTTCAGATTTTCTAAACATGGTGGCGTCAAGCCTTGGTCGATCTGTCCTGAAATCCCCCACATGGGTGTTGGCCAGCACTTATTTCTCGCCAACAGTAATTGTGAGTAATACCGGACATTTTTATACAATTTTTTACCTGTGCTGGTCATCTAGGGCTACTTAAGCAGTATTCAAACTTGGGTCAATAACTTTGCAGGAAATGACGATACAGCTTTTAATATGTGATGTCATGTATTTTGATACCATTACTTTTGGATTGCCATTGCAAGTCAGGTCGGATTGGATTGGATTCATTGCATGTTAGGTCGAAAAGTGACCTTGGCATGACCTGAGGTCAGGTTATTTTTGTGTTATGACCAAGCATAGTCATATTATTCATCACTGTTAGATGCTAGAGCCCAAACCACTACCCTAACATGCAGCCTTCTTTGACCTGTCATCACCTCAATATTGACCTGAGAAAAAAGTGACCGATGTAGTTCCGTCATGAATTTGTATCACCTATCCACCAGTCTTCGCGTTTTTTTCGCTATCCTGCGTAGCAGCCGAGTTCGAGGGGGTGTTCAAACGCCCCCACCTAGGGCGGAGGTGGCCGACGCCTCGTGCCGGGCGCTCTCTGCGCGGCGTTGCGGCGTTGCCTGGTGGATCTTGTAGGGTGTGGTTTTATTCAGTACGGGAGAGGCTGATGTTCATAGTGTGTATGCACTTCTGTGTTTGCTTTGCCGTTCACCCGCACAGCGAGGTATTGATACCGAAATTGGTAATGAATCTCGGAATTACTCGTTCTTCTTGTTCCACTTATAGCGATTGTACTGTTTTGGGCGCTATATAGCCTTGCCAGGCTGGTGCGGCATCAATAGGGACATCTAGGCCTGGGGCATCGTCTCGACCCAGGCAAAGTGGGGGTGCCCTCTGCGCCCCCAAAGAAAACCTATGGGCAAGGAGGCCCATACTGGAAATAGCAAGTAGCTGCTCTGGTAGGCGCTCACCTAACTTCCACCCCCATCATTAACACGTTTTTGCAGTGGAACTGTCGTGGAATTCGCACTAGCGCCGGGGATCTCAGGCTTTTATAAGATCCAGGGGACTGGCAGCTATATGCCTGCAAGAAACTAAACTCTCAGCTGAGATCCCATTCTCCTTACAGGTTTTTCAATATTTCGAAAGGATTTACAACGTAACCCAGTCGCCCACGGTGGTGTTCTTCTCGCAATCAATAATGATATACCAGCAAAGCAAATATCACTCCAAACACGGCTGCAAGCCGTGGCGCACGTATATATCGCTCGAAGGCAGATTTCGCTCTGCTCTATATACCTACCCTGGGGTAGACGTGCCCACTCGTGAACTAAATTTGTTTATATGTATCTGAGCTACCACCGCCCATCCTTCTCTTGGGAGACTTTAATGCTCACCACACCGCTTGGGGGTGTGAAGACATTAACTCTCGGGGTCGGCACCTCGATCATTTTATCAGGGTGTGAGCCTTTGTATTTTAAACACCGGAGCACCAAACATCTTACTATTCCATCCGGTCGGGAATCGACATCGGATCTTAGCCTTTGCAGCCCAGAGCTATCTGCTCTGTTTAGATGGGCTGTGTGCAGTGACCCCATGGGAAGTGACCATTTCCCTGTTTTAGTGACTTGTGACAACACATCTGTTTTAGGCACGAGACCGCAACGTTGGAAGATGAAAATGCTGATATGTCCTTATTTAGCTCCCTCGTGGATGACTATTTGGAAACCTTTTCAACTCAAACACCGTTCACAGTCGACCAGTTTACAGCTATCCTCCGAGACGCTGCTTATGCTTCTATACCGCGCACATCAAAAACCCTCGGCGACCACCGGTACCGTGGTGGAGCATGGAATGCCGTGACGCTGTCCGGAGCGGCGGGCGCTTACAGACAGTTTAAAAGAAATTCCACTCAGCAAAACTTAAATATGTATCGGAAATCTCGAGCCGCCTGCAGGCTACAATAAAACAAGCAAAGAGAAAATGTTGGAGAGAATACGTAGGTAGACTGAATCGATTTACGCCATTGTCCCAAGTGTTTGCTCAAATTCGCCGTATCGAGGGCAGGTCGGCCTCCACACCACTACCAACTTTGCAGATTGGTGGTAGGAATATATTCAATCCATCAGAAGTAGCCGACTGTATAGGAAATGCGATTGCACAGCGCTGTAGTTCAGTTAGGGAGGATGTCTCATTTATGCGATATAAAGCCCTGGCTGAACAGAGAAGTATACATTTTGGAACCACCAGCACACTGTCATACAATAAGCCCTTCACCTTGCATGAGCTAGCGGCAGCCGTTCGTGGGCTCCACCCAGTGGCCGAGGGACCGGATTTAATTCACAATGATATGTTTAAAGCACTATCGCAGAGCGCACTTAGGGTGCTGCTGGCCTCATTCAATATGATGTGGGAGTCCGGCGAATTTATGCCGGCGTGGCGGGAGGCTATAGTGATCCAATCCTTAAACCTGGTAAATCTGGATTGGACCCTTTGCACTTTAGGCCCATCTCGCTTACGTCGTGCATGTGTAAGTTGTTCGAAAAATTGTGAATGTAAGACTCGTTTGGTATTTGGAAAGCCGGGGCATCATCAATAACAACCAGTGTGGATTTCGTAGAGGCCGCAGTACGGTGGACCACTTGGTATCACTTGACACCTCAGTGCGAATTGCATTTAAAGAGAGACGTCACCTGGGGCCGTTTCTTTGACGCCATTGCCGCTTATGATACAGCGTGGCGACATGGTATCCTTTTAAAGTTGCATAAGTGTGGTATCAGAGGTCAGATGGGGTTCTTTATGAAAATTTTTTGACTGATAGGACGTTCCGTGTCAGAGTAGGTGGTACATACTCAAACACCTTTTATCAAGAAGAAGGCATTCCGCAGGGGGCGTCTCTAGTATCTGCCTCTTCGCTCTGGCCATAAATGACGTCACACATTCACTCCACCTTCCATTCAGGCACCTATCCTTTTAAAGTTGCATAAGTGTGGTATCAGAGGTCAGATGGGGTTCTTTATGAAAAATTTTTGACTGATAGGACGTTCCGTGTCAGAGTAGGTGGTACATACTCAAACACCTTTTATCAAGAAGAAGGCATTCCGCGGGGGCGTCTCTAGTATCTGCCTCTTCGCTCTGGCCATAAATGACGTCACATTCACTCCCACCTTCCATTCAGGCATCCATTTTCGTGGACGACATCGCACTATGGGCAAAGGCTTTAACAACGCCGGCACTTTCCCGTCAGCTCCAGCTGGCCGTTAATTGTCTGGAACGCTGGAGTAGAAAAACGGGCTATACTTTTCGACTGAAAAACCGCGGGTGTCCATTTTGCCGCAGGCGCAGGGCCTGTCCGGAACCAACGGTATCGTTGCGTGGCAAAACTATCCCTTTTCAACCGACGGCAAAATTTCTCGGAATGACATTTGATAAACGGCTAACTTACATCACACATTAGGAATGTCCGTGACAAGTGTTTCAAATCCTTAAATGTCCTAAAATGTGCATCTCGTCTATCGTACGGAGCTGACAGGAAAACACTTCTCACTTTATATCGGTCCCTTGTCCGTTCCAAGATGGACTACGCCTGTTTCGTCTACGACTCTGCATCGAAATCAGCCAAACGGTGTCTGGATACGATCCATATAGCGCACTCAGAGTAGCTACAGGAGCATTTGGGACCCACCACGCGCCAGCCTGCTGGTGGAGGCTAACGAACCACCCCTCTCAATGAGACGACGCATGCTGGGACAGCGCTATGCGTACAAACTGGCCCAGTCTCCGCCCCATCCAACGTACAACGCCGTTTTCTCGCATGACATGCTGCGTTTGTTTGTGAACAGCGAAAGGGGACTTCCCCTAGGTGTGCGTGTGCATCGCCTCTCGGGCGAATGTGGTATCAACGCCGTATCATAAGTCTCAGCGAGCTCTCGGATATTCCACCATGGGAACTAATACCACCAAAGGCTGACACGACTCTTGCTGGCAGGACCAATCGGACACAGCTCCTCTGGAACTTAAATATTTAGCCCTCGAACACATCGCAAAATATGCAGATTATGTCAGTTTTTCACCGATGGATCGAAAACCGAGTTCGGCGTGGGATGTGCTTTTGTGACTGACTCAGTGACTAGAAATTTCTCACTGTCACCTTTTTCATCTGTCTTTACCTCGGAACTTACTGCATTAGACAAAGCTCTCTGTTTCATAGAAGCCAGTGACGACACCAGAAATGTAATTTTCACCGACAGTCTTAGTAGTGTCCAGGCTTTGAGTGCTTTTAATCCAAGCGACGTGCTCGTGTTAAAGATTGCTCTCCACCTAGCTCGACTCGCCGGACAGGGTAAGGATATAACCCTCTGTTGGGTGCCGAGTCATGTCGGTATCCGACTGAATGAAGCGGCTGATGCTGCAGCCCGGCGAGCTGCTCAGAGACCCTGTGAAAAGACAGTCGATTCCTGCTCGAGATCTTTTCCACATATATCTGTTCACCTTCGCAATGTATGGCAACGGGAATGGCAGGAGCAGACAAATAACAAGCTCAGGGTAATAAAACCCAATATTGGTGAGTGGCTGTCCTCTTGCGCTCCCATCGCCGTGAGGAGGTGGCTCTCTGCCGTTTGCGAACTGGCCATTGTCTGGCCACCACCGATACCTGCTATGTGACGAACCCAGGCCTTACTGTCGGCGATGCGCGACCCCTTGTCGGTGCGGCGTCTGGTGTCTTGTCCGGAGTATGATAATCTCAGGCTTTCACATTTCGGGTCACGTCTCTCACTGTCTCATCTGATTGGCCCGGACTCGGCATGATTGGAAAGTGCTAGATTATCTAAAGCAGCCGATTTCGTGATTGTATTTGACCCGGGCTGAGGACTTGTGCTTTGATAGGGAGTGTATGTGAATGTGAGTTTTTTTTACGAACTGTGTTGGTTAAGCTTTTGAAATCCCCTTTGTTACCACTCTCTGAGGACCGATTGGACTGATGTGAACCTTCTTTTACTATTTTGATTACAGCACAACTAACCGCAAGGGATAAGGGTAACAAGTGTTCAGCGGATGTATATTTTACGTTGTGTTTTACTCGCGTGACATGGGGCTATATGACCTTAGGGTTGGGCCTAAACCCAAATCATCATCTAGGCTGGTGCGCCCCTTAAGCCCAAATAACTAACTAACTAACTCTCATATTCGTTACTGTATTCAGGTTTATGGCAGCACAAATTCCGAATCCAAAGATAAGTTTTAAGTTTGCTGCACGATTTATAACCGGTAGAAGAAAATTTGATCGTATTTCGGATGTTCTTAAGAATTTGAAGTGGTTTGACGCCCGTGAATACTTTGATTATTTTGATTTATGTCTGATGCATAGGTTGATCACTTCCGGTGAGCCCATGTCACTTGCCTCTTGCTTGCACTTTATTAGGGACCAACTGGAACGCGAAACAAGACAGTCAGGACATTTGGCATTGAAATGTCCTGACCACGAAACAACCATGGCAAAAGAAATTTCATTTACCGTGGATCTCACCTGTTCAACGCATCATGCATGGTTCTCGGATCTCCTCACGAAATGAGCTACGAAATGTTTAAAAGAGCAATAAGAAAAAAGGTTGCATGGGGAGTAGTATTTTAAGTGCACGGTACCGTGTTTACTTTTGGACATTTTAGTTATTATATTTTTACTTGCATTTATGTCATTGTTGTTCTTGTAATGTGCATTGACCAGGTGTAGTAGCACTGATTTTCGATGTTTGTGATGCCATGGACCTTTGAATAGCCAAAATGTGTGGAATGGTCTGCTTTTGTCACTACATACATACATAGATACCCTTTAAATTGTATTGTTCACCATTTTCAGCATTCAAAAGAACTGTGTAATAGCTAAAACAAAGATGATATTAAGCTCTATCCTTTCACATGGTGGTCATTTGAGCTTTTTCTTCAAATTTGGGCGCCCCCGATGATGTTCAGAAATCAACACCCTTGCGGTTTCTGCTCTCTCAGTATTAGTTCTTGGGATGCTTTTCATTATATATTCAATTTAACATCGCATATATTCCATAAATTATGGATGCTTGAAGTATGCAACACAAAATCCACAATCAGTAAAATCCACAACACATAACGCATTCACTCTTCAAACAGAGGTCAAATATTTTGAAGTTCAGAATTCTTGAACATTGAGCTCCCGTTGTTCCTGGGCCTGCAGTTGTGCAGTTGAATGACCCGCGGAAGCGTGCTGCCCCGGACTCCAGTGGGCCCGCCGCCCCAGCCGGTCGCAGCTGCCAGGGAAGACCTGGTCTGTAGGTGCGGGTTTGTAATGTACAGCTGAAAAGTAACCAATTAACTGAATTGAGAAATCAAATGCGTGCTACCTAATTCAAGTAGCATTTCAGCGGCTTTGCTCCAGGAAAAAACCCAGTACAAAAACCAACCACGTTTTTGACACCACTGAGATGAACGACACAGAAAGCACTTTGGCTGAGAGACAAGTTTTTCTGCTAATAAATCTTGCCCCTCAACTCAGCAGGAAAAACTTGCCACGGTCCGAGCAATGAACCCATAAACTGCCTGGCCGCACCGTTGTACGCTGCACCACCCGGCCGCCGGCTCTGCACAGAGCGGGAGGATTGGGCGTGGTAATACAGCCGAGGCCACACGTGGTTTGAGAATTTACTTGTTTCTTTTCGAATTCTTTTGAATTGGTGTTTCCTCAAAGGGATAGGAAAGATGAATTGATGCGTATGCATTGATGGATCTTAGCAAGCGGCTTCAAAGGGCATTCAAGGTCAATCCGAGGCATAAGATGGGTCCAGAATTTTACGGGAAAGATCTCATCGACACGATCAACGGCAAAAGGTGAGGGAAATAGCCGATCTCAAATCTTCTGAAATGATGAAGCTGAACCAAAAACTCCTCAGATTTGAGCTTGGAAACGTCTGCACGTACTGGTCAAATCGTTTTATATTTGTATAATTTTGACTAGAATTGAGACGTTTCAGACGCGAGAAGTGGGAGACAGACTCATGCCCCCCCCCCATCAAAGCCTACGTCCCCATATTTAAGACATGAGTTCAAAAGTATAGTTTCGTCCGCCAGTAACTGCACCCAATGAACTAATCTGTAGTGCATTTACCCCAGATGCATGAGCTGCCTCAAGATAGTACTGACCACGGAAACGGTCCAATCGACTCATGTATGTAGATGTTTGGTACCGTCCTGTCACTAAGTTCTAGTCTTTCTCCAGAAGAAGGACTATGAGGGTTTTCCGTACCATTGGACAAAGCTTTGATTCAAAATATAATATTTTCTTTGGAAATAAATAACTTGACTATAAATTATTCTTAAGAAATAACTGAAAATTAGATTTATGAGCTTCCATGAAGGTTTCATTTAAATAAAGTGAACTTCCTTCTTACTGCGGTACATTCCGCGTCGCCACATTCGTCTGAGCCGCGCCATATTTCGTCAGGACGTTAGGGTGCGTACCGGGGACCTGGGCACCGAGGCTGCTCATGTATCTTGGGTAATTGTCATATTAAACCTTATTGTTTTTCAGTTCACAGGGTGTATACTGACCCGTCTACTCGAATCCTGTATGATTATACAGTATAATTGTATATATTTAACAGGCATGGACGGCATGGACATCCACATAGAACTTAAATAGTGCCTTGTCCAGTGCCGGTAGGTCGTTTTCATACTCCCCCACATCGGCTTTGATGTGTTCGGAATGACGTCTCCGGGCAGCCCGCGGAAGGTTTCTACACGGCCCATACCGTAGTTTTTCTTGTGTTGTCAGGAATGCATTGCCGGGCCTTCTCTTGTAATTCCCGTGAGTCTAGGTTGATTCCATCATTTGGCGACTCGTCATCCATGTTTCTTAGTGCTTTGAGTAATTGATAATAAGAACTAGGATATAAAATGAAAATAAGACAATCAAAAATCAGCCTTGAAAAGTATTTTGTACAAGTCCACGTAGCTTGAGATGGATCTCATTGGGACTGGTTTGAAAATTTGTCTGCGTGCCTGGACACGTGAAATTGAGCATGACGCCTGCGTTGGGAAGAACACAGGGCAATAACAAAATTAACCCCGGGGTTTATTTTATTAATCCAGCTTTTTGCTTAAAAAACTGAATTCACGTGTGAACTTTGTACAAAGAGGCCGGTATTTGCAAAATAATTTTTAGATACGCATTTTTATTACGATATTTTCAACATAGGAGAACGGCCAAAATTGAGTATAAAACTTAATTATACCCTAAAATTTGCCTTAGTTTTACCCTATAATTACACTATAACTATAATTATGGTTATACACTTAGGTTATATATTTGGGCGCATCAGAATCATCTAGATCAGAATCATCTCTTCATCAGAATCAGGTAGATCAAATCACAATTGTTCAGCCATAGTATCTATGCTATAATCTATAATTTGTAGTCGAATATATCCTCATATAAGTGCATTTTACGCCCAAGATTCGAGGAGATAGGCCAGTATACACCTTATCAACCTATAATCATGCTCCTCGCCTCAGCACTCCAATACTTAATACTTTTCCTGGGATTTCTACCTACCTTGGCGTCTTCAGATGACGCACTCCAACAGAGGAAGCGTCATGAGAGCCACAGGGGCAGGACATTTTACAAGGTGGGTGTGGGGTTAAAAGTTTCTATCGCTGGCGGGGTCAAATATGTCCGGCCTACCACTTGATTTGTTAACGTAAAAGGTCCAGAATCAGTTCAAAGCTGTGGGATACGGCTCCTCAGCCCGAAAGTTGGGGAGCAGCCCCCTCCCACCTCCCCTCCGGCTCCTGTGCCTATGATGAGAGGTGACCAACATGCACAGGAGAGATGGCGTGTGACTAGTCATTTTATTTTAACGGCAATGCACCGCTTAGGATTAATGTGGGGAAAGAACAATTGATTTGAATTCATCAAGCTGAGTAATGATGCAAATAAGGGAATAATGGGAAACCTTGAAGCAGTGGCGGATCCAGAAATTCATTTGGGGGGCTAGGGGTCTCGAGCCTCACCCGCCAGTACCACTGGCGGTCTCTCGCCAATCCATTAACTATAGGGCCTCGGAAATTTCGGGGGGGGGGCTTGAGCCCCTATCCTCCCACCCCCCTTGGACCCGCTACTGCCTGTCAGCATATGTGGATAGCAAGATGGGTTCTAACTCATCTAGTTCTGAGCTCCAGAAATGTGAGGATACACGGCGTATTTTATAATAAAGACGAACACACGCTGAAAAAGGCTGAACGGTAAAAGGACCAGTTTCTTAGCAAATAATTCATGGCTTGATTCAGGGCTGGAACTCAAATTTATGCTTTATTCTATCCCCCATAAGGCTGCAGCCTCCGTCAGACGAGAGCACACCGTTCCCAATTTCGGCTGACTGAGGTTAGCGGATGCCAAGCGGCGTGCAACGGTAATTCTATTCAAGAAATGTGCCGATAAACTTCGGCATGTCACAATAAGGTTTTTTCTTACTCCCAAAAAGGAGTTGTTATAACACAGATACACTTTACAAAAATGCGAATACTATTGCAACGATCTGTGTCTGAGCCTGGTACGTATTGTAAGGCTAAGACGCCGTGGGATTTTTCTCACGCAGACAATACAACATGGTACGATTTTCGTTGATGAACCAATAAATGTTGCCGATAGCTATACAGAAGAGCTAAAACGAAACAGGGGCTTACCGTTCGTTGTAAGTTTTTCACAAATTAAACTATAGCATAGAGTGTCTCATGTCTTTTTGGGTCGTTCGAGCCTGCAACGCTCACGAAATTTTCGCTTTTGTTCAAGATATAAACCTGCCAAAGTCAAATTCAATCGAAAACATATTGCCTGACACCCATAGGCATTAACTGAAGAGAAGTGTTATGGGCGCTATATGACCTCGCAGGTTGGCGCACCCCTAAACCCAAAATAATCAATCGAACCCCTCCCTTTCTCAGCCCCCACCCTCAAAGTCTGACATGTCTCCTATTGAGGTAAAACATTAAAAACTATTGCACTGTCTTACAAGCATGGCCCTTGTCATGCACATCGAAGTTTGTAATTACCTTAGCAGTGTCGCCTGTGGTGTAATTAAATGTAATGTGTTAGTCAATGTAACTAAAACTGCCTGTGATGTTATTAATAAGAGTAAGTTGTCTTTAAGCCGGGTTGACAGAATAAGCTTCCCTTTAAGCTTGATAGCGCTGAGGGTGACTTTGAAGTTTCGCAGATGCGGCACCGGTTCTATTACTGATTTTGAATACAAAAGATACAGTGGGAATATGCATGGTGGCAACCAATCACACTCACGGTCAAATCGATAGTGCAATTGAACTCAGGGCACCCAATAACCCTTCCCTCCATGAATGAATTAATGAAATCACCTTCAGTTGACTCCGAGAGGCCTACACTTTAAATTTCTGATAGCTTTTCAAAGGTTGGAAATTTGTGAAAGTACTTCATGTGGGAGGGGAAGGGTTTGGGGAAGGGGGAGGGCCGAAAGAGAGATAGAAAATGACTTGTTGTGACTGATTGGGGCAGACGGCTTCTGCTGTTTGCGGTAGATTTTCACGGTTCTGTTTTCTGCTCTCTGTTATCTGTGGTTGTTTATTGTGTAGACTCACTCTTGTCGTGGCCTGTTTTGACAGTCCAGTTTTCCGTGTGTTCCATGTTACCACCTTTGTTGTGATGATGTCCACGTATCGTTTCGTTCACCTTGCGATGTAAGAATGAAAATACAAAATTTGTTTAGAAAAAAACGCACCGCCGGTGGCGAGTAAATACCAGGTTATGGCTCTTCCTCTACTGCACAGGTGACATTATTTGTCTGTGCCGGTTGAAGCGGGAAGATGCGACTTCCCGGCTGTTTTGAAGAGGAAAATTTGCTGCAATGAGACGACTGTTAAGGGGGCTCATTTGATCTGCACCAAATTTGTCTGAACGTTTGAATGTTTGGTTTCTTCGACGGGCTTAGCAAAGGATACCCCCTTAACCCATTAACGCCCGCACCGTCCAGCTTAAATTGGCGAAACAAATTTCCTGTAGAATATGCCCAATAAGACGTTCCTAAAGTTTTAAATCGATACCACTTTTAGATTCTGATATATACACCGGACAAAAAACCCGCTGGCTTTGACATCGGTGACTCCTACCAATGGATCGCTTTATGTAAGTTTTTATTTTAATAGGCCATGTAAATGTTTGACATTATGTTTAATTTAATTAAAGACAACACTAACAGCATATTTGCAAATAGTGCAAACGTGTAACCTAACTGATGATTAGATAGACTAAATTGTGACATCTAGTATTTAAGAATATTTTAATATCAGGTTTTAAACTTTTTTATCCCTTCCTTCTCCGCTCCCACTTTTACTATGCTCACTGCTTCAAAAACGAATATTCAGCAACATAAAGTTTAAACTAATCCGTCGGCGCTATACAAACTCAACGGCTACATTTCAATTCTTTAACAAGTAGGCGCTTTAGTTCATAAATTACCTTTCGCCACTGTCATTTAACGTTGTTTATCTTTTTCTCTGACTAATATATTTTATATAATATACATCGTCCTTTGGCATTTAAACGTTTTTTTTCCAAAAATATTTCTAAATATGTTTCATTATGTTCTTATCTACAAACCTAAAAAGAAAAAAAGTCCTCTCTACCTGTTGTTTAAAAATAGGTTCAGTTAGTTTTTATATAAAAAACCGGTGAAAAAAAAATATGAAAAAATGTAAAAACTAATAAGAAAACGCCTAAAAACTGAAAATATTTCGTAGTAAAACAACAAAAAAAAAACCAACTCCTGAGAACAAAAACCGTGGTTAAATTCGCAATTTCAGGCATACCATTTCAGCATAACCGCTTGCCAGCGTGTCTCACTAATAGTCGGTGATTTATATAGCCAGTGTAATACCAGGTGCCCCCCAAACCAGAGCATGTCTGTTTGTTATTATACACGAGAGGGCCAAGAGAAAAAATCACCTTCAGTCGACTTCTCGAATAAAAACTATTTTGGGAACACTCCGACCCACTGTGCGGTCTGTTACAGGTACGCTCTCCTGTACGCACCTTTCTTGATTTCATCATTCCTTGTCATTGTTACTTTCCGGATGTTGGCACAGTCATGGCGTTGTATGTGTTCTGAATGTTGTTGTTTCAATATGCAGGCGTTTGCATGCTGGTGAGTAGTTAGCTAGCTCTCTGCATGATAATTTCCGGCGGGCTTCCCGCCGCTGAGTAGCCGTCGACGTCAAAGCATTTGTTCCAAAGCCCTGTGGGGGCGTGGAATCACTCTGCGGGACCACGAAGGCATATGAACTCTCACCATAAATTCCAGACAAATAGCTTTGAGGTACATTTATGGGGCCTCGATATCAGCCTACTTTCCGACATGTGAATACTTAGTTTGAACGGCAATGGCGTCATGGGGCAGAGTAACATTGGAGCATTTCATGCTCAGGATCGGCTTGGTTTAAAAACATGTCACTATTATTGAAAGATTTGGAACCACTGTTCATCGCTTTTAGTTTTTCAATAATGCATGATAATGACACTTCTGACGGCATATCGATGATGCGGTAATCAAAAGCGTGGCCGATGAGACTTGGGAACGGTGATGAAGTGCTTCCGATGTGCATTGCAGGCATTAAAGCCAAGAAATGGGACATTGTTGAAGAAAATGGAGTAAATGCCCTTTGCGCCTTTCTCTGTCGTTTCCACGTCGAACATAACTATTCCAGAAATACTGTGTAAACAAGTGAATTATGTGTATTGCTGAGCAAAATGATACCATTTTTCTACAAATCAGTCATTATTTTCAACGGAAGGATCATGTACTCCACTCACTGTTTCAAATAGGGCCATAGCGCCGCCAGGGCGGGGTCTATTCGTTCCGCTAGATTTAACCATCTTTCCAGCGCTTGCATTGAGGCAGTGCCGCCATACAGCTGTATCTTCTCCCTCAGTCGCGTCACGCTCCCAGACCTGCTCCACCGGACTCCGAGGTAGTGGTGTCTCGCTCCACCGGCATTGCTGGGTAGCCGCTCTGCTAAAAGGAAATGCAGGCGTTCGCCGCTTTGGTGCAGAAGGCCGATCAGAGGACATCAACGGTGGGCAACTGCAGCCTTGAGCATGAACAGCCAATTACACTTATGTCCCGTTGTTACTCTCCGGGCACAGGGCTGCCCTCTGTTTGCATCGAGGCATGGATCGGAGGTGTGCACTGCACACCTCCGATCAGATGCTGCAGATGCTGCACACCTCCAATCCGCTTCAGACGCTGCACACTGTGCAGCGTCTGAATCGGCGCTGGTCCTCCCGGGTAATAAGACCACGGTGCTCGGCCCTGGGGAGCGGGGGTAATGAGACTACGGAGCTCGGCCCCGGGGAGCGGGGGTAATGAGACCACGGTGCTCTGCCCCGGGGAGCGTGATGATGAGACCACGGTGCTCGGCCCCGGGGAGCGGGGGTAATGAGACTACGGAGCTCGGCCCCGGGGATCGGGATAGTGAGACCACGGTGCTCGGCCCCGGGGAGCGGGGGGGGGTAATGAGACCATGGTGCTCGGCCCCGGGGAGGGGGGGTAATGAGACCACGGAGCTCGGCCCCGGGGAGCGGGGGTAATGAGACCACGGTGCTCCGTCCCGGGGAGCGGGGGTAATGAGACCACGGAGCTCGGTCCCGGGGAGCGGGGGGTAATGAGACCACGGTGCTTGGCCCCGGGAGCGGGGGTAATGAGACTACGGAGCTCGGCCCCGGGGAGCGGGGGTAATGAGACCACGGTGTTCGGCCCCGGGAGCGGGGTAATGACCACGGTGCTCTGCCCCGGGGAGCGGCGTACTGAGACCACGGTGCTCGGCCCCGGGGAGGGGTGCTTCCACCAGCTTCCACACCGCGCAGGCCTAGTTGGATGCTGCTTTTAAGATAGAAATTAAGTCGTTACACGATGAAATATCCCTACTATGTTTCTATTTTGTTTCGTTTTGCGGTGCTCTTTGTAATATAACTCACTTCAGATTATCAACATCCTCCTCAAAATTCTTAGGAGCAATTAACTTTGAATGCTGGAGGTTAAAAGCAACAACAATTATCTTTATTTTGGGGTCCCTCGCCCTGTTTGCGTCTCCTTGTTAAAGTAAATATTTTGCAATCATAATGGTGTGGGATGACGATTAAATCATAACGTAGTCCAGTGTCATACTATTTTCTTCAAATTAAACTGTTTTTAGCACGCATTTTAAGTTGCTTCTATATAAATTTGCAGATGTTTCACAAAAATGGGCACGGGAGACGGGGGTTGGTTGTAACACCTTTCACACACTCGTTTGCGGAATCAACAGTTTTAGACGCAGAGCAAAATAAGCATTATAAAGACGCTTTCAGATTTTAGCTTCCTAGAAACCGGAAAATTTATCGAAAACATTCGGTTCTTTTTACTATAATTTAAGTTTTAAAATGTATCTGCATGTGCGACAGCTGACCTTAGCCACGGGTATGCGCACAAGAGGAGCAATCCGCCAGGTCTAACTAGTGACTTACATCCAACAATAAAACCACTGCACCGTGTACGTTGGCACTGCATTGGAACAATCGACCCCACATTCACAGGTAATACGTGCAGATATATTTAGAACTCAAACTATGGTATTAAAATCTGAAAATTTCCGACAGGTTTTTTCGGTTGTTAGAAAGTCGAAACATGAGAGTATATCGCATGATGATATGTATTTTGTTCTTTATCTAAATATATTTTTTACCACAAACTAGTTAGAAAAAATGGCTACAATTCGCAAACTAGTAAGGAAAAAGGGCTCCAATTAACCCCAGTTTGCATCATTGCACTAGGGCGTATTTGGGCGCTACATCTGTGTGTAAATAGGGACGAGGTTCCGAAGAGAGCACCAATGCAAACATCTAGAAAAACCCACAGGAGAGAAGGTTTACGTTTGTTCTGGCTTTCGTGTTGAACATCAATAGCAGATCCAACGGTGTGCCAATCTGTACATTTTCGGCTACGAGCAGACGCTGTTTAACCAGAAGTATCCGTTTGTTCCTTACATTGTGCGTACTATATACTTTTTCCACACTACCTGTCAAGAAAGAGATCAAATCATTGCACTAGAAACACAATTGGAACATGAGTTGAAAATTTAGAACCAAAAGTAACAACATAAGTGCAAAAGTCTGCTTTCCTGGGAGACGTTCTCCACTCAGTACCATATATTTTAGGACACTGGGCTTTTATAAATCTAGCCTGGAAAAGGACGTATCGGCTTACATTAAAGGGAATCGAACACTACCGAAATTCTACAAACCTAATCAGGTCTCTTAGTCTCTTAGAGGAGGCCGAAACGGTGACAAGAGTTCTAGAGAAGACACTATTTGTCACGCCGGTTGCCCGAAGGTACTCGGCTCTGATCAGGGTCCCAGCTGGGAGAGCATATGTGACGTCACATGTGTGTACAAAAGACCCGGACGACCTCACCAACCGCAGGCAAACGGACAGGCTGAGCAAACAAACAGACTGCTCCATGTAAACCATGTCTGTCGCAGACAATCAGAAGAGCCGGTAGGGAACTCCGATCGGTGACAGGTGAAGGATTGCGAAGTATTATGAACTCACAGCTGTCGAATAGGTGTGTGGTTATCTAGAGTACGACTCGCCACCCGTGAAAACGAATCCCATCGTGTCTCACATGAGTCAGCTCGATTTACCAATTGGTTCCAGTTAGAGCTCGCTACATCTTCTAGCAATGTGTCCGTGTCTAATGCCCGCCGACTGGTGTGGCGTGTGAGTGATGTTCTGGACCCCGGAATGGTGGTGGTGACAGTCACAAGCCAATGGTGAGCCGAGTAGTCACAGCGCTCTGTAGTACACACGGGCGGGACACTTTCAGAACACAAAGCATTGGACAGAAAAACAACATCCAGAACAGATTGAGTGCTGTTTTGATAAAATGTCGGCTCATTGACCTGACAATGCAAGTCTAGGCGCTCTAGCTCAGACAGGGGGGCTATGGCTGCTAGATTGGTTTTTGCGTCAGAATTAAAATCTCCAGCTATCATAATGCATCGGGACGTATGTTGCGCTATAATAATCTTCAACTAATCTTCAATGTCGCAGTAGTCCGCTTGGACTTGGACATGAATTGAAAAAGGAGGTCGTTAGGGCAGCCTATGAGGGTCGCTCTTTATACCAAGTCTTACTTTGATCCAAATTGATTCCGCATGTGAATAAATGGGTATTTTATAATGATAGTTTTTCGGTTCACAATCCATCGCGAACAAAAACCGCTACCCAAGGCTGGAGAACTCTTCTCGACCCTGGGGGTTATCGATGGATTAACGCTGGCACGGAAATGCAAGCCCGATACAAAGCTTATGGGAGACCCAAAATCCAGAGGGGGCTCCTGACCCCTCCCCAACCCCCGCGAACTCCATCCATGCCTCCGCCTGACTTCTTATGTTCGATAATGCGATCTTGTTGAAAAGTTTGGGAGCCTGATATGGTCATAAGGCAGTCGGAGTTGTTGAGTTGTCCTGGCTCCAAGTTGGTCTCTGAAGTACATTATGTCTGGAGAGTTTTGGTGTAGCTCAGCTGGTACTTCAGGTAGCTTTGGGAGCAGGGACTGATGTTGTGGGGTCGGTGAGTAGTTTGGTCACTGGCGATTTGATGTGCAGTGCAAGATAGCGGTACCGGCTGAAGGAACCACTCTTGATGGCCAGCTTCCTCGCTGGTTGACATGTGTTAGTTCCCATTGACTACCGAGCGCCGATCCTCGGTGACGCTGCCGCTGCATACGGCAGCCGGCACGGACTCCATGGCTGGAGTGGGGAGGGGTGGTGCCTGTCCCGACCCTCGGTATCGGCCGGCTTACAATCGCTGGGGCAGAGCGCTGACCTGCCATGCTGGGCGTGTCAGCACTCTGCCCGGGGTCGCACTTGCTCTCGGCTCTCCTCACCAACGCGCTACTGCACCTGCTATTCCTTTCAAGCTCATTGGGCGAAGCTTGACTAGGGGAATTGTGAGTGTGAAGTGAGCAAATGATTGAGAGATTGGAAGTGATTTAGTGCGGGGTTGTGCAACCAAAGGGGCCAAACAGGCGCTGGTGACGACCGGTGCTCGGAGTGGCATTGATGGCTGGAATGATAGGGCTTGTACCAAATTTACGAGCAAAGTTCCAACAAATTTCTGTGAGTTTGAGATTTGAATTTGAGATTGCCCCTGGTGTACATATGCGCCCTGTTGAGATGATTTTAACCGGTGACTTTAACTTGTGTTTGTTGAGGACGTCTGACCAAGGTGCTAGAATCATAAAACGTTGGTTAGAAATGTAAGAAATGCACATAACGAATCAAGCAAAAGCTACCCACAGACCTGCCTCCAGTCTGAAAGACAGAGATGGCCTACGTTAAGTTACGAAATTATTTTTCTGTAGCCGTAGCTCTGGAAATGAAACGTTGCGTGACTGGGCGAATTCCGTTGCGTACTACGCCCAAATTTAGCGTATCGTAGCGTACTACGAAAACAATTACGTTGTATATGTATTTAACTTCTCGTGATCCCTATCGCGGTACTAAGCATTCTTGGTAACGGTTTGCTTTGATTCAGAATTTGAAATATAAGTAATAATATTTGAAAAATTAACGACCAAAAATTCCTTAAAATTACAAGCTTTAAACAATTTGAAGAAAAATGCATCAAATCGCTGTCAATTAAGATCGGGACCTTTTTGGTGGGTAGTGTAAATCACAGGCACACTACTGGGCCTATACAAACTAGAAGTCGGTTGATTTCTATTTATAAATTTGGAGTTTCAACTAATGACAATAACTCCCGATCATTGATCACACACATCAGTCACTTCAAAAGACCTTTATTAATCAAAACGCGCAGCTGATTACAAAAGCATGTGAAACCAGCGACCGGAAAATACCCTCGCCCTACGTCTATCTGAATGTGTATGTGGGACAATTTTGGTTCAGGATATTCGGTTTGGAAGAAAATAAACCTTTTATTTTATTTCATAGTAAAGTCTCCATTTGCTTTAAATGGGTGAACAAAATTTCAATATCGTAGTACAATATACTTTTACCGTAGCCATAACTAAAATAACGTAATTCCGTAGTCAATGAAATATAATGTAGCGTAATTCCGTAGCGTAGTTTTGGCCCAAATCGAATCGTACTGTAGCGTATTCGGTAACGTAACGTAGCGCAGGCCATCTCTGCTGAAAGACAGTCGCTTGAAACCGCGTCGATCTCGCTCGTTGAGCTGGAGTGACTCGGTGTCATTATGGAGGCCTAAACGATTTTCCCCGCTTTGTTTTAGGATACCCATACCATCAAACATCTTCATCTGCTCATTTTATGTACAGTCGTCCCATGAATAGGATAGATATGGTAGCTTTTAATCACCATCTTCATGCTTTACATTGGATGTCTGTGCATTCATATGTAACACTAGAAAATAAATAGTCAGCTTTTCGTCATGCCTTCTCGCATCATCTGAATGTTGTTGCACCGATCCGACGCTCTTGCTTCGCATCATCAGCCAAGGTCAGGCCCCCTCCAGATACACGCCCCCTTTTGAATCCATACATATATATTGACACTGCGATACAAACCACACACACTCCTACTTTTATTAGAATGGCTCATAACGCCGAAATACGTAGCCTCATCGAAAAAATTAATTGAGGCTGTTGCACACTTTACACTTGAAACCATTCACTTTTCTGCAAAAAGACAGCACGCAAGATGCATACGGACGAGGCATGCGCAGGTCAGGTAGCAGGGCCAGCCGGGGGAGGCTCAATGGGGAAAGGATGGGGCGCACTCATGGGTTCTGCTCCCGCTCCACCTCGTCGCGCGCGCGCGCAGCCGCATCAATTCTCCGCTGAGTCGTCGGGACGCCATTGCCGACGGAGATCGCGCGGAGTACGTGCGAATCAACAAGCTTTGCCGGGCCGCCGTACGGCGCCACTATAGCACAAAGCGCTAAGACTGTTAACACGCGCATTGACGGGGGTGGGTACCCGCCCCCTCGGGTTTTTCGGAGACAGCAGAAAAACGGCGGCGCGCAGCTGCCGTACTTGGTATACCTTTTTCCTCATCATTTTTGCAACTTCTGTGAAAATTTTAAGGATAAGTCATCTCAGGTCAGGTCACCAGTCACGTCAAGTGACCCGGCCTCAAAAAACGTTTAAGATAGCATAAGTCAGAGCAGGGTGAACTTATCCAATTGAAACTCATATCACATAATGGGCCCACCGAGTTCTCTAAAATATGTTCCGGTATTTTTGATATCGATGACCTAAGGTCAGGTACGAAGCATGACCTCTCCATTGGTAATACATGGGAAATATGGTTTTTACTGAATAACTCAGTAACGGATGGTGATAGAGCGTTTATTTTAGCTTCACTAGACTCGCCTTGGCTTTGCGGTTCTAATGATATGCATTTTATATAATTTTACCTGACCTGACCTCAGGTCAGGTCAAAACTTTGTTTTGACCTAGCAAGGTCAAACCATATATCATTCGATTCGGCTTGCTGCGAGGATTCATAGAGTTCAAGTCGTTTTGCTCTATATTTACTTGTTCAGATGTAATGGCCGAAAAACTTAATTTACATGTTATCCCTATGACGGCATGTTTTGACCTCTGGTGACCTTAAATGTGATCTGACAAAAATGGTTTAAATATTTTCGATGGAGAAGCGGATGGGCTACCCAACGCCGTTTACCGTTTTTGCTACCTACCGTGGTTCTCGAGATCTTAGGGGGGAGTACCCGCCCCCTCGTCAATCCGAAGGTGGCTCATACCCCGTCAATGCGCGTGTTAAGTTACGGGAATGACAGCCTATGCCTTGAACAAATTTTAGGAGTCTATAGGCCCAGAGACTGCGGGAAGCATCCCCTCTGCAGCCGTGGATGTTCTCACTCTCTTACCTTGCGTGCACACTTGTTCATTTGGGGGATGAGGTGGCTTAGTGGATAGCACCCTTGTCTTCTAAGCCACTGGTCCGGGTTCAGTCCCGGCGGAGCCTCTGAATAAGTCGATCTGATCCCCAAAATCCTTCCAACAGGGTGGTTGGTGACGCCGTATAACCCTGGCGTTGGTGTCGTTAAACCCAACATTTTATTATTATACACTTGTTCATTTAGATAACCAATCGATTCGGACACATTATGCATTACTTTAGCCACCTTGCGGACCTCGAAATCCCTTGGATTAGACGGCATCAGCATCGACATGTTACATGAAAATGTATACGGCCTTGGATTGCCACTGTTAAACATTGTCAATTATTGTCTCGTGAGCGGCCGTGTCCCTATAGAGCGGAACATGCATTTGTCACACCCATTCCTAAGTGAAAGGCAGTTGCGGACACATCTGATACTCGACCTATCTCAAATATTCTGGCCATTTCGTAGGACTCATAGAAAGTATTGTGCAGAAACAACTTGTTTTGGGATACTTGAATGTTTTGACGTTGCTCCTCATTTAGAGCTTCCCCAAAAATGACTTGCTACGGAACCAGTCTGGTACTACACTATGGTATACTACATATATGTATGGGTGCTATGGTACCAGGGGCACAGCCAGGATTTCGCTCAGGGGAGGTGGCGCCCCGAAAAGGGCCCCTGCGACAGCGCCAAAAGGGGCCTGATGGGTAAAAAGGGCCCTGCTTGTTACAGAATCGTGTCCTCAGGGGGGCCCTTCGGGTCCTCAGGGGAGGGGGTGGCAGTCCCTTCCGCCCCCCCCTTGGCTACGCCCCTGTATGGTACCATATACTACCTAGGTAGTATGGTCCCGGAGCTCCGGAACCATACACAGCAGGTGCAGTTGAGCGGACACACGATCGGCGCAGACCGCGGAGCTGCAGGCGTCCCTCGTGGCGGGGCTGACGGGGCTGCAGGCCCCCTCGTGCCGAGGCTGACGGGGCTGCAGGCGCCCAGCTGCGTCGGCGGGGCTGAAATGTGTCAGCGGACCAAAATTTGTCAAAAATTCGAGATGTCAAAACTGGTATTTTTCGGACGGAGCCTTAACCCACGCGGGGCTGAGGTCTCCAGCCGAACGCGCGGGGCTGGGGGTAAATTTTACCCCCCCCTGTTATCTCCCGAACTAATGGTCCGATTTGGAAAATTCAAACGCCAATCGAAAGATCTCATCACGAAAAACTAAAAACATGTACTTAATTTAAAGTTTGAGGTCAAGGTCAAGGTCAAACTGAGGTCAGCTGTCAAAAGCGTGGTTTTTGAGGTTGCAATGCTACGGAGATCAGGCAATGGAAGCTATGACCTTCATACTTCATGGAAAGCCTTCACTTGAATGCAGCAAGGTGCTTTGAGACCGTTAGGCTGGTGGCATGACCGGGTCAGATCAAGATGAGGTCACTAAAGATCACCATATTTTTGTATCCAAATGTGGTCATCGATACATGTTTTTGAGCCATTTTGCATGCAGAATTCAGCTATGATGTTCAGAGAATCATATCTGAAATACACTGGTCTCAACTTGCTCAGCCGGGGTCAAGGTAGGTCATCAGAGGTCAACTTTTTAAGTTCATACTTTTTGCCAAATGACACATGATTTTGGACCTGTTTTGTCTCAGGAACACTATAAAAGTAGTGTAAAGCGTGTACGAGGTCATCCTGGGTCAAAAAGTCTAATTATAGCTTGTTGATGGGCGAAAAATCAGCTGAGAAATGTAAAGTGTGTTTTCCTTCTGCCATAACCATTTCACCTTCATAGTTTTGTACGCGATAAGTTCTCCCTTCGTAACTTTCCTGTTTTGCGTTTTTGTATCTGATCAAAAAGAAAAGGTACAATTGTATTATACGGTAACGTTTATTCTTATCTCGTTACAAAACAGGCGTTCGTTTGGCGTAAGAAATTTGATAAAGCACAGAAGAAAAGGAGATATGTGCACACATCAAGCAGCACATATAAATAATGTTTGCGCACAGACCAAAAAGGCACTATGTACACGTTTTCTGAGATTCACAGAAAATCCCCACGCCTGCACGTAATGCCACGCACAATACTCGCTGTACTCGCGCACAGTACAGCACCTGATTCACTGTCAGTAAACATATCAGACACTGCGCAAGAGATCGTTCTCGCGCTCACTCGCCAGTGCCACTCGCGCACTTTTGGCACACCCGGACGAGCCGGCAGTGCCTCTCACAGACGAACTTTTGACACTGGGAGCAGTGTGGCTTCCTGGTCAGCTTATCTTTCTTCCTTTTGAAGTGTCCTGTGCCTCTCAGCTCCTCCAAGCAGGCCACACATCGCCCCTTATCGGCTGTCTGGTGACCAGCCGTGGCAGTGACGGCGCTGCTGAGACTGACGCTGGTGGCGGCGCTGCTGGGACCGGTGCTGGGACCGGCGCTGGGACCGGCGCTGGGACCAGCACTGGGGGCGGCACTGGGGCGGCACTGGGGGCGGAGCTGATCTTGATCTTGAGGCCTGTCACACATGTCAGGGCCGACAGCGCACTGCTGTTGAGACCAGTCGGGCTCGCAACTCTCTCAGCTAGCCGCGACTGCACCAGCTGCTGACCCATGGCGTACATGATCGAACGCTGAGCACCTGTCTTCACTTGCGCAGCACCGTGCCCACGGTTCAGCATGAGGACTGTGGATGCATTCACCTGTGCCACGCCCATCAGAAAGAAGAAGAAGGCGGTCGGCCAGCGGGTGACGGGAGGTTTGTACATGTAGTAGTCAGTGATGGCGTCCATCACGTCCACGCCACCCTTCGTCGCGTTGTAGTACAGCACGAGATCGGGTTTGTTGGTGCGGCTGTCCACGAGCGCGGTCCTGTGCTGAGTTGACACAGCCAGCACCAGCTTGCCGGGCTTGTGGCAGGCGGACACCAGGGTGACGTCGTTGCGGAAGGCGAACAGGTGGGTGTCCACTTGTCGGCCCCGGGCTTCTGTTAGCTCCTTTGGCAGGAACTTGCGGCGCTTGTTGATGGTCCCCACCACTGTGAGCCGCTCCGCCAGCAGGTCCTCCGTCAGGGGTATGGACGTGAAGTACCTGTCCATCGTCACATTGCGGCCGGTGCCGGCCACCTCCCGCACCATGTGCTTCACCATCTCTGGCACTGACTCGAAGAATGTGCCAGGAAGTGCCAGCTCGGGAACCGCCGGCCTGCCAGAGTACGGCCACATCTTGTACATGTAGCGGTGATTTGCGTCCGCCACTGTTCGCACAAGCAGGCCGTACTTTCCCGGGTTGCTGGGCAGGTACATTTTGAATGGGCAACGGCCCCGGAACCGCACCAGACTTCCGTCCAGTGTGAGACACTCCGAGGGGCGGAAGTGCCGACGCAGGTTCTGGTCGATTTCGTTGAAGATCTCGCAGAGGTGGCAGAACTTGTCTCCCGGCCGTCTGTCCTCGCGAGTGTTCAGGTCGTCAAACGACACGAACTGGAGCAGTTTTGAGAACCGCTTTCTGCCCATGGTCGCCGTGAAGATGGCCGGTCCGGTCGCCGTGTTGAACAGCTCTCTCAGCGTGAGTCGGCTGTAGAAGCCCCGCAGGATGCACAGGCCCAGAA
The DNA here is from genome assembly GCA_034440635.1 of Lepas anatifera. NCBI lineage: Eukaryota > Metazoa > Arthropoda > Thecostraca > Lepadidae > Lepas > Lepas anatifera. The sequence continues at coordinate 1,988,094 of JAOTON010000870.1, forward strand.
ACGCGCACATTTCTGTGTGAGTGACGTCTTGGAGCCTGTGTGCGGTTCTTCTCTGTTGTACTGGCACTGCACGCTGCCTCGATGCGCTGCCGTTCCTGCCGCAGCCGGTCGTTGTTGTGCGCAACGATTTTCTCGATGATGGCATCCGTGATGAATAGCTTGAATGCTTCAGCCTCGCTCCTCACGTTTCTAGCACGCCCACGAACGGCAGCGGCCTCGGTGAGAATGTTGGCCGGGTCGCGGCGCCGGCGGGCGGGTGGCGGCGTGGTCTGCCACTCGGCGATCACAGACTGCCGTCTGTCACGCACAACGTACGGCCCGGCGTCACTCGGCGGATGAGGCTGCAGGTCAGCCTGGTCCAGAACCTGCTGCGATCTGGTCAGCTGCTGCCGACTCACAGGCGGTGGTGGTGGATCGGCGTCCGACCCGGCGTCAGACAGCTCGTCCACGTACTCGGCCAGAGCGTCCTCGTCACTGTCGATGGCAACGGCCGGCGGCACGTACTCGTCACCGTCACTTTCCAGCCCACTCGAGTCCGACACTTCGGCTATCAGCGAGGCCACCTCAGCAGGTGTCAGCGTGCGGACACGGCGAGACATGGTGTCTCCTCCCGTCGATCGCGAGCGATGACTGAGGCACAAATCGTTCACAAAATATTCCTCGCGACAACTGACCCGTCTGCTGCTCAGCCAATGAGCAATTATTTGTGAGTGACGTCACTGATAACTCTTTTGTTTCTCACAATCAGTATATTGGTGGTATCATATACTCTTCTGTTCATGCCGCCCCCTCCTGACTGTGTTACACCGGAAGACATCCGGTCGTCGCACTTCAATCGCACCGCTATCTCCCCTCCCGGCCCGGCCGTGCCGTGCGCGGGCCGGCGCAGCGTGAGAAGTGAGCGGAAAGGGGGAGGGGAGGGGTGGGGTGGTGTCACAGACGGTCTGTTTGTGTGAAAAGAACACAAGTGCTGATAACCGATTCTTGGAAAGACATTAGTGGATAAAAAGTATCCAAGACGAGAGGCAACGCATGTAAATGGCATGATCAAGCAATTATGCACTTTCATTTGAAATGGCGTATAATTAGGAAAAGGGTTGCCGAATTTGATAATGGGGAGGGGTAGTGAGAGGGGGAGGGGGATAGAAGTTTGAAAAGAGGATTGACGATGATCAAGTGATCAAGTGAGAAGTCAGGTGTGATAGCAGGATCACTATGATTCACTAAATAAAGACAGTATTGATCAGCCCTAAAAATCAGAGCGTGAGTCGCTGAGCTTTCGCAGCTCTCCAGGCTAAAGTTATAAAGCTAGAGACTCAAAATTTGTCATGCATATGCACTGTATGGTGTTGTACCAAATAAATTCCGGTTTTTGAAAAATCTTGAAAATTTTAGAAATTTTGTAACTTTTTCAAAAAAAAATATTTAAATTTTTTTCCAAAACCAACATTTTGAAAATCCGAGATAGCCATTTTGAAGACCACAATAATGCCTATCGATTGATGCAAGAAAATTGGAAATCGGTTCAGAACTGTAGCTTCAGCAGCTCTTTAAACATTGCGCGATTTTGGTACAAAAATCGCCTGTAGTGACGTCACATTTTTGCTTATTTCTCGAAAAGTTTTCAACCGATTTTATTTTTATTTAGCAGAAATGTGTAAAATTTATGTCAAAAAAGTACTGAAAATTTGGCGGTGCTGCGCGCCGCCGTTTTTGAGATATCGCAGAAATTCGCGAGGGGGGGTAAAATTTACCCCCTCAGCCCCGCGCGGGTTAAGATGTGTTCTGAACGCGCTTTATGCTGACGATCTGAGCTCGTGCATGAGTGAGGGAGTGATGAAGGTCTGCTACGCAAATACAAGCCTCCTGGTCCACGGCAAAAGGCGCGATATACATTTGGGCATTACCCGTAGGGAAGCTGCCCTCAGCTCCGCCTATCAATGGTTCTGCCATAATGGTATGAAGGTGAACACCGAGACGACGTAGGTGGTTGGACTGGGTACCCACGCAATGCTCTGTGGTCTGCCGCCGGTCTGGCTAAATTTCAATGGCTCAATTATCACTGAATCTCGGCAAGTAAACAAACTAGCTGTCGCCCTTGATTGCCATCTAACATTTCAACCTCACATCGATCTCATGATCAAAAAGTGTGTCGTCATCCCTATTTGCTTGAGTCACGCACGATATGTCATTCCTCCTTCGGCACTAAAAACCATCGTAGAATTTGTGGCTCTTTCAGATGTCCGCTACTGCATCTCTGTGTATGGCTCCTGTAGTGTGACACAGCTACGGAGGGTTCAGAAAATTATCAACTTCTGTGTCCGTGTCGCAACTGGTTGTAAGAAGCATGACCACAGTTCCGACGCAGTGTAACAACTCAAATGGTTGTCTGCCAATCAGCTTATCGAATACCACATACTGTGGCTACTCCATAGAAGAATGGTCTCCAGTCAACCTGCAGATCTCATCACTACTATCGGTGTTCGTCGCATTGAGTTAACCCGCGCCCTGGTGGGTCTCCGAGCCATCTTCGCCCTGGTAGGGGGTGTTTGAACACCCCCATTCGAACTCGGCGCCAATGCAGGATAGTGAAAAATGCGAACGCTGGTGGATAGCTCATAAAAATTCATAAAAAACTATATTTGCCACTTTTGGGCTCAGTTCAATATTGAGCTCATGATAGGCCAAAGAAGGTGGCATTTTGAGTAGTGTTTTTGGGCCCTAGCATCTGGCAGAGTTCAGTTAGAATAATTTTTAGGCACCATTCGCTTCCTCTCGTGACGGCAAATCGACTGCTGTATAATATGACAATACTAGGTCAAAACACAGAAATGACCTGACCTCAGGTCAGGTCATGTCACTTTTTTACCTAGCATAGTCAATATGCATATCAATCGAATCGCAGTGGCAATCCAAACGCAATGATATCAAAGTAAAAGCTGCATCATCATTTCATGCAACGGTATTGACCAAGTCTGAAAAGTGTCCAAATAGCCCCAGATGACCTCTCAGAGGCCACAGGTAAAAAATCGCAAGATGAACCTGGAAATGGGCCCAGGATACTACGATTTGGAGAATATGAAGGTATTCTCAGCTGAATCTACACAAGTACAGCCCAATGTTGTTTTTTTCATGTATTTCCAAAGGAGATGTCCTGGTCTGTACTTGAACTTAAGTCATCGATATGATAAAATCCTGGAACGGATTTGTTGCACTCGGTGGGTCCATTATGTGGTATAAGTTTTAATCCGATAGAATCACCCATCGCTTACTTATGCCACCTGAAACATTTTTGGAGGTGAGGTCACTTGACCTGCACTGGTGACCTGACCTGAGACTGGTGACTTGACCCGGTGCAGGCCGCCGGGCCTGCGCCGCCACAAGGCCACGGAGGTGCGCATCACATGGGTGTCGGTGGAATACGGTAGACATTGCCGTGGATATTCTCTTTGTCGCTGATGGGGCAGGTCAGTTCTACCAGAAGCGGTATAATGATAATCCAGGCGGCGAGGCCCTTCCCACCTCTGGTACTCAGACATGAGCACAATGTAATGGGACAATACGGACGCAGAAAATACCACGTCACTTATCACTGTTGTTGGTAAAAGTCACTTCAATGGTTGCACGATAGTCAGTAGGGCGTACTCACATTTTGCACTCCTAGAAGATGTCCAGATCTGCTGTAATTGCGATATTAAACAGGAGCTATAACACAACCGGCAGCCGTAGTCAAGCGCACCAGCCCTTCCCGGGGGCTATTCCCCATGTTGCAGAGGCCATGGACAGGAACTTACAGTTAACTTACATAACCGGTGGGAGAGGGGGGGGGGGGGGGGGGGGGGGAGGGGGGGGAAGCCGGCGGTAGATGACGGGAGGCGTGCCTGGTGGTGCACCGCGACAGACTGAAGCCGCGCATGTAAAGACGGTGTCGACAGCGCATTGTGAGAGTAGGCCGAGTAATCCGAATTCGCTCCGCCTTTCTACACCCGTCTTCAACTTAAAGTAGGGCGTATTTCCGCATGATGTATTGCTGGTCAAGCCGCAGTCATCTCAGACACAGCGACCACGATGAGAACCGGGTTACGTAAGAAGAGAAGAAAAACAAGTTTTCCCAAAAGAGAATGCAAATGTTTTCCCGTTGGAAATAAAACAGTTTTACAAACAAAGGATAATCAGACAAGTAAAACAAGTGGGCGCTTCCGGATCAGAGAGGGACGCCATAAGCTTTCTCAGGTGGGTGCCAATTCCTATCGCGGGGGCGCCGATACTCGCATCTTGGGGGTGTCATCTCAGGGGAGGAGGGCGCCATCGACCTTTCAGGGGGCGCCGAGGGCTTGATCGGAGCGAGGAGTGTGACCCCACTTACCCTTTGGATCCGCCAATGGTAGCTTAAAACCGTAACGATGAATTATCACTGTAATCACTGCCTAGAAAAATAAAGTAAGAAAATGTCAAAACAGTGACCGGATACAGGTCACTTAGCTCTGCCATCTGCCGCCGACACGATGCACTCGCTGACACATTGCCGGGGTGCCATCAATAACAGTATTTACTGCAGAGCAGGGAGGGGCCGCTCATTGACGGCCGCATAAAAAAGAACGTGTTGGGCAATATACACTCTTCCCCGTCAACGGAAGCAGAATAAAAAACATCGAACGTCTACGTTCCATCCTAATCAACAAAAAATCAAACTACAAAAAACAAAAACAAAAACAATAAAGCATGTCAGTATCAACGAAAATGACCTCCAACGCATAGGCACCACAACAGCACAACGCAACGCTCATCGCACTAGTACAGCCAATATCTCTTCCATACTACCCAGAAGCAACATTTCCCGAAACAGAACAGATTTGGCCGAAATCCGCCCTCAAAAGGGGGTCAGGTTATGAAAGAACGGGAAAGTGCGTCAAAAGTCGTTTCCATTAATACCAAGGTAGGCTGTAAGGAAAAAACATCACCAGAGCAGAAAAGCTGCAGCTCACCGCAGAGCATCAACGGATTTGAATAAGGAATGCAACCGAGTAGGATTCAGATAAATAATCGTATTGGCAGGAATGCCTACGGAGTATATTCACAGATCTTAGCAGCCCCTCGTCACAACATACTGCTGTGTTATGTGTATTGTGTGGTTTGTGACAACATGCACTTTTCTTCCAGATCATCTAAGCTGGGTGAAATAGGCCCCAGTCTAAACACAAAGGTGTTACGATATCATTCGTTTTCTTACACTTTAACCCTTGCCCCGGTGGCGGGTACAGCCACCTTCGCCCTAGTGGGGGGCTAAAGACCCCCACGATCTCAAAACTAAGAGAGCTGAAAAAGCGCAAAACGGGAATCAGCTCTTCGAAATGATATCGAAAATGCTTCGGTATTTTTTGTCAGGTCAATATCAAGGTCACCAGAGGTCAAAATAGGTCAAAATCGCTAATATGAGGTGTACTAAGAAAACCTCCTATATCTCGAAACTATGATAGCTGAAACGTTTTTCTAACACCATTCAAAGCTCTTGAGATGCGCTTTCATTACAATGGCATTCTTTTCGCGTGGTAAAGCCTGGAGCTACAGGTCACTACATATTGGGCATATTCTTGGGATGTCCTAGCCACCCATGTAAGGGCGTTTCTTTTTGCTAATATCTTCCAACCAAACAAGATACGCCATAGTTTTGACCATTGCATCCTCTCGTCAATACGAATCAATGTATATGATATTGCTATGCCGATCAATTTAGAATTTGACCTACCCAGGTCACGGTCTGACCACTTGCCTGGTATAGTCATGATGTTATCTTTGACTTCCAGTGCTTACAAACACTTTGGTGACAAAATAAAGCTCTATCTTGGTTTATTAAATTTATAGAGAAAACACCAAAATGCTTTTTGACCTAAGGTGACCTTTTAAGGTAGTATTTTGGTATCGCTTCGAATGGGCTAGAACAAGTCGCAACCGATGTTTGAGTTGATTCCATCTATACTTACTGAAAAGCTCATTTCGTGATTTTCCCATGTATTGTCATGGGGAGGTCTGCTCTGTCCTTAGGTCACCAATATAAAATCCCGCAACAATGTTGTGCTCCTGGTGGGCCCAGATGTGGTTGAGTTTCAACTTGATCGATTAACCCTTCTTTAGTTATGCCGTCCTGTATTTTTAGGTGAGGTCACTTCACCTGACCTGGTGACCTGACCTGATATGACCTTGAGCCAAATTTTCGGAAAGATGTAAAATGATGAAGGAACAGCTGACCGTTTGGCGGCGCTGCGTGCCGCCGTTTTTGGTACTTGGAAAACCCAGGGGGTCTAAAGACCCCCACCGCAGGTTAATCTTGATTCAAGGAAAGGTATATTATACTTGATTTGGTCAGGATAGGCTTGTTAAAATGTTATGGGTCACGGGCCCCCGCTCTCCAACCACCCGAGCACGGCGACAGCGAGCCATGAGCTTCGTCTCCTGAGACACGGGGAGCGGTGAGATTGCGGATGCTTATGAAGTTAAGTGGAGCGTGATGGTCCAGAATAGGTAAGAATTGATCTACAAATGCATTCCGCTTGTCCCCAACTGAATCAGCGTGATAAACGCCATCCCAGTGAGCCTGATACAGATCGGTAAGGAACGTGTGGGTGTCAATGTGTTTCAAACAGCGGTTCTGGACTCTCGGCGGCGTACGCCGTGGTCTGGAGGTCTTGGCAGATAATTTGAATGGCAGAGTCAACTTTGAAGGCTCATAACACCCTCACTGGAGATGGGTCTGGCACCAACGCGCACTGGAGGGGAGGGGCTGGTAGACCCCCGAGATCTCAGAAACTAAGAGACTTAGAACAACGCCGGTAGGGGGCTGGATGGGGTCTATAGTGATCTACATCATATCAATTTTCAAAGACCTGTGTCAATATCTTTAAAGGGAGATACGCGAAAAAATTATTATTGTGGTTTCTTGCTATTTGAAAAATCCTGATTACGAAACTATCAATTCTTTTTGTATCTTCGGAAAAATTTTGGGAGGCCACTCACTTATTATCGAAATAGATTGCCAGTTCCGATTTAGTGCTGAAACCTTCAACCATCACTTACTTTTCGAAAACTATTTAAAGTTGAAAAACAAAGGTTTTTTTGTAATAGAAATGTCTGTTCTCCTGTATTTGTATTTGAATGAATTTTAAAAGCATTTTAAAAACTACAAAATGAATTAGTTTGCCCTAAAAACGGAAAAAACATAATTACTCAAGTCTTCAGCGGTTTCGTATCTCCGGTCTTGAGTCATTTTCTGCTTCAGCCCCAGGATGACAAAACTTTTTGCGTAAAATAGGTCACGTGACCCTGGTTTGAGAATTCCTAGGCTTCTGATTGGTTAATTGTGATTTCTTTTAAGCACTATATTTCTGTTTCAAAATAGTTTTGGAATGCTGGTTTTCTACAGTAATTTTTTCTGTAGTAGTCCAAAGTTTTACGTCACTGTTTAGGATAGATATGACCTTATTCTTAGAGAACTTGATAGCCTTAGCCGTGTGTACGTCATATACACGTATCATATAGCCGCGTTTCTTGCTCCAAAATAGGTGAATGTAGTGTTTTTCCTCATAGAACGTGTGGCTAAGATGTGCTGACGATATTTTCTACATGTGCATTGAAGATCTTGATAATGTATAGACTCTGAAACTAGCATGAGGAACATTAAAGTTTGCAGTGCTGCTGAAGATTTCTGTGATCACCGTAAAAATACTTTCGACAAACCCGACGCCTCAGCGCATGCTGACCAAATGCCCTCTGTTTTTCTGACTCTTAAATCTCGTGACTTTGTCGGCTAGACACTTGTTTTCTAGAGAGGGTGATTGCTCGAAACTGAAAAGAATGTTCGAATAATAGTCTGTTTACCTGGAAACTCGATATTAGGTCTTATAAACACTACAACCGTCGTCAATGCTATGAAGGATAGGTTTTATAACAGGCTTTCGCTGAGCGGTCCCATATGTGCGCCGCTCGCGTTGGCTCTGTTTTTCCTGGTCTTTCAGACAACCCGAAGGATTGATTTCCACCTCTGATAACACTTCGTAGTTCGACACACTTGCTCCAAAGAACATAATACGATTTCTGATTCTTATTTCAAGTCTTCTTCTGATAGATCAGAACAACACACAAGACCGCGACTCCCAGACAGAACAACATCTGCTACATTTGTACCGGGTTTCACACCCGCAGACCGGCTACTTCTGAACCCAACCGTCTAGTGATTTTGGACAATTATCAGGCTCCAACTTTAACATGTTTGGAAATGCGGAAGGATGCCTTAAAACACTTGATGTGCTGGTTAAGAGTACCCGTCGAGTGAACGTGATATTGTGTTGTGGGTGTTGTTGTTGTCGTCACTTTAGAAATCACCTGGTATTTTTTGTGTTCTTATGTGTTTTTGTACACTCGTGTTCAATGTGTTCCGGGCTAGAGCCACATATATTTTTGGAGCGGCTGATGAGTAAAAATAAATAAATAATAAATACATCGATATAGTGTGTACCGGTAAAGTCGTCTAGAAATGTTGACTTTGAGAGCAATTTTAAGGCATTTGCGGGCCGAATTCGCAAAAATGAGAATAGGACTTCTGAAACAACTTTTTGTGACCTTTCGATCTAGCCAATAATTTTTTTTGCGTATCTCCCTTTAAGGTCAAACGAGGTCATAAAGGTCAAATCTTAGCCGTGCTGGGAACTATTGGGAAATGCCGTAAGCATGCGGAGAAAATATGAAAATATGCTAAAGACGGACCAGGGTCATTAGGAGAAAGTTATAAAGAATCTTTCTTAAATTGGTGTCAAGGTCATTCAAGGTCATTGACCTATGACCTCACAATATGGTATGCTACTTATAATGCATACTATAACTAGCACTATACCAGCTGTTGGGCGGGAAATGATGATTGCCCTTTACCCATGACCTTTGACCTTGACCTTAACATTGAGTTACCTTTACTATTAGGTCATAACATAATATACCTCAGACCTTGAAAGTGCAGGTATGGCCTTGACCTTTGATCTTGACCTTTATGCGAGGTTACCTTGATATATCATCCCATTTATGACCTAATGACGTCACCACTTGGTCTCCAATGCAAGCAAACTGATCCTACCACGAGTTTGTGACGATCTTGAAAGGCAGGTCTGATTTTGAAGTCTATAATTAACACGCGCATTGACGGGGGTCTGAGCCAACTTCGCATTGACGGGGGCGGGTACCCGCCCCCTAAGATCTCGAGAACCACGGTAGGTAGCGAAAAACGGTAAACGGCGTTGGGCTGCCCATCCACTTCTCCATCGAAAACATTTCAACCATTTTTTTGTCAGGTCACATTTAAGGTCACGAGAGGTCAAAACATGCCCGTCATAGGGATAACATGTAAAATTCAGTTTTTTCGGGCATTACATCTGAACAAGTAAAGATAGAGCAAAACGACTTTAACTATATGAATCCTCTTAGCAAGCCGAATCGAATGATATATAATTTGACCTTGCTAGGTCAAATCAAGAATTTGACCTGGCCTGAGGTCAGGTCAGGGTCAAATTATATAAAATGGATATCATTAGAACCGCAAAGCCCAGGCGAGTCTAATGCAGCTAAAATAAATGCTCTATCACCATCCGTTACTGAGTTATTCCGTAAAAACCATTTTTCCCATGTATTTCCAATGGAGAGGTCATGCCTCGTACCTGACCTTAGGTCATCGATATCAAAAATACCGGAACATATGTTAGAGAACTCGGTGGGGCCATTATGTGATATGAGTTTCAGTCGGATAAGTTCACCCTGCTCCGACTTATGCTATCCTAAACTTTTTTGAGGTCGGGTCACTTGACCTGTACTGGTGACCTGACCTGAGATGACCTAACCTTAAAATTTTAACAGAAGTTGTAAAAATGATGAGGGAAAATGTATAACAAGTACGGCGGCTCTACGCGCCGCCGTTTTTCTACTATCTCTGAAAAACCCGAGGGGGCGGGTATCCGCCCCTCCGTCAATGCGCGTGTTAAGACAAAATGTTCGCCAGACTTTCACAATTTTTTCGTCAATCGACGCGCCGTTAAATTCTCTCAAAGGTAGCCGCGTATAATTTCCCGGCTACGAGCGGTTCTCCGGCCACCTCAGAAAAAATAGGTGGGGGCCTCCGAGGCCCCCTTCAGTGCGTATGTTAAGAAAAATAGTTAACACACCCAGAGGAGAGACGTCTGAGGTCAACGCGCAGTAAAGGGGGGGTCTTAAAGTACCCATTCAAATATAAAAACCAAGAGGGTTAGAAAAACGGGAGTTTGTGAAATCGATGTTGATATATATTATTGCCATTTTGCAATGTCCTAGGTCAGTATCTTCAAGGTCAAACGAGGTCGTAAAGATGAAATATGGGTCGAGCTTGGTATCTATTGGGAAATCCCGTGATTTAGTGGAAAACCTGGACTACGCTAAATGTGGGTTAAGGCCAAACAAGGATGTTCCTTTAAAAATGTACTCTGCAAAGTTGACGCCAGGGTCCTTAAAGTCACTGACCTCTCACGTAACAGTATGGCATATTCCCAGTAATGTCAGTATGAGTGGCACTATGGCTGCGTTTGGGAGGGAAATCAGGGTTTGACCTTAAAAGAAGGTATTTGACCTTTACCTGTGACCTTGACTTTGACATTGGGTAATCTTATCAATTGAGTCATAACATAAAATACATCATACTGAGTAATTCATCTAACCGGAACACTGAGGCCAATGACCTTGGAAATGTTTTCATGACTTTGGCCTGTGAACGTTGACCTTGACCTTCATATATAATCCCAATTTTATCGAGTTATTACGCCACCATTCGGTCTACAGTGAAGGCAAATTGGTGCGAACGCCCGATTGCACTGGTCTTAACACGCGCGTTGACGGGGGGTGGGTACCCGCCCCCTCAGGTTTTTCGCAGACAGCAGAAAAACGGCGGCGCGTAGCGCCGCCGTACTTGGCATAACTTTTCCCTCATTATTTTTACAACTTCTGTGAAAATTTTAAGGTTAGGTCATCTTAGGTCAGGTCACCAGTACAGGTCAAGTGACCCGACCTCAAAAAAAGTTTGAGATAGCATAAGTCGGAGCAGGGTGAACTTATCCGATTGAAACTCATATCACATAATGGCCCTACCGAGTTCTCTAAAATATGTTCCGGTATTTTTATATCGATGACCTAACGTCAGGTACGAGGCATGACCTCTCCATTGGAAATACATGGGAAAAATGGTTTTTACGGAATAACTCAGTAACGGATGGTGATAGAGCATTTATATTAGCTGCATTAGACTCGCCTGGGCTTTGCGGTTCTAATGATATGCATTTTATATAATTTGACCCTGACCTGACCTCAGGTCAGGTCAAATTCTTGATTTGACCTAGCAAGGTCAAATTATATATCATTCGATTCGGCTTTCTAAGAGGATTCATATAGTTAAAGTCGTTTTGCTCTATCTTTACTTGTTCAGATGTAATGCCCGAAAAAACTGAATTTTACATGTTATCCCTATGATGGCATGTTTTGACCTCTCGTGACCTTAAATGTGACCTGACAAAAAAATGGTTCAAATGTTTTCGATGGAGAAGTGGAAGGGCAGCCCAACGCCGTTTACTGTTTTTCGCTACCTACCGTTTTTCTCGAGATCTTAGGGGGCGGGTACCCGCCCCCCCCGTCAATGCGAAGGTGGCTCAGACCCCCGTCAATGCGCGTGTTAAAATACATGTCTGACTTTGACAGCCTATAAGTAAAAGGAAATATGTATTGATTTTCACAATTTTTCACCAATAAATGCACTCAAGTATTCTCTCAAATACAGCCAAGTGGCGTTTTCCGGATGCGGATGGTTCTCTGGCCACCTCGGAAAAATAGTGGAGGGGGAGGCACTTAAGGACCCTCTTTCACTGCGCGTGTTAACACCCGCACTAGAGAGGGATCTGGTACTAACGCGAGCCGGAGGAGCGGGCCTGGTAGGCCCCTAAGATCCCGGAAACTAGGAGGCGTAAAAACACCAGCTTGAGGGTGGGTGGGGCTATAGTCATCTACATCATAGCCAATTTTCATTGCCCTAGGTCAATATCTTCAAGACCAAATGAGTTCATAAAGGTCAAATATTGGCCGTGCTGGAGACCTATTGGGAGATGCCATGATTATGCGGGAAAAAGACGGGAATAAGGTAAAGGCGGATTATAATCATAGAGGGAAGGTCGCAAAGAATCTTTACTTCAATTTTGGGGTCAAGGTAATTCTAGGTCATTGATCTATGAGGTCACGATATGGTATACCACCTATAATGTATACTATAACCTATAGGAACTAATTGGCGGGAAATCAAGATTGACCTTTACCCATGACCTTTGACCTTGACCTTTGCATATTGTTTAGCCGGAAGCACTGAGGTCAGTGACCTTGAAAGTTACCTTGACTTGTGACCTTTAACTTTGACCTTTATTTGAGTTCGCCTTGTCATATCAACCGTTTATATGGCATTATAACGTCCCCACTTGGTCTCCAATCCAAGCGAACTGGTCCAACCACGCGATCGTGACGATACAAAATGCAGGTCTGATTTTGAAAGCTTATAAGTACAAAATTTCGACTGATTTTCAAAACTTCTTCCCCAATCAACGTGCCGCTCAATTCAGTTAAATGCGACCGAGTATCGCTTTCCGACTACGAGCAGTTCTCCGGCCACCTTGGAAAAAGGTGGGAGGCCTCCGAGGCCCCCTCCAGCGTGCGTGTTAAACCAGGATAGTTTTGCCTACGTCAAAGTATGCAAAAAAATTTGAAACACATTTTTAATTTAAATCCATGGCCCACCTCGCTATTTCATCCCTTTGAAATTATCCCTTATCACCCAATGCAAACCCCGGCGCCGGGGTTTGAGACCTTCACACTAGCCTTGGCAATCAGGTCTTCGGAATCACCGAGCCGCCTATTGTATGCCCCCGAGCTCTGGGGCGGATCCAGGGGAGGGGAGCGAACCAGGCCATGCCCTTCCATACCATCAACATTTCCCATACTTAGCCGTTTTTTTCTCAGAAAACATCACGTTTTCCTGTTCTTGTCTGCATTAGTTCTCCCTCTAAGTTTCGTGTAGGTCTGGACCTGTCCAATCCTGAAACATGAATTGAGCACTGATGCAACCCTATAATTGTTTACTAGCGTCCACGCGCTAAAGATCACAACTCAGCATCCTCCCAAAGAAAGGCGTCCGAGCGAAGCAGTTTGGCTAGACGCGCGTTGTAGGGGCGGTAGAAGGCCGTCAGAATCGCTCGCGTCTCTGGAAGCATGGTCAGGTTCTGCATTGACTTGCGCCGCTGGTTCATCTTTTTGAACTTGACTATCTTCTCTAGCTGTTCTTGTGATGGCGGCTCTGTCGCCAGTCAGAAGCACATGTTATGCATTCATTTATAATTTCGTCATTTTGTTAGAGTTTCCAACGCGTAGTTTCCAATGAAGCTTGCCCATTGTATTTTTCCTGTTTGATATGTTCAGAAACGGGAAATAGAGAATGCTGGAAAGATGGCTCAACTGAGGGGAAGGGAGAAACTGAATAAAAACATATATGTAAATCCTTCAATTTGCGGGGGACCCTATAGCCCTATTTACACGGTGTTTGCAGGATTACTGATTGTTCCAGATAGAGCGCGCAAATGGGGATGCCAGGCCCGGAGCTCCGTTAGGGAAAAATGTAGCTCTGACTGTAGCACGAGTAGCTGAAGTTTTATTACAACCTCTAAGAATAGCTATTCGTCCTACAGCCCGGTGCTGCATTTTACCCCACCGGAAGTCGACCCTGGTATCGCTGTCCTCACTTGCGCGCGCTTCCTGGGACAAATATTTGTCTTCCAAGCACCATGTAAACGAAGCTTATGTCATATTTAAAAGTCAATCACTTCCAGGATTATGCTTCATAGTGTAACTCCATATACATTTCATGGCGAGTGAACTCCGAGTAGCTTTCTTACCTAGTCTCAGATGCTGAAACACCCGCTGTAGGGCTTCCCCGACGTCCTTTCCATAGTCTTCTGTGCGGAGAACAAATAATTGTTCCCGTGGGAAGGCATCCAGCCATGTCTGCACGTGAAGCACGTAAAGGCCTACTCGCAGGGCAAACGTCTGACAAAAAGAGGGAAAGATCGCGTTAGACTACATATCATTATAGGTGATAATCAGTCGGACTCTATATCACAATCTTGGAAGAGATTATGTTCTAATCTCCCCTTTTAGTGGGATTAGAACAACTTAGCAGCATTGATAAAGAGGAATGCGAAGGGTCATAAAGTATGGATGAGCTAACGTATGATGCATCGGTCTTGCGGAACAATACCTCACCCGGCCCATCTGGGTGTACCGGAGAGTTTTATAAATACTTTTGGCCTGAGCTGAAAGGCTTAGTTTTCGATATATGGAACGAGATTTTCAACACCGGAAAAATGCCAAAATATAAAGAACAGGGTTACAATTATAATTAAAAAAGACAAAGATAATCGACCTATCAAAAACCAGCGCCCCACAAGTTTCTTAAATACTTTATATAAAATCGTTATTAAATGCCTGGCTGTTCGTCTCGAAATAGTCATAAAACATGTTAAAAACGAAGACCAGTCAGGATTAATCAAAGGCGTTGTTGAGAATGTAGTATTGGTGGTGGAATATTGGTGAGAATAGTATTGAGAATGGAATATTGGTGAGAATGTAAGATTGGTATTAAACATCATTGACCACTCCAACGAACAAAGACTTTCCACTTTAACCCTGCCTGCCGCACCCCGGAGTTCGCGCCCTGCCGGCTGAAAACCTCTCTGTTTACTGATAGAACTTGAATTGTAGGCGATCGTATGTGCCTTGACTCAAAGAAACCTCAATCATTTTCACCTTGTTCGTATATGTTTCACGTATTCCTATATGTGCCTAAATTAGTCCTTTTAGCCAACCTTGATTTCATCGACCACAGCGGCCGCCACGCGGGCGGTGCCGCTTACCCCTGTCCCGGTCACCTCAGACAGCGGTGCCGGACCTGGCGCCGGTGCCTGCCCGCGGTTGCGGCTGGGCCGACAGCTCATTCGCTTGTGATGACGCCCCACGGCGAAACAATTATATGGGACCATTTCAAAGCGGAAAAAACTTTTACTTTGATATGCCATCTGCATAAACCATATGACCTGTCGAATATATCCTGCAAACAACTGTCGCAGTCCCGCTACATTGTACTTATACACTGTGAATATGGATTTTGGGAATTAATTTGACATGTTTAGATTTTTGCATAGTCTTGTCTTGATACTGACGGAAAGATCGCACCCGTTGTAAACCTAGCCGTACTGACATGGCCTACCTGGTTTAATGAAAAATGAATCATAAGGGATGTTTTAATTGAACGAGTTTTAGGTGACGTGGTGTCGAAATAGTAATAAAAAGGAAATGTTAATCTGCATGCATGAAGAGGGTGTGTATGTTTTTCGATTCAATTTTTAAATACATGAGTATTAATTAGATTACAAAATTAGGAACTAAAGGCTGATAATTAACCATTACTACCAATGGATTTTTACATCCCATCCGTTAACTACCTATTACACGGCAAATTGTCTATCCGCTGTGAACCTGGACAATGCCAAGTTTGTGAAATTCCCTGTAACACCATATAAAAGGCCTGAGACCCCCTCTCCCCATTAGCCCCTGTATGTTGTCCTGGCGCTTCCCATGTTGACGTTTTAAGAAGGTGAGATGCTGGCTGGGCCATTGTTCCTATTTTCATGTGTCTTATCTCCCTAATCTATCAGCTGACCAAACACAATTTCACTTTCGCCTCGCTGAGCCGTTTCAGGCTGTGGCCGGGCGCACGCGGGTAAAGCGCGAACATCATTCATAACCTGCTTTAAAAGTTAAAGTATCTCTTTCTGTTTGTCGGGAATGATGCAAAATTTAAGCTAGGAGATTATCATGGGAGGTTGTTGATGTGATATTCCATTGAAACGGCAGAGAAAAACCGGTTAAATCTAGCGTGTGACATTAGACAAGCTTATGATTGTATGGATTGGGATTACCTAAAACAGGCAATAGCGTATTTTGGTTTCGGGGAAACGTTTAAAAAAATAGACTAAAATATTACATGATTCGATCCAAGTTGTGCGGCAACATTTAGGGTTCAAATTAATGGAATGCTATCTCAACCCTACTTAATTGGCCTGAGGCAAGGGTGCCCGGCCAGCTGTTTTTCTTGGATTCGAGCCACTTCTGCAACGTATCAGGAAATCACGTAACGTAAAAGGACTGGCGTTTATTGAAGATGAAGATAATATTTTGGCCTGCGCTGACGACGCGACGCTGGTAACACCACGTTCACTTAAAACCTGCCTCAAAATATTTCAAGATTTCAAATCTGTCTCTGGACTACAGTTGAATTACAATAAAACCCAAGCTAAGTGGATAGGGGAAAACGCAAAGAAAAAGCTACCTATTCAAACTGATCCTTGCATTAGCTGGCAAACGTGTCCAATTGAAATTTTAGGAGTTAAGATTTGTAACGAACCAAATACTGATACTGCTTTGATAAACTACAAGAGCAAGTTAAATCCGATTAAAAGTCTAACCCCATTCGGAAAAATTCCTTTACTCAAATCCGAAATTCTGTCACACCTAATTAACTCAAAACGATACTTCCAGAGCCAAATTCTTGATTTTGTCAAGGAACCACAGATGTTTAGCTTTGTTTGGGGAGGAAAGCGTGACAAAATTAAAAAGCTACCCTAAAATCTAAATACAAGAATGGAGGTCTTAAGTTTCCAGATTTGAGAGAAATACCAAGGAGAGAAAAGGAGAGAACTGCATTTTAAAGGGAATTTAGCACCTTCATAACGTGACTTTAACCGCCACCGCCTCAATTCCACCAAATTAGGTAGGTATAATGCGAATGCTGAGAGTTGAGCGTCTTCATTTAACACTCGCACTGGAGGGGGGTCTGGCACTAACGCGCACTGGAGGTGGCCTGGTAGGCCCCCCTAAGATCTCGGACACTAAGAGGCATAGAAAAACGAAATTTGAGAGGTGGGTGGGGGTTATGGTGATCTACATCATGACCAATTTTTATTGACCTAGGTCAATATCTTCAAGGTCAAACGAGGTCATAAAGGTCAAAACTTGGCCATGCTGGGGACCGACTGGTAAATGCCGCGATTATGCGGGAAAATTGCGGGAATAAGTTAAAGGTGGACCTGGGTCATATAGAGAAGGTCTCAAAGAGCCTTCCATTCAATTTTGGGGTCAAGGTCATTCAAGGTCATTGACCTGTAAGGTCACAATATAGTATACTACTTATAATGTACACTTTGACTAACACTATAGCCACTGTTTGGCAGGAATTGAGGATTGACCTTTTCAAATGACCTTTGAGGTTGCCCTTTGACCTTGACCTTGGTATTGGGGTACCTTATCGATGACGTCATAGCATAATGTACGTTCGACCGGGTAACGTCATTTGACCGGAAGCACTGTGGTCAGTGACCTTGAAAGTGCAGATATGACCTTGACCTGTGACCTTTGATCTTGACCTTGACCTTCATGTGAGGTGACCTTGACATATAATCCCGGTTATATGGTGTTATGACTTCACCACTCGGTCTCCAATGCAAGCTAAATGGTCCGACCGTGCGATTACGGCGATCTCAAAATGCAGGTCTGACTTTAAAAGCCTATAAGTCAAAACATTTTAAACAGATTTAAAAAAATCTTCACCAATCGACGCGCTATTAAATTCTGTTTAATGTGGCAAAGTCTCGTGTTTCGGCTCCAAGCGGTTCTCCGGCCACCTTGGAAAAACAGGTGGGGGGCCTCCGAGGCCCCCTTCCAGTGCGCGTGTTAACAACGGTACATAGTTTTTCACAAATAAAGATAATGATAAACAATAAATAACTAGGAACGGTGACCCACGTCACCGGGGAGATTAAAAGTAGTATTAAACCATACAAGCCGATTTTTATAGGCCTAGAGATATAAGGTCGGACAATCACGGTTAGACGGCCGTGCACAGTGGCTTCTGGCTGCCTGGAGGCCGACTGAAGGCGACATCGAAAGGATTTGGTAACTAGTAAGGAATGGCGTATGCTAAAGTAATCAAGTGATGTTCATGCCATTAGAATATACATGCTTATCACTTAATTCCCTCGGGTATCTTGTGCGCTGCTCTGGACTCTCCGTGTAACACGATCAGAACTACTTATCCCTCCGCCTCAGATTGTCATTTTAGCATTTTAAGCTTCTTGTGTTGCATACACATGAAATGTCAGATAGGCGTGTAGGTCACATACATCGTGTGTGTTGCATTACTAATAAGTGTGTTAATTTTAAAAAGTCTTGAAAAGCTGCATCATCTACCCTGATACTGAAAAGTAATATGTACTCGAAATTGGTGCTTGCAATTTTGTCAGCCAATCATTCTCATATACCGAGCTCATCTTGTGAACTCCCACTCATCGATCGATGTTTATTTTCTATTATATCTGAGGTTTACTGTTGTTTGATGAAATAGTAACACGTGCATTGACAGGGTGGGTACCCACCTCGTCGGTTTTTTTAGAAAGGATAAAAATGGCGGCGCGTAACGCTGCCGTACTTAGCATACCTTTTTATGATTTTTTCCCAATTTTTGATAAACAATTAAGGTTAGATAATCTCGGGTCAGGTCACCAAAACAGGTCAATTGACCTCACCTCAAAAAGTGTAAGATAGCAAAAGTCAGAACAGGGTGAACTTATCGGATTGAAATCACATATCACATAATGGGCCTACCGAGTTCTCTAAAACTTGTTCCAGTATATTTGATATCGATGACCTAAGGTCAGGTACGAGCCATGACCTTTCCATTGGAAATACGTGGGGAAGATGGTTTTAACTGAATAACTTAGTAATGGATGGTGATATAGCGTTTTGTTTTAACTGCATTGTATTTTCCTTGTCTTTGTGGTTCTAGTGATATACATTTTGACCTAATTTATCCTTGATCTGACCTCAGGTAAGGTCAAAACACATATTTGACCTGACTTGGCCTAGCAAGTTCTTATTATGTATCATTAGATTCGGCTTGCTGCGAGGATTCCAATGGTTTAAATTGTTTTGCTGTCTTTACTTGTTCAAATGTAATGACCGAAAACCTTCCTTTACATGTTTTCCCTATGATGGCATATCTTGACCTCTAATGACCCAAAATGTGACCTTACAAGACTGGTTCAAATATTTTCGATAGAGAAGTGGATGGGTAACCCAACACCTTTTACCGTTTTTCGTTATCTAGCATGGTTCTCGAGACTTGGGGGGGGCGGGTACCCGTCAAAGCGAAGGTGGCTCAGACCCCGTTAACCCTCGCCCCACCGGGGGCCATCGATGGACCCCTAAGGTTTTTCCAAGATAATAGAATAACGAAGAGGCGCAGCACTGCGGTTGAGGGCTCTACCTCTCACTGCATCATTTTCCCACCATCCCTGAAATTTTTTACTCCGGGTCACCCAAGGTCAGGTCACCAGACGAGGTCAACCAAAGTCACCTCACTTCAACTTTAGAGCTCTGTAAGAGCTACATTTCGAAGTCGATCGATTTGAAACTTCCTACACTTTATGGCCCCTCCAGGGTCTACAAAGTGTATGTCCGGGATTTTTCGATTTCGTACCTTGAGGTCAAGTCACGAGGTGAGCTCTCCCATTGAAAAACATGGGGAAAAGCTGTCTTATGATCTAAAAGTCATAAAAACGGTTGGAAAATGCTCAGCTTGATCAGAAAAGCGTTCTTGGACACCCTTTCACGGATTCCAGGGGTCATATTTGCCCTTTGACCTCTCCAAGGTCATCCAAGATCACCAGGGGTCAAAAACAGTATTTTGACAATAACTTTTGACCTAATTAAGCTAGAGCGCAGAAAAAACACCATCGTGTATGTCTCGTCCTGGCTTTCGTTTTATATACGGCAAGGTCACTTTCTGACCTTTCGTGACCTCAGGTCATCTTAGGTCACGAGGTGACCTCTGGAGGTCCAACCACTGGCGGGAGGTCTTTACATTTCACATAGCGGAAAAGGGACTGACAATTTCCTATCAAATGTGCTTTACTAGACTTATAGCTCTAATGGCATAAGAGTTTTGCCCAGTTTGCTTAAGCATTGCATATTTGAGTGAAAATAGCCGATCTTGACCTAATTTGACCTCTGGAGGTCAAACCATTGACCTGAGCACTAAAACATGCGAAATAAATTCTTACTAAATTCACGCGAGCTTTCTATTGCACTTTGCAGATTTGCGCTAACGCCCATATTTTCGGAGTTAGAGGGGGGCCATCGATGGCCCCCGGTGGGGCGAATGTGGCGTTGGACCCTCCGGTGGGGCGCGGGTTAATGCGCGTGTTAAGCTGGAGGTCAGATGCAGAATGCCACTATGGCGCTGTGTGATAGGTATTTGTCGATATTTTCCTCTATTTACACATCTTATAAGGCCTTTGCTTCACCTTTTGGTGGGGGTGCCCAAATTACCATTGGGGGTGCCCAGTAGGTCATTGGGGTGCCGAGGCACCCCCAAAGAGATAGAAATCCACACCCCTGGTTAATGAGCACCTTCATTTCATCTCTTCAGATGTGAAGCTGAGGTGGTTCCAGTATCATTGTATAAAAAAGGATACTTCCCACAAACAGGTTGCTATCTAATTACGAGCAGCTGAGCTGCGATACGCCCGATCACTCTCACTATCATGTATCACTCTCAGCTGTTACAGCTGAGAGTGATAAATGCAAACATTGTCCAATGTATTCAGAAACTTTAACACACAAATGTTTGGTAGTTTGGTACTGCCAGTCCGTGCGTATTCTGTGGAATGAGGTGAGAGATCTTTTGAACATGCAACACCAGTTATTTTGTCGCGATGTCATTTGGGAGTAGGGCTAAGGAGTCCAGGCTAAGATTCCAGTCTGGCAAATAACTTGATATATTACAAAATTCTTCATATGGCAACATAAAGACCATCCCGAGCAAATGACTTATCATAGCTTTAAATATTCCTTTATGAATGCATAATCATTGAACAAAATATTTCAAAGACATCAAACAAAGAGTCCTCTTTTATCCAAAAGTGTGATTCCGTCAGAGACTGTTTGCAGCGTGTGATAGCCGTCCATGAACATTAGTGTTTCGGTGTTTGTCAGTCATTTATTGAGTGCTCTCAACACCAAAACGATTTCAACCACCAGGCGCACATAGCGATCTTAAACGCCCCTTCACATACACTTGTTATGGTAAAAAATGTGTGCGATACGTAATTGTAGCATATTGTGTAGAACCTGGTTCTGCAGCTTCTAATTTTGCCTCTTGAAAATGGGTTTGTTGCTTCAGTTCTTGTTTTGAGAGTTCACATGCTCTCAGCCCTTCCGAAATGTAGATCGCGTATTGGTCTACAGTATAGTCACGTATGGTCACGGATTCCACTTAACCATCATGTAGATACCTCAAGCACTGGTGGTGAGTTCGGGTCCTGTTTTCTGCGGCTCTAAGGTCTTCGCCTCTTGGAAAAGTGTCGAAATTGTCGTTAACACGACAACTAACCATAACGGTCACACGGTCTGATTACGAATTATGATGGCCTTGGGCGTATCCAATTTCGAGTGAACAATTAATTAAGCCAACTGTGTTTTCATTAGAGTGACACAAAACATCCCTCACCTTGATTTTATGTTTCCCTCGCGGTTCAGATTCGGGCTCTTGCTCTATGTTTTATGGAAGGTCATTTATTTATTAAGAACATTAGATTTCCCACACAGTTACCGGTTTCGAAAGAACTGCAAAACCACGCTTTGCCCTGATGCACAGGCGGATCCCGGGGGCAGACGATTGCCCCCAAACCCCCATTTCTGCCGATCTTCTTAAAAAAACATATTTTTTCACGATTTTGAGCCCTGTTGCCTCCCCTAAAATCTATCAGCCTAGATCCGACCCTGCCCCGAGGGGTCCTTCACCCTCCTCTACCCTAGTTGTATCAAATCTGATGCTCTTTCAGGTGCTTTGGGCTTGAAATGGTGGCTTATTCTACAACATGTATTGCATTACTTCTGACGTGAGAGCACAGCAAATTCCAGCCTAATTAAGTTTCTATCCACTATAATAGCGTTATAACTTTGAATAATCCGCTGGAAACGCAAAGCTGTGGGTTTGGACGACGGTGTTCAGTAAAAATATACATATTTTGAAGCAATACGGCGCTTTAAAACTACTTTATTTCTATATCAATGCAGGGTAATATAGCAGCCACAGCTTACAATGACGTCATCCAGATACATACTATTGTCAATACTTACCCAGTAATTTCCTATTGTCAATTATTTACCAGTGGTAAGGTTCTATAAATGAGAGCATCCTATAACACGCGCAGTGGAGAAGGATTTGGCGTCAACGCGCAGCGGAGGGGTGAGAGGGTTTTAAAGGGCTCCCCCAGAGACCTCAGAGATCAAGAGAGTTATAACAAAGACATTCGTTTGGGGGCCTATGGTGATCCACATCAAAACCAATTTCTATTGACCTTAGTCAATATCTTTGAGGTCAAACGAGGTCGTATTAATCCAATATTAGCCATGCTGAGGACCTAGCGGAAATTGTCTCGATCATGCGGAAAAAGGCGGAGAACACTGCTAGCGTACTAAGGCTATGGCAGAAACGCCCCACACAATGTCCTCTGAAATTTTGTATTGAAGGTCATTCAAGGCCATTGAGCTCTGACGTCATAATATGATATGTTTCAAATTATGCACACTATAGCTGACACTATAGCAACTGTTGGGCGGGCAATGGGGGTTTAAATTTGGCCCATGACCTTTGACTTTAACCACATTGAGTAACCTCAACCATGATGTCCTAGCATAACCTAAGTCATACTGAGTAACGTCATCTGACGAAAAGCACTGTGGTCAATGACCTTGATAATGCTGGTTTAATCTTGACTTGTGACCTTAACCTTGATGTGGTTGAACCTTGACTTATAATCCCGATCATATGGCGTTATTGTGTCACCACTCGGTCTACAGTGCAAGCCCAATGGTGCGACAGCGTGATTACGGCGTTTAAACTATAGATCTGACTTTGAAAGTGTATCAGTAAAAATAGCGACTTATTTGCACCTTATTTGCACCAATCGGCGCATCCATGAACTCTCTCTGCTGCAGCCAATTAACGTTTCCCGGCTGTTAATGGCTCTCTCGCCACCTTGAAATAATAGGTAGGGCTAACTTAGGACCCCCGCACTGCGTGTGTTCAGCTTCAAGCAGTCCACGAAGCATTTGCAAATAATATCGTAGTAGATTCTAGGCTAAACAACATGACCCATTACGTCATAATGACGCTACTAGTAATCTAAGACATTGATGCGGCATGTAAGTTTGTAGTCTGGTCTTTAGGCGTTTGTGATAACAAATATGGTACGAAGCTTTGCATACTAAGCTAGGTTTAGCCTTCAATGTTAACACGCGCATTGATGGGGGGCGGGTACCCGCCCCCTCAGGTGTTTCGGAGATAGCAGAAAAACGGCGGCGCGTAGCGCCGCCGTACTTGGCATACCTTTTCCCTCATCATTTTTACAACTTCTGTGAAAATTTTAAGGTTAGGTCATCTCAGGTCAGGTCACGAGTACAGGTCAAATGACCCGACCACAAAATAGTTTAACCCGCGCCCCACCGGGGGTCCGGCGCCACCTTCGCCCCACCGGGGGGGCCATCGATGGCCCCCTCTATCTCCGAAAATATGGGCGTTAGCGCAAATCTGCAAAGTGCAATAGAAAGCTCGCGTGAATTCAGTAAGAAATTACTTCGCATGTTTTAGTGCTCAGGTCAATGGTTTGACCTCCAGAGGTCAAATTAGGTCAAGATCGGCTATTTTCACTCAAATATGCAATGATTAAGCCAACTGGGCATAACTCTTATGTTATTAGAGCTATTGAGGCCTGGTAAAGTACATTTGATAGCAAATTGCCAGTACTTTTTCCGCTATGTGGAACGTAAAGACCTCCCGCCAGTGGTTTGACCGCCAGAGGTCACCTCGTGACCTAATATGACCTGAGGTCACGAAAGGTCAGAAAGTGACCTTGCCGTATATCAAATGAAAGCCAGTGACAAGACAAACACGATGGTGTTTGTTTCACCGCTCTAGCTCAATTAGGTCAAAAGTTATTGTCAAAATACTGTTTTTGACCTCTGGTGACCTTGGATGACCTTGGAAAAGTCAAAGGGCAAATATGACCCCTGGGATCCGTTAAAGGGTGTCCAAAAACGTTGTTCTGAGCAGTCTGAGTATTTGCAATCATTTTTGTGGCTTTTATATCATGAAATAGCTTTTCCCCATGCTTTTCCAATGGGAGAGGTCGCCTCGTGACCTGACCTCAGGGCACGAAATCGAAAAATCCCAGATATATACCTTGTAGACCCTGGAGAGGTCATGAAGTGTAGGAAGTTTCAAATCGATCGACTTTGAAATGTAGCTCTTACAGAGCTCTAAAGGTGAAGTGAGGTGACCTTGGTTGACCTCGTCTGGTGACCTGACCTTGGGTGACCCGGGGGAAAAAATTTCAGGGATGATGGGAAAATGATGCAGTGAGAGGTAGAGCCCTCAACCGCGGTGCTGCGCCTCGTCGTTTTTCTGCTATCCCGGAAAAACCTTAGGGGGGCCATCGATGGCCCCGCGGGGCGAGGGTTAAGATAGCATAAGTCGGAGCAGGGTGAATTTATCCGATTGAAACTCATATCACATAATGGCCCCACCGAGGTCTCTAAAATATGTTCCGGTATTTTTGATATCGATGACCTAAGGTCAGGTACGAGGCATGACCTCTCCATTGGAAATACATGGGAAAAATGTTTTTTTACGGAATAGCTCAGTAACGGATGGTGATAAACCATTTATTTTAGCTGCATTAGACTTGCCTGGGCTTTGCGGTTCTAATGATATGCATTTTATATAATTTGACCCTGACCTGACCTCAGGTCAGGTCAAATCCTCGATTTGACCTAGCAAGGTCAAACTATATATCATTCGATTCGACTTGCTGAGAGGATTCCTTTAGTTTAAGTCGTTTTGCTCTATCCTTACTTGTTCAGATGTAATGGCCGAAAAACTTAATTTACATGTTATCCCTGTGACGGCATGTTTTGACCTCTCGTGACCTTAAATGTGACCTGACAAAAAAATGGTAGAAATGTTTACGATGGAGAAGTGGATGGGCAGCCCAACGCCGTTTACCGTTTTTCGCTACCTACCGTGGTTCTCGAGATCTTAGGGGGCGGGTACCCGCCCCCGTCAATGCGCGTGTTAAGAAACATAAACCTGCTCTGAGCCGTGGGATAGAAAAACAAAACAAACATGATATGTTTTACTTAACTGGACTGAACAATACCACAATGAATAAAACCATCAGAAAGTCCAACATATGGAGAAGGACAATAAATGGCGCTGTGTATAAAGTTTGTTGATATTTTAGATGTCATTGCTTTGGAACTTTCATTAAAATAACGTCGTCAGGGCTTTAAACATTATCTTTCATAAGTTTTCGTGGCATTACATTTCTTACGATTTTATCCTACGAATAAATTATGGCATACAGAGGAAGCTGACAATGTGTAGACTGGCGTGTCTCCTCGAATCCTGGATGTACAATATACCAAGATTATATATTCGGGCACAGACTTTCATCAGAATCATCTAGGTAATATCACACATTCTCAATCATAGACCTCATAGCCAGACCTCGAATTCAAGGTCACTCCAAAACCTATCAGCATACACAGAAACATGACTTCTTAGCCTTCGGCCCGCTCGAGGTGGCAGCAGGTTTTGTACATACATCCCTCAGGTTTTTTCCGGGGCTGCGACAAACGGCAGCACGAAGGGCCACTGTACTTGGCACACCTTATCCTTGATTAATTGTAGAACTTCTATCAAACTTTTTTATTTTGGGTGAGCCCGGGCCAGGTCACCAGACCAAGTCAAGTAACCTCATCTCCAAAAACGTTTCAGCACGCACCAGTGGAAATATGTTTAACCCTATTCCTTTCAGGCTTCTTGCAGCCCTTATTCCAGAAGGGGAGGGGGAAGGATCGCATTTGGGCCTCCTAAAAATTTAAAGTGTACCCATTTGATTTTAAGAATTCAAAGTGGGACTCGCGCTAAACTCTATTTGGAAAATAAATGTTCACAATTTTGTGTAAAAGCTCTGGAAGGATATTTTTCTTTACTTTTTTTCTTCTTTTACTTCTGGCCCTATTGTTTGGTTTTAAGAAAATTGGTACGTATTGATAGAAGTTGTGAGCACAATCTTCATATTCCTCAGTTGGGGCATTCCACGACAGATCGACAAGCCGATAACACCCTCATGTCGCAGATTTCGGTGTATTTTTGTTCGGGGGGGGCCATTGATGGAGCTGATGACGATTTTCGTATTCAGTTTCCTCCCTGACTTACGGTTTGAAAATTATAGTCTCAGGCATTTTGACCATGCTCACTTATACGCTTTTCTTAAAGGCGAAATTTTACCCGAACGATTCTACAAATACCATGAAAAATTACCTAGGTCTTTTAAGGACGAATAACGAATTCTGGCCCATACAAAATATAATTCAAAAATTAAATTTTGTATATATTATACTGATTTTGAAATGTTTAAAATCTATAAAAACTATTTTCCTATGGCTTATTTTAAACTTTTTGAGACTCATATTACCCTTAATACTTTTCTCTATAAGATTCAGCAATAAAACTAATGGAGTTGTTAACAGAAAGCGAATTCTGAGCTCCTAAACGTCCCGATCCCCACCATCATGAAGTCCGTACACCAGTGCGGCCCACCGCCGCAGCGACTATCAAACGTCTCTGGTCACGAAAAATGTGTCAATGGTGGGATTGGTGGGGCATGAGGGTGAGGGTGCATTCAAAACAATAAATGGTAACCACTGCCCCATTCCTTAACACCCGCACAGGAGAGGAGAGTGACACTAACACGCACTGGAGAGGGGGACTGGTAGGCACCCTAAGATCGCAGAAACTGGGATGCTTAGAAAAATTCCGGGCTGGATGGGACCTATAGCGATCTACATTATGAGCAACTTTCTTCGGCCTAGTTAAGTATCTTCAAGGTCACAAGAGGTCATAAATGTTCAATCATAGTCATGTTGGGAACTGATCGGGAATTTCCGTGATCGAGCACAAAAAGTCCGGAAAGCACTGAGAATGAACCAAGGCCCTAGAGGGAAGGTCCCAAACATGTTACCTAAAATTGTTTAGCTAAGGTTATTCAAGGTCATTGACCTATGACGTCACAATATGACATATTCCCTATAATTACACTATGACTAGCACCATAGCAACCGTTGGACGAGAAATGAGGATTGACACTTACAAATGACATTTGACTTTGACCTTGTAATTTACATTAAGTTAAATTAACTATGACGTCGTAGCATAATAAAAGTCATACTGGGTACCGCCATGTAACCGTAAGCATCGGGGTCAATGACCTTAAGAGTGCTGGTATTCCCTTGACCTGTGATCTTTGACCTTGAACTTCATGTGGAGTGACCTTGACATACAATCTCGTTTATATGGCGTTACAACATTACCAGTCGGTCTCCAAAGCGTGCTAACTGGTGCGACCGCGCTATTGCGGCGATCTCAAGATGTAATATTTGACTTTGAAGCCTATAACTAAAAAAATTCACCAATCAACAGTTGAAGTCTCCCAAATGTAGCTAAGTAGCGTTTTTGACTGCGAACGGTGCTCTGGCCACCTAGAAAAAGTTGGTGGGGGCCTCCGAGACTCCCCTCCAGTGCGCGCGTTAACACGAGCCGGTATGAGGCCCGCGCCACCTTCACTGGTATGGCGGGTACCCGTCCACCTACGATCTCAGCAACCATGCTTGAAAGTGAAAATAGAAAGCTGTGTTTCATAGCTCGCCTCGACCTCTACCGAAAATGTTAGTACAACTTTTCTGTCAGGTTACATTTATGTATGAAGGTCAAAGTATGTTTCCATAAGAATACAATGAAAACTTACATTTTGTATGGTAATGGCTGACAGAATATAACAAGAGGAAAGTTATTGCCATCCCTGAAATTTATGTGCCAAGACATGAAATACTTAAATTAGCTACTAAGCTCAGAAAAAAACTTCGATAAGGCGATCACGATAAACGAAACATTAAAGTTTGACAGGTTTGCACCGGTTAATTCGAAGACCGAGGGGCAGAAGTTCAAGTTTCACAGTGGATATGTGAAGTTCAACGGCACATGTGATTGAGTCGTTCTTTCGATCCGTGGGTCAGATCTTAAGTAAAACAGAATGTCCTGATCTTACATATTCCAAAATCGGTTGTCTGCGTGGATTTCTTGTGGGTCTTTGTTCGTGATGTGTGCTTTATAAGATAAATTGAACTGGGATACATCAATTTTGAGTACAATATGGGTAGAAAAAGAGATCTACCTAAAAAAACCTACGGCAACGGTAGTAACGCAATATCGTGCTCCTACATTTTCCAGCAAGTGCAGAAGAGTGTCGGGATTGTTACGAATGTTTTGGGCAATGCATCCAGTTTTTTCGGAACGGCTTAAATTTATATAATAGCAATAGTAACCTCCACACCACACCACGTTCATTCACAATTTCACCGAGACGCAGTCTTGTTCGGCTCTACCCTCCCCGTAACACCACTACCAACCGGACGCGTCTATGCGGCGTGCCGAATGCTAGCTGAGCTGCCGGCGACGGTGTTGGGTTTGGTCTGCAGTGCTCGGTGCTGGTTTCACTGTGTAGACTCTATTCTGTTTATTTGCGTTATATGTAGCTTAAGCAATGCTCTTTCACATGAAAGTGCTTTGAAGCCAATACAAATGCAGGAAATATGTATGCTTACCTTTTCAAAAGTTTGGAATTCAATTTTATACATATCCGTGCCAACTGATATAATTTAATCTATATATTTGTATTTCTCGGACTGTTGTGGTCATTTTCATGTAAAATTGTGTAGGGTTACCTTTAATTTAAATTGCTAATAACTCAAGCGAAAGTTCCGATGCTCGCGTCCGATGCTAGATTGCCCGAGGCGATAACTATCCGGACGAAATTAAAAATACCACAGTCGTTTTCAGCACCACTGAGAAACCTAGTACCAAATTTTCATAAAAATATGAAATATGAGGGTGTTATTTCAACCCATAGCTTGGTCGATTTGTCGTGGAATGCCCCAATTATGTAAAACATTCACAATTCAATGGCAGTTCCAGGAACAGGGATATTCATATTGTGAAGTTTATACGTAGGATCTCGTTCGGACTTCCTCCACAAGAAGATATTGGGGGTCGGAGCTTTCGTACTGTATTACAGTGCTTCGTCAGCGATGATCGTTCGGAATATAAGGGGGATAAAAAGACACAAGAGGATCTCAAGAGGATCCTCTTGTGTCTTTTTATATTGTTACTATTATATCTTGTTATCATATTCTTATTATTATATTATGCTTATTATATCTTGTGTCTCTTGTGTCCCCTTATATTCCGAACGATCATCGCTGACGAAGCACAGTAATACAGTACGAAAGCTCCGACCCCCAATATTTTCTTGTGGAGGAAGTCCAAACGAGATCCTACGAAAATCGACTCCACAGTATGGCATTTAAAGAAGTTTATACGTCTTACTAGTTTTCTGTTGAGTGGAATAGCAAACCTCGGATGTTGCGTGACTCCTTTGCCATCGATATAAACGGCATATTGCCAAAACATAATCAGAGATAGATGCAGGAATCCGAGATAGTGGGGTAAGATGCAAATATTGGCAATAGCTATAAGGCTATGCTTATGTTTCTCAGCTTTTCATACTTTTCATATTGCCCTATGCCCATTATTCAGGTAGAATTCATAACACATAGTACGTATAAGTGCTAAAATATACTTGCACAATGCGTGAAGCCCCATAATTGTAATACCTGGGCACGACTATGGCATATGATTATCATATAATATAGAGTTGGGAGCATGGTGTGGCTACGTCATTCCTCCCAGCTGTCCTTGAAGCAGTATTTTATTTCTGCAAGAGTACAGTCCAATTACATTAGATACCCGCCCCTTTTGAGTGGCCCTAACTTGTAAGGCGGAGGCAGGTTAAGGAGTGCATGCGTCAAAAAAATTGCGTTTGATTCTGAATTATTGCACACTGAAGAAATTTAGGCAGACTTGTTCATTGAGGCATTGTCTTTTGCCGGAATCAGGAAAAATGCAAACAATTTGGATGAAAGCCTTTGTGCTGGCCTTTAAAATGTCTCGTCACCGCCCGCTGCTACCGTCCCGGAACAATTATTCTCAGTTTGAGAGGTCATGGTATTCATGTTGTGCCATCAAGCCACAAAGCCAAGTGGAACAAGTGGAAACTTGTATGCTGAGCCTCACCTGAAACATGTTGTCGCCGTTTCCGGAGCAGTGCTCCTCACTGTGATTTTCAATGCAGCTATTCCACGCATCGATGGAACTCACAACCATATCGTGAAAATCTTCGCTGCTCTTGTGCCCGTCCTCTTGAGATCTGAAGTAGATGTAGCTCGAAAGAAGCCTGCACAAGATCCGGTTGTGGTAAGCTGTCTGCAGCCGTCACCAATAGGAGAATAGTTTTACACAGACCGGCTAACTTCTGCCTCCCCCTCCCCCCTGGGCAAAAGAGGTGGTTTTTGGGGTGGACTCACCCAGTAAATTGGATTATCCCTTAGTTTGCATAGGCAGACCGTTTCTTAACATGTTAACTGGGGCGCCATTCACCCCCCCCAGGCGGCGGAAATGTCGCCAGTGCCCGGAAATTGGCCCCCAGTGAAATAGGCAGCAGATGATTTAAAATTGAACAAACGTAAACTCACCTAACGAAAATACGACAGAGCACCACCCGATAGTGGTAATTTTGTCAGAGCCGCATGACGAAATCCATGGAGCGAAGCGGATTGATATTTCTCAAGAGGCTCTATTCTGGCCGCTTGGCGGTTCTGACAGTTGATGCCAGGGCTCCGGAATTTTGTAGGGTGATAGCTCTTTTACGCTAGACGCCCAAACTAAGGCCCCTGAATCTAAATTCAAAATAGTTATTGAGAAATTTTTGGAACCATAGGTTTCGACTTTGTATTTTTCTCATTTTTATTTCTTAAGCGACGAACTTGAAATTTTCCTCCTTTTGAATAAGCAACAGAGGCCACCTAAGAAAAAAATTCGAACTGGTCCGACAATATTTATTACGCGAAAACGCAGTATTTCTAATACAAGCAAAAAAGCTATTGACATTTGACGGCCGACTTATAAGCTCGAGGCAGGCTTCATTTAGTTTAAAAACAGCCACCTGGAGGCAGCTAAGTCAATTTTCTTGTGCTTAGGCATAGTTTCCAGTGGAAAACGTAAAATTCTGACCTAGTTTTGGTATTTTGCCGGAGGACTGCATTTTTGCTCACTTCATTTAAATATTAATATCTCGCGATTTAATGCACCGATTTGACTTTTCATTTCAAAAAATGAAAGAACATTGCTTCTGCCTGATAATATTTGGAGATGGATATCGTGATATTAGAATTCATTGTTTTATATGTATAAATATAAATTTAGTAAAAACCTTTTATTTGCAGCTTCTCGGTTCCGAGCACCTGTCATTCACAAGCTCAGAATTGGCATGGCAAAATAAGAAAATTAATTGTAGTCATTTCATTCATTTACACTACCAACTTATCTCCAACGGCTTTCGAGTAATTCGTCCGAAAGGGTATTTCAAGGAGCTAAATTTCTCGGAACATGTTTGCTTCTCACCATGGTTTCAAGTCCTCAACATGAACGAAAGTGGAGAAATTTGGCATGAAGCTGGCTTAGGGTCCTGGGTCGCCAATACAAGTAATTCTAGGCCAATGTCATGTTTTGTTCGTCTTCTAGAAGCAGCTTTATACCATGCCTTTTCTGTACGAACACAGCACCCGGCGCCACGATCACGGCATCGTTTTGGTTGGGCTATACCGGCCAGTGACCTACTGACGGGTCACAGGTGTAGGGTTAGTGTGAGTCGGTACAGTGTGGCGCGGTGGTCTAGTGGTAAGAGGCCCTGTCTCGTGATTAAGTGCGACAGGTTCGAATCCGGGGTTGACTGCGGGATAATTATTAGTTATTTCAAAGAAAGGAGTGATAACACTGACCTACGGGCTTATGAAGAGATACATTGAGAACGAAATATGGTTTATTTCAGCACATTGTCATGCAGCTCTCCTGCGCTGGTGGGGCATTAGCCCAGGTCGCAGACCGGGGTTTTAGTACTCGCCGCAAGTTGGCAATCCAAAAAATTGTGTTAAACAATTTCCACCAGTGTCTGTCTACTCTATCGTGCAAAAACGAAACAAAGCGCGTAGCTACGTGAAATCCCGGCAAAACAGCTTTAACATCAGCTAATCACAACGCTGGAGATCAGGGGCGGATCCAGGATTTCCTCAAGGAGGGGGCTATTTCAAAACTCGGGGGCCCGTAGTTTGGGGATGGGGCCCGCGACTCGAGGGGTGGGGACCGCAGAAAAAACGATAAAGGTGAT
Source organism: Lepas anatifera (assembly GCA_034440635.1). Classification (NCBI taxonomy): domain Eukaryota; kingdom Metazoa; phylum Arthropoda; class Thecostraca; family Lepadidae; genus Lepas; species Lepas anatifera. The sequence goes on from JAOTON010000870.1 coordinate 2,020,700, forward strand.
GGAACTTGGCTTATAAAAAATGGTGCCCCAAGCCCAAGCCGGGGTCATTTTACAGGTTACTACCACGCTTACAAGCTTGCACGCTCTATATAGTCAGTATATACACATACAGACAGGGTTTTTTCACCTATAGCACCCTTGCGGGGACCAGCAGCTACGGCGGGAGGCGTTTCTTTCCAGTGCTTAAGGTCGGCCCAAGGTAGGGGCGATCGCCCCATCCCCATCGCCCCTACCTTGGATCCGCCCCTGCTGGAGATAACCTACAGCCAATCAAAAATCGTGTTCTATCCGACCGGAAGCCCACGCCCCAGCCAGTAGCGTGGGATTGAATGATGACCTCCAATAGGTCAAAGGCCAAATATTGCCAATGGAATCCGTGAAAGATGGGCCACGAATGCTTCTCTGATAAATTTAAGCTTCTGCAACTATTTTGTGACTTTTAGTTCATCAGACAGCTTTTCTCCATGCTTTGTCTATGGGAGAGGTCACTTTGTGACCTGTTCTCCGGTCACTAAATCGAAAAATCCCGGACATACGCTTTGTAGCAGTGACGGATCCAAGGGGGGCCAGGGGCCCGGGCCCCCTTAGCTCCGAAGCGCCCCAGTAAAGCTCAGCTCATATCGGGCGCCGAAGGCGCTCGATATGAGCGGCGTGCCTGTACCCATTTCGTGCGCCAAGGTGGTAGATACCACTTATTCCACTTGAATAAACACATGCTCCTTAAAACCATGGCAAAGCGCCCCTGCCCAAACACTAGACGCCTTTACTGGTCTTTTGCGCCCCAGTAAAATGTTGAAGATGAAATTTAGAAAGCTAACAAAAGCGCCCCGGCAAAGAAAAGGCGCCACTAGATAGCAAGATTGCGCCATGGGGAACTAATGCACCCCTGAGTAGCCTAGGCGCCCCTGGATGAAGCGCCCTGGGTAGCCTAGGCGCCCCCTGGATGAAGCGCCCTACGGATACCATATGCGCCCTTGGCTAGGAAAGGCGCCCCTGGGCAGCAAAGGCAAATCTTGGTAACATAGGTGAACTGGACAGCATAAGCGCCCTTTAGATAGAAATAGGCGCTTTATGTAGGAAAATAAAATGCCCACCTTCGGTAGAAAAAGGCGCCCTTTGATAGCCTACTGGAAAAAGCGCCCTACGGATGTCATATGCACCCTTGGATAACAAAGGCGCCCCTGGACAGCAAAGGCGCCCCTGGGTAGCAAAGGCGCCCCTAGGAAGGCACCCCTTTGATAGAAACCCGCCTTTGGATAGCCTAGGCGCCCCCTGGATGAAGCGAACTACGGATATCATATGCGCCCTTGGCTAGGAAAGGCGCCCCTGGGCAGCAAAGGCAAATCTTGGTAACATAGGTACAGCATAAGCGCCCCTTAGATAGAAGTAGGCGCTTTAGGAAAATAAAATGCTCACCTTGGGTAGAAAAAGGCGCCCTTTGATAGCCTAGGCGCCCACTGGAAAAAGCGCCCTAAGGATGTCATATGCACCCTTGGATAGCAAAGGCGCCCCTGGACAGCAAAGACAACCCTGGATAACACAAGTGCTGTGGACAGCAAAGGCGCCCCTAGGACGGCAGCCCTTCGATAGAAAAACCGCCTTTGTATAGCCTAGGCGCCCCCTGGATGAAGCGCCCTACGGATATCATATGCGCCCTTGGCTAGGAAAGGCGCCCCTGGGCTGCAAAGGCAAATCTTGGTAACATAGGTGCCCTGGACAGCATAAGCGCCCCTTAGATAGAAATAGGCACTTTAGAAAATAAAATGCTCACCTTGGGTAGAAAAAGGCGCCCTTTGATAGCCTACTGGAAAAAGCGCCCTACGGATGTCATATGCACCCTTGGATAGCAAAGGCGCCCCTGGACAGCAAAGGCGCCCCTGGGTAGCAAAGGCGCCCCTAGGAAGGCACCCCTTTGATAGAAACCCGCCTTTGGATAGCCTAGGCGCCCCCTGGATGAAGCGAACTACGGATATCATATGTGCCCTTGGCTGAGGAAAGGCGCCCCTGGGCAGCAAAGGCAAATCTTGGTAACATAGGTACAGCATAAGCGCCCCTTAGATAGAAGTAGGCGCTTTAGGAAAATAAAATGCTCACCTTGGGTAGAAAAAGGCGCCCTTTGATAGCCTAGGCGCCCACTGAAAAAAGCGCCCTAAGGATGTCATATGCACCCTTGGATAGCAAAGGCGCCCCTGGACAGCAAAGACAACCCTGGATAACACAAGTGCTGTGGACAGCAAAGGCGCCCCTAGGAGGGCAGCCCTTCGATAGAAAAACCGCCTTTGTATAGCCTAGGCGCCCCCTGGATGAAGCGCCCTACGGATATCATATGCGCCCTTGGCTAGGAAAGGCGCCCCTGGGCTGCAAAGGCAAATCTTGGTAACATAGGTGCCCTGGACAGCATAAGCGCCCCTTAGATAGAAATAGGCACTTTAGAAAATAAAATGCTCACCTTGGGTAGAAAAAGGCGCCCTTTGATAGCCTACTGGAAAAAGCGCCCTACGGATGTCATATGCACCCTTGGATAGCAAAGGCGCCCCTGGACAGCAAAGGCGCCCCTGGGTAGCAAAGGCGCACCTAGGAAGGCACCCCTTCGATAGAAACCCGCCTTTGGATAGCCTAGGCGCCCCCTGGATGAAGCGAACTACGGATATCATATGCGCCCTTGGCTAGGAAAGGCGCCCCTGGGCAGCAAAGGCAAATCTTGGTAACATAGGTACAGCATAAGCGCCCCTTAGATAGAAGTAGGCGCTTTAGGAAAATAAAATGCTCACCTTGGGTAGAAAAAGGCGCCCTTTGATAGCCTAGGCGCCCACTGGAAAAAGCGCCCTAAGGATGTCATATGCACCCTTGGATAGCAAAGGCGCCCCTGGACAGCAAAGACAACCCTGGATAACACAAGTGCTGTGGACAGCAAAGGCGCCCCTAGGACGGCAGCCCTTCGATAGAAAAACCGCCTTTGTATAGCCTAGGCGCCCCCTGGATGAAGCGCCCTACGGATATCATATGCGCCCTTGGCTAGGAAAGGCGCCCCTGGGCTGCAAAGGCAAATCTTGGTAACATAGGTGCCCTGGACAGCATAAGCGCCCCTTAGATAGAAATAGGCACTTTAGAAAATAAAATGCTCACCTTGGGTAGAAAAAGGCGCCCTTTGATAGCCTACTGGAAAAAGCGCCCTACGGATGTCATATGCACCCTTGGATAGCAAAGGCGCCCCTGGACAGCAAAGGCGCCCCTGGGTAGCAAAGGCGCCCCTAGGAAGGCACCCCTTTGATAGAAACCCGCCTTTGGATAGCCTAGGCGCCCCCTGGATGAAGCGAACTACGGATATCATATGTGCCCTTGGCTAGGAAAGGCGCCCCTGGGCAGCAAAGGCAAATCTTGGTAACATAGGTACAGCATAAGCGCCCCTTAGATAGAAGTAGGCGCTTTAGGAAAATAAAATGCTCACCTTGGGTAGAAAAAGGCGCCCTTTGATAGCCTAGGCGCCCACTGAAAAAAGCGCCCTAAGGATGTCATATGCACCCTTGGATAGCAAAGGCGCCCCTGGACAGCAAAGACAACCCTGGATAACACAAGTGCTGTGGACAGCAAAGGCGCCCCTAGGAGGGCAGCCCTTCGATAGAAAAACCGCCTTTGTATAGCCTAGGCGCCCCCTGGATGAAGAGCCCTACGGATATCATATGCGCCCTTGGCTAGGAAAGGCGCCCCTGGGCTGCAAAGGCAAATCTTGGTAACATAGGTGCCCTGGACAGCATAAGCGCCCCTTAGATAGAAATAGGCACTTTAGAAAATAAAATGCTCACCTTGGGTAGAAAAAGGCGCCCTTTGATAGCCTACTGGAAAAAGCGCCCTACGGATGTCATATGCACCCTTGGATAGCAAAGGCGCCCCTGGACAGCAAAGGCGCCCCTGGGTAGCAAAGGCGCACCTAGGAAGGCACCCCTTCGATAGAAACCCGCCTTTGGATAGCCTAGGCGCCCCCTGGATGAAGCGAACTACGGATATCATATGCGCCCTTGGCTAGGAAAGGCGCCCCTGGGCAGCAAAGGCAAATCTTGGTAACATAGGTACAGCATAAGCGCCCCTTAGATAGAAGTAGGCGCTTTAGGAAAATAAAATGCTCACCTTGGGTAGAAAAAGGCGCCCTTTGATAGCCTAGGCGCCCACTGGAAAAAGCGCCCTAAGGATGTCATATGCACCCTTGGATAGCAAAGGCGCCCCTGGACAGCAAAGACAACCCTGGATAACACAAGTGCTGTGGACAGCAAAGGCGCCCCTAGGAGGGCAGCCCTTCGATAGAAAAACCGCCTTTGTATAGCCTAGGCGCCCCCTGGATGAAGCGCCCTACGGATATCATATGCGCCCTTGGCTAGGAAAGGCGCCCCTGGGCTGCAAAGGCAAATCTTGGTAACATAGGTGCCCTGGACAGCATAAGCGCCCCTTAGATAGAAATAGGCACTTTAGAAAATAAAATGCTCACCTTGGGTAGAAAAAGGCGCCCTTTGACAGCCTACTGGAAAAAGCGCCCTACGGATGTCATATGCACCCTTGGATAGCAAAGGCGCCCCTGGACAGCAAAGGCGCCCCTGGGTAGCAAAGGCGCACCTAGGAAGGCACCCCTTCGATAGAAACCCGCCTTTGGATAGCCTAGGCGCCCCCTGGATGAAGCGAACTACGGATATCATATGCGCCCTTGGCTAGGAAAGGCGCCCCTGGGCAGCAAAGGCAAATCTTGGTAACATAGGTACAGCATAAGCGCCCCTTAGATAGAAGTAGGCACTTTAGAAAATAAAATGCTCACCTTGGGTAGAAAAAAGGCGCCCTTTGATAGCCTAGGCGCCCACTGGAAAAAGCGCCCTACGGATGTTATATGCACCCTTGGATAGCAAAGACGCCCCTGGACAGCAAAGACAACCCCAAGTGCTGTGGACAGCAAAGGCGCCCCTGGGTAGCAAAGGCGCCCCTAGGAAGGCACCCCTTCGATAGAAAAACCGCCTTTAGATAGCCTAGGCGCCCCCTGGATGAAGCGCCCTACGGATACTATATGCGCCCTTGGCTAGGAAAGGCACCCCTGGGCAGTAAAGGCAAATCTTGGTAACATAGGTGCCCTGGTCAGCGTAAGCGCCCCTTAGATAGAAATGGGCGCTTTAGGAAAATAAAATGCTCACCTTGGGTAGAAAAAGGCGCCCTTTGATAGCCAAGGCACCCACTGGAAAAAGCGCCTACGGATGTCATATGCACCCTTGGATAGCAAAGGCGCCCCTGGACAGCAAATACAACCCTGGATAACACAAGTGCCGTGGACAGCAAAGGCGCCCCTGGGTAGCAAAGGCGCCCCTAGGAAGGCACCCCTTCGATAGAAAAGCCGCCTTTGGATAGCCTAGACGCCCCCTGGATAAACTAGGAGCCCGAGAAGGAAAACGAGCGCCCCACTGGGAAGTACAGGCGCCCTCTGTATAACATAGATGTCCCTTATCCACCTTCAGCTGCCCTGCATTGGAGCAGCGCCCCCAAGAGCAAAGGCGCCCCTGGACAAAAAACCGCCTCCTGGTATCAAAGGCGCTCCTAGATAACATATGCGCCCCTTATATAGGAATAGGCGCTCCAGGAAAGCAAAATGCGCCCCTTGGTTAAGAAAGGTGCCCTTGGATAGCAAAGGCGTCCCTGGACAGCAAAGGTAAATCTTGGAAACATAGGTGCCCTGGACAGAATAGGAGCCCCTTAGATAGAAATAGGCACTTCAGGAAAATAAATGCAACCCTTGGATAGAAAAAGTGCTCTTTGATAGTCCAGGCGCCCACTGGATAAAGCGCCGACGGATATCATATGCACTTTTAGATAGCAAAGGCGCCACTGGACAGCAAAGACAACCCTGGATAACACAAGTGCTTTGGACAGCAAAGGTGCCCCTGGATAGCAAAGGCACCCCTAGGAAGGCACCCCTTCGAAAGCAAAGGTGCCTTTGGATAGCCTATGCGCTCCCTAGATAAACTAGGTGCCTGAGAAGGAAAATGAGCGCCCCATTGGAAAGTACAGGCTCCCCCTGAATAACATAGATGTCCCTTATCCATCTTCAGCTACCCTGGATTGGAGCAGCGCCCCTCAAGAGCAAAGGCGCCGCTGGACAAAAAGGCGTCTCCGTATATCAAGGGCACTCCTAGATAATATATGCACTCCTTACATAGAAATAGGCAGTTCAGGGAAGTGAAAGGCGGCCTTTGGTTAGGACGGCGCCCTTGGACAGCCTAGGCGCCCTCTGCATAAAGCGCCCTACAGATATCATATGCGCTCTTGGATAGCAAAGGCGCCCATGGACAGCAAAGTTAACCCTTCTTGAAATAGATGATCTGGACGGCATATGCGGCCATGGATAAACTAGGCGCCTGAGAAAGAAAACAAGCGCCTCACCTGAGAGTACAGGCGCTCCCAGGATATCATAGGTGTCCCTTTCCATCTTCAGCTGCCCTACTGTCTATGGTTTGGCACACCTGTCTGACAGTCGCGCGCTCTGTTACAGGGCTCGAGCGCTCAATTTGAGCATGGACTGCCTTTAACCACATTTCATTAACCTATAACTGAAGGCTTAGTGCTCCATCGCTGCAACCGGGTGCCTTTTTCAGTATGTGCGCCCCGTTTCCGAGAACGCTGCCCTCACCAACCAGCAGTCCTCCCCGCTCAGCAGATGAGCGCCTCTTTCTGATAACTAAGCACTTTATTTCGGTGTTCGAGCGCCTTATTTCAGAATTCTTATTCTCCATCTATTTTGGGCTCCTCCTGGATGGCAGAGGCGCCCCCTCAAGTGCAAAGGCGCACCTGGATAGAAAAGTGCGCCCCATGTTTGCAAAGGCGCTCCAAGATAGCATATGTTCCCCTTAGATGGAAATAAGCACTCCAGGAAAGTAAAATGCTCCCTTTCGGTAGCAAAGGTGCCCCTTAACAGCGAAGGCAGCCCTAGATAACAAAGGTTCTCTGGACAGCATAGGTGCCCTTGGATAAACTGGTGCCCGGAAGAGAAAAATAGCGCCTCACCGGAGACAAAAGGCACCCCAGGATAACGTAGGGGCATGTATTTCAATCATGTCTGTGATTGAAAAATACACCTAGACAGCATATGCGCCCCTGGATAGAAAGACACCACTGGGCAGTAACGGCGCCCCTGGAAAGCAATAGTGCGCCCCTGTGGAGAAAAAAACCGCCTCCTGAATAACCTAGGCACCGCCCCCGAAATATCAGATGCCCGTGGATAGAACAGACTGCCTTGAATAAAACAGCGGCCCTGGATAGTAAAGGCGCCCTTTGATAGCATAAGCGTTCCTTAGCAACAATATGGGCGCTACATGAGCTCAAGGTTCACGTGCACCTAAGCCCAATAATAGATCAATCAATCGATGCCGAAGCACTCCTTAGCACGGGCGCCAAATTTCCTAAGAAGTAAAGGCGCCTCTGCGTAGCAAAGGCGACCCTCGACAGTGGTGTAGGTATTCCTGAATAACAGCAGCGTCCCTTGATAAGAATAGCCCCAAGATGGCACAGGTACCCTGTTGATAGGAAAAGCGCCCCTGAATATCAGAGGCACCCTCTGAATGAGGTGCCCATGGAGAGCATAAGGGCGCCCTATGCATAGCAAATTGCCGCCCCCTGGATAGCCTAAGCGCCCCTTGCATAGGGTAGGCGCCACTGGGTAGTATAGGTTACCTTGAATAAAAATACGCCCCTCAATACCATGGTGAACCTGGATAAGAAAAAGCTCCCCTCGGGCACTGGGTATCAAAGGCACCCCCGGAACAGCAAAGATGCCCCTGGATAGCTAGGTTGCGTCCATTGGGGAGCGAAGGCGCCCCTGGGTGGCACAGGTGCCTCATCGAAGCAAAGGCCCCCCCAGAGAGCATAGGTGTCCCTGATGAGCACAGGTACTCCTGGACAGCCCCTAAATGACATTGCATAATGTTACGATTCCTATTATGACGTATGCTATTTTATCAAAGTAAAGGTTATTCAGTGTTTAGATCAAGGTTACAGGTCAATTTTAAAGGTCACTGGCCTTGATGATCAAGGCTTGATCAAAGGTCATTGGTAAGCTTGGGCACAGCGCTAGTTATAGCGTAAATTAGGCATAATATGTTGGGCTGTGCCGTAATAGGTCAATGACCTTGAAGGACCTTGACCCCAAAAATTGCAGACATTGTTTAGCGCCTTCCCTTTTGGCCTCAGCCCTGTTCTAGAGTATTCGAGCCCCGTTCCGGCCCGTTGGGGGGGGTGCTTGAACACCCCCTCGAGGTCTCCCAGTGGCACGAAAAAACGTCGGCGCGAAGCGACACAGTACTTGTCACACCTTATCATTGATCAATTCCGCAACTTTCCCTCAAAATTTAAGGTTGCGTCATCTCAGGTCAGGTCACCAGTGCAGGTCAAGTGACTTCACCCCAAAAAATGTTTAAGTTGGCGTAAGTAAGAAAAGGGTGAATCTATCGAATTCAAACTTGTACCATATAATGGGCCCAAAAAGTACTAATACATTTATTGCGGGATTTTTCCCATCGATGGCCTAGAGACAGGTACGAATCATGACCTCTCCATTGAAAATGCATGGGGTAAAACGGAAATTTGCCGAAAAATTGCTCTATGTCTGCCGACGCCGCTTGGAATACCTTCGGATTCCCCAAATCATGGTATCCTAGGCCTCTTTATCGGTTCATGTTGCAAGTTTAGACATGTTACCTCTGAGAGTTCATCTGGGGCTTCCTAAGCAGGTTTTAAGACTTGGGTTAATTGCTTTGCAGGACATATTGATAAAACCCGTATTTTGATACCATTTTTTATTGCTATTGTGAGTTGATTCATATGCATACTGACTATGCTAGGCTAAATGGTGACCTTGACCAAGCCTTAGGTCAGGTCATTTTTATGTTTTGACCTAGTATAGTCATATTATGAATTATTTGATGATTCGCCGTAACGAGAGGAAGCGAAGTGTGCCTAAAAATGATTCTAGCTCAACTCTGGCAGATGCTAGAGTATATACACAGAGACATGTTGTAAGCTTTGTCTCGGGGAGGGCCCCTAGCGCTGATCGCAGGAAAAATCCCCAATGGCCCCCAGGGGCCCTCAGGGAGTCAGGAAATCTGGCGTAGGTGGAATCCGGTAGGAGGGATTTTGGGTCTCCAAAATCAGCTGAGGGGTCCGTGCCAGTTAAGGGGGCCCCAGATAAGGGCCCCCGACGAGCTCATTTGACCTCAGCGCCAACACAGGATTCTCAAGACCAGCGTGGGGTGCCTACCTATTTAAACGGTTTCTAAATAAGCTCAGGAACCCAAAACTAACCCAGGGGTCCAATTTTCAACTCATGGGGCCCAGACACTCTGAGGGGAACCTGCAGAAGCTCATAAGGCCCATAAAACTAATAGGGCCAGGCTACCTGGGTGCCTTGACGAACTAGTGCCCAGATACGCACAACGGGCCCCAAACAAGCTGAAGGGATCTATATCAGTTAAACGAAAACAATACCAACCCAGGGGATCCTGACCAGCTTAAGGGACACTAATCCAGCTTGGGGCTCAGAGCTCAGAGCTCCAGCTTTTAGCTCAGAGGGCCCAGGACCGGTTGAGGGGGCCCTATATCAATAAAAGGGCCCAAAAAGCTTAATAGAATTCAGCGGCGACATATAGGTTTGAAGTTCAGTGTGAGAGCCTGGTTAACTAAAGCGGTCCCAGATCAGCTGAGGGGACTCGATATAACCTCAGGGAAGTCACCGAAAACTCAGGGGCTCAGGCCCGCAGAGGTTCTGCGGCCTATGAGGCTCAGGTTAGCGTCAATCGGCTATTTCAGTATGGAGCCGTTAGCCAGGACAACTGTGATAAGTGGAGGTGGTGGATACGACACCTCAGTTTTTACCATGACCGAATATAACTGTATTATTTGCTCATCGTGCTTCAGTTAGTGTCAGTGGGTGCTTTCAGCATTTTCTACCACGGTACCAGTCGTTAGCTGGCCCGAAATATGCTTGATGGTAAACGTGAACATGTCCTCACTGAGAGGAAGCTTTCATGAAAATAAGCATTTACAAATCCTTTCTTAAACGCGTTCTTCATTGACAGTGGCCGCCTTTTGGGTGTTAAATTGGTTAGTGGCGGATCCAAGGGGGAGGGGAAAAAGGCATTCCCCAAACGAAAAGCTCGGGGCAAAACTGCGTTTTCGCCCCCCAAAGCGATCAACCTCCTTTTTCCCCTACTCCTTCTTAGTTTATAAGCAAGATTTTGGTGTTCCAACTCTCAACTTCAAACAGAACTTAATTTGTAAGATGTTCCCTGGCCTGTCCCCTCGAATCCGGAAATGTAAAAAACACTGAAGATTATATATTCGGGCACAGCCCTTCATCAGAATCATGGAGTAAATATCAATAATTCTCAGTTATAGTATAGCCAGACCATAGGCGTAGGAACCGGAGGGGCCAGGGGGCCACTGGCCCCCCCACTTTTCTGTAATGGGCCCCCGCAACGGAGGTCGCAACGGAGGTAAGAATATCAACAACTGTAATATCAAGCAAGAAACTCAAACTGGCCCGATAGCTTGCCCCGGAACCCCGTTAAACTTACCTGTGCCCCTAAACTAAGTTGAGGTCCTATGATTTGATTTTAAGGTCCCCTGAGCTTCTCGGGGCCCCTGAACTGGCCTCTGATGCCATACGAGCTAATCTGGGCTCTTTGAGCTGAACTGAGCGCCCCTGAGATGGTTTGGGCAGCATGAACTGTTCTAGGATGCCTAAACTGAGCTAGGAGCCGTAACCTTGAACAGGGCCCCTTGAGTTGGCCAGAACCTATATCCACCGACCTGGGGGGGGCCCTGAGCTGAGCTGGGACCGTAAAGTTAATATTGTCCCTTGAGCTAATCTGGATCCCCTGTGATGCACAGAAGATCCTAAACTTATCTGAGGCCCCTGCACAGGACTAGGGCCCCCTGCTTTGAAATTAGGTTATAAGCTTTAATTGAAACCCTGGACTGTTCTGAAACCCCAAATATGCCGGCAAGGGGCCCCTGGATGATCCAGGCCCTTAAGCTTATCTGGTTATCAGAGCTAATATGGGCCTCTGTATTGAACTGAGGGCCTCTGAGATAGTCTGGGACCCCTATAAGGCTTTACAGCCACTGACCTGGCGGCCGTGAGCTTGAATGGGTCCCTTGAGATGTTCTGACAGTGGTGTAGCCAGGGGAGGGGGTCCCTGGGGTCTGCGGACCCCCTTGGGCTGACCTTATGCACTAAAAACACAAAAATTGATCTCGGGGGCCCCTGAGCTTGGTCTCGGTGGGGGGGCCTCCCGAGCTTGGTCTCAGGAGGCCTCCGATAATCGGTATCGAGGGCTCCAGAGTACCGAATATTGATCTTGGGGGACCCCTGTGCTCAGTCTCAGGGGGTCCCGAGCTTGGCCTCAGGGCCCCCCGAGCTTGGTCTCAGGGCCCCCGAGCTTGGTCTCAGGGCCCCTCCTCCCCGAGCTCGGTCTCACGGGCCTTTCGATATTGGTCTCACGGGCCTTTCGATTTTGGTCTCAGGGGTCCCCGAGCTTGGTCTCAGGGGCCCCGAGCTTGGTGTCTGGGGGCCCTCCGAGCTTGGTCTCAGGGAGCTCCCGAGCTTGGTCTCAGGGGGCCCTTCGAGTTTGGTCTCAGGGCCCCCGAGCTTGGTCTCAGGGGCCCCCCGAGCTTGGTGTCAGGGAGCGCTCCGAGCTTGGTCTCAGATAACCCCCGAGCTTGGTCTCAGGGGACCCCCGAGCTTGGTCTCAGGGATGTCCCCAAGCTTGGTCTCAGGCTCATAATAATAATAATTTTTGGGGCTTATCGACGCACCAACTGCCAGGGTCATATGGCGTCGCCAACTCTTTCCCTGTTGGAAGGGTTTCTCGGGAGCCAGCTTGCTCCTTGTTCAGGGAAGCCGCCGGGCCTTAAACCCGGGTCGGCTGAATGAAAGTCAGCTAAGCTGACCACTCCACTACCGCGCCCCCTTGGTCTCAGGCTCCCCTCTCCCCGAGCTTAGTGTCAGGGGCCCTCGAGCTTGGTCTCAGGGGGCATCCCATGCATAAGGCTGACCGTATTCACTGGAAAACACGAGCATTGGTCTCAGGGGCCCTGATCTTGGTCTCAGGGGACCACCAAGCTTGGTCTCAGTGCCCCCCCCCGAGCTTTGTCTCAGGGGCCCCGAGCTCGGTGTCAGGGGCCCTCCGAGCTTGGTCTCAGGGAACTCCCGAGCTTGGTCTCAGGGGACCCCCGAGCTTGGTCTCAGGGGCCCCTGATCATCGGTATCGAGGGCTCCAGAGTACCGAACATTGATCTCGGAGGCCCCCTGAGCTCGGGCTCACGGACCTGTCGATCTTGGTCTCACGGGCCTTTCGATTTTGGTCTCAGGGTGCCCCAGAGCTTGGTCTCAGGGCCCCCGAGCGTGGTCTCAGGGGACCCCTGAACTTGGACTCAGAGGCCCCGAGCTAGGGTCTCACGGGCCTTCCGAGCTTGTTCTCAGGGGGGCCCCCGATCATCGGTATCGAGGGCTCTGGAATACCGAATATTGATCTCGGGGGCCCGTGAGCTTGGTCTCAGGGGCCCCCGAGCTTGGTCTCAGGGGACAACCGAGCTTGGTCTCAGGGGGGCAAGCTTGGTCTCATGGGCCTTTCGATGTTTGGTCTCATGGGCCTTTCGATCTTGGTCTCACGGGGTCTCAAGCTTGGTCTCAAGGAACCCCCGAGCTTGGTGTCAGGGGTCCTCGAGCTTGGTCTCAGAGAGCATCCGAGCTTGGTCTCAGGGTCCCCTCGAGCTTGGTCTCAGGGGCCCCCGAGCTTGGTCTCAGGGGTTCAGGACCCCCCCTCGGGGTGCCCCCGACTGTTGATATCGAGGGACTCATGAGTGAGGCACGAGCATTGGCCTCATGAGACCCAGAGTTTGGTCCCAGGGGCCCCAGGCCTGGGTTCAGGACCCCTGAGCATCGGCATCGAGGGGCTCCAGAGTACCAAGCATTAGTCTCGGGGGGGCTCGAAATATTGATATTGAGGGCCCCGGAACATCAGTGTCGAGTTACTCCTGAGAAAAGCGCGAGCATGGGTCTAAGGGTGCCCCTGAGCCTGATCTAAGTGGGACCCCGAGCTTGGTCTTAGGACCCCCATGCATCAGTATCAAGGGGCTCCGGAGTATTGGTCTAGGGGGAAAATTATTTAAGGGGCCTCCAAATGGTGATTTCGGAGGGCCCCCGAAAGTGTGGATGCAGTGGTGTAGCCAAGGGGGCCCTAGGGGTCCGCAGACCCCCACACCTTGTGTCAATCTGAACCACTGCAAATGATTCTCTGATCACAGGGCCCCCAGAGTCAGTCTCAGGGGCCCCTGAAGATTCGTTCTCAGGGCGTCCCGAGTCGGCCTCATGGCCCCCGCCCTGAGAGTCGGTCTCAAGGCCCCCGAAAGTAGATTTCAGGGGCCCCTGAGGGTTTGTATCAGGGGCCCCAAAAGTCGGTATCAGGGGCCCCAGGAGTCTGTCTCAGGCGAGGGGGCCGAGCTAGTCTCAGGGCCCCCCAGAGAGTGGTTCTCAGGGCCCTGCAACAGTCAATTTCAGGGGGCCCTGAGAGTCAGTCTCAGAGAACCCCAAGAGTCGGTCAAGGGGACCCCAAGAGGCTGTCTTAGGGGACCCCGAGATTCGGTCTCGGGGTCCCCCTGAGAGTCTGTCTCAGAGAACCACAAGTGTGAGTCTCAGAGCACCCCAAGAGTCGGTCTCAGGGTGCCCTCATAGTCTCACGGGTTTCTCTCTCAGGAGTCAATATTTAGTTTCAGGTGGCCCCGAGAGTTAATCCGGGGGTCCGAGAGTTAGTATAATTTTATCCACAGAGTGCTGGTTTCAGGGGGCCCCAGAGGGGTAATTTTGGGAGCCCTCGAGATTTAGCCTCAGGCTGTGCCCCCTCCCCCCGAGTTTTGGTATAAGCGGCCCCAAGAGTCAATCTCAGGGAGCACCCAAAAGTTAGTCTCAGAGGGCTCCCGGTTGTCAGTATCAGAGACATCCGAGAGTTAATCTCGGGGTTCTGAGAGTAATTTCCAGAGGTGCTCCCGATTTTTGGTCTCACGGGCCCAGAGTTAGCCTTAGGCCCGCGAGAGCTAATCTGGAGCCTCCGAGGGTCAGTCTCAGGAACGCCAAAGACTCAGTCTCAGAGGTGATTCCACCCCCCCCCGGGTGTTTGTCTCAGGGGCGCCCTAGAGTAAGTCTCAGAGGGCTGTCGGAAGTCATTCCCAGCCCCCTCCCCCACCCCAAAGACAGCCTCAGGGGACCCCAATAGCTAATCTGGATGGCCACGATAGTCAGTGTCACCCCCCTCCAGAGCAAATCTGGGGGGCCCAATAATTAGTCTCAGAGGTGCTGCCGATAACTAATCTCAGGAGCCCCGAGAGATTCTCAGGGGCCCCCAGTTTTGATCAAGAGGCGCCGTGAATCAGTCTCAGAGACCCCTTGAGATCTAATCGGGAGAGCGGCCGAAAATTAGCTTTGTGAGTGCCGCCAAGTGTTGGTCTTAGGTGGCTCCAGAGCTCAAATAAAAATTTTCAAAATCATATACCTCGGAAAAAATGTACTTACCCCTATTGCGTACTAAAAAAGGACAAATTGAAACATGTCGATCAGGCACCATTATCGAAGGAAAGGCAAAAATTAATCTAATTTTACCATAAGAGCAAATCGAACAGGGAATTTGGCACTTTAGTCAATTTTTAATCTAGTAGCTTAACACCAATAAATACATCCCTAAATATTCTGAAATAAACAAATTTCCAATATTTTCGTAGGAAACCAAACAAGGGTAATGACAGAAATTGATGAGCATAATCCCAAAAAGAAAAATAGGTATGAAAGGTTGAAAATAACAATAACAGAGTGAGCCAAAGCGATCTTAGGCGCCTTTTGTCTTGGTAATTTGCTCGTTTACAAGATAGCAAGGGTAAGAAAGTAACTGGATCTCAACAGGATCTGTCGACGGAATAGAGGTTATGTAACGTTCAGGACACACTCCCATATCCCTTGTATCTTTATTCGTTTTTTCGTTTCTTTGGAAATTTCCTGATTAAAGAGTTCATGGATTCGAAACCGGAAATAATTGCTAATCATTTCCCGTAGATCATTTCTTCGTACTCAAAACGACTGACCTCCAATAACTTCATGTCTGATTACTCGAGTGAATTGAGGTAGACTCAGGTTTAACATCATGCGCACATCAACATTGAACTTCCCGAAATATGGCTCAAAGCTGTTATTATAGCCACGCTACCATATAATTTATGGGCCATCCTTAATATTTGGTGATCTTAGTTTACCAACACTTAGTCGGATCGAAAAAACCAAGCTATAAACAAAATAAGAATGAATGCTTAAAAAGAAACAAAATTTCCTTCGTGTGAATGTTATAATGTTAAAATACTATACAAAAGATATAGGAGATGGGCCCGGTTACTAAGGGGACCCCGGCCTGGGGCCCCCGATGGTAGTCGGACCCCTCCTTGGCCGAATCCTGGCTACGCCACTCTGTTCTAAGACTCTATATCAGCCACCCTGGGACCCCCTAAGCCTAGCTGGGGCCCTGAGCTAATCTGGGTACCGCTGTGCTTAACTGGGGCCTCTGATCTGGTATGGGGGCCCTGAACTCTTCTAGGGTCCCTGGGCTAAGCTGGGGCCGTGAGCTTGAATGGAGCCCCTGAGCTGGTATGAGAGGGGACCCTATATCAGCCGATCCGGGCCCCTGAGCTGAGCAGGCCTGTACTGAACAAGAGCCCTGAACTGGTCTGGGGCCTCTGAACTGTTCTAGCATCATTGAGCTAAGCTGGGATCCGTGAGCTTGAACAAGTCCCTTGAGCTCTTTTGAGACCCTACATAAGTCGAACCTCCGGGCCCCTAAGCTAATCTGGCACCCTGTGTGAATCTGGAGCTCCCCTGTGATGAGCTTCTAGGGATGCTGTGCTTATGTAGGGTCCCTTGATAATCTGGTCCCGAGGGTAATGCACTGGTCTGGGCCCTTGAGCTGACTGATCTGGGTTCCTGAGCCATGGTCTGGACTTTGGGGCCCTCCAAGATAATTTGGCGGCCCCTGGGCGGCATAGGCATAGGAACCGGGGGTCAGGGGATACTGCCCCCCTTTAAGGTGGGCCCCCGTAACGAATATACAAATATCCGCAACTGTAATATAGAACAAGAAACCCAAACGGCTCCGATAGCTTGTCTGGGAACGTTCAAGTTCGGTAGTACGGTGCCTGCAAGCCCCTGGAGGAGGAGCGCTTCGTAAAAAAAGCCAAAGCACCTGCTACCCGAGTGTTTCAAAATGAGTCCCGAGAACTCGGCCCAATCAAACTCCATTCCATATCAATCCCAACACAAAATATGAATCGGTCACGGACCCTGCACTAAATACCGAGCAACAGTCGTCCCTGAGCCATCGAAAGGCGCGACGTCTTTCGATGCCAGGGTTATATGGCGTCGCCAACTCTTTCCCTGTTGGAGGGGTTTCTTGGGAGTCAAATTGCTCCTTGCACAAGGAATCTGCCGTGCCTTAAACCCGAGTTGGTCGCGTGGAAAGCAAGGTTGCTGACCACTATAACACCATGCCCACACCTCCTCGGCATCACAAAGCTGGCCATCAAGTACCTACATTGCACTTGCAGTCATGCTGGAACTCTGCATTTTAGGCATCGAAATATAGTTAGGCGTATTTATTGTGATCGGCCTTTACCTAAATCGATATCTAATGATGGAAAGAATAGATCCGTAATAACCTACATAAATGTTCCCATTTTCGTCATTAAATAAGCAAATACAAGTTGATTAGGCATAGCGAAGTGAGCCTCTTTGGTATGAAAGCATTATCTGTAGTTTTCTAAACAGTTCTTAATTTTGTAAATGTAATGAAAAGGGCCTAAACATCTGTAAATATAAAAACGCGCTCGTGGTAAAAAAATGATTGAAATCCTCCAAAAAAGCTTAAAAATGTATTTCGTATTTGAAAATCGTCTAGGTAAAAACCAAAAAATGTTTTTTTGGCGTTTTACTATGATTTATTACATCATAATAGGTACAACTCGAAATGATAGGGAAACATTTAATGTCTCAATTTTCCATATATTGACATCCTTGTGTGCATGCGTGCCTTATTACTCTAAACGAGCTATCTAAAATTTTTAAAATTATGGGCCCCCGTGGACTGGGCCCCCTTGAGGTGGGCCCCCTCTAAGGTTGGCCCCCCACTTTTCAAACCGTTCCTACGCCCCTGAGCCAGACCTCCATAGTATAGCAAGTCATAGTATAGGCAGCCTTGGATAGGAAGAAGTATCTCGAGCCCATATTTTTCACCCCGTGAAGTTTTTTTTTGGCTTTTCGCCTCAAATACCCAAAATTCTACGGGCAAGTGATATCGGTAGCGCAGCTTTTACTGCGTGACGTTTTTTTTTTTTTGCTTTTCGACTTTGGTTTGCTCCTCCCAAACCGACCGGCTAGATCCACCACTGAAATTGGCGCCCCTCAGGTTCGGCGCCCCCAGGTTCGGCACCCTCCGAGCCTGGCCCCCCCTTAACGAAATCCTAGATCCGTCACTGCTTTTAGACCCTAGAAGGATCATCAACTGTAGAAAGTTTCAAATAAATCGGCTCAGAAATGTAGTTATGGTAGAGCTCAAAAGTTTAAGTGAGGTGACCTTGGTTGACATTGCCTAGATACCTGACCTAGAGTGGCCCGGGATAAAAGAAAGTTCAGGGATAGTAGAAAAATGATGATATGAGAGGTAGACACTTCAACCCCGTCGCTGCGACTCGTCGTTTTTCTGTTATTGTAAAAAATATCAGGGAAGGGTTATCGATGCCCCCGGTGGGCGAGGGACATATTCCAATATATTTTGGCAGATCCTGTATAAAATTCTAACTCAGAAACCCTCCTGCTACATACCTACTTTCCAAAACAAGCCAATGCAAAGAATTTCTCCCTCTGCCTTCTGAACAACTAGAAAAAATAGCGCTAACGAATAGCTTTATTACACAACGAGGTTACGCCTAGGCCTCTGATCAAGGAAAACTAGCATTTCCATTTTCATTCTCTGCTTCGTTAAGTAGCCGGACTTTTTCACTTCCAACAAACTAACAGAAAAAATGCCGCACTAACAGCAATATTCGCCATTGTTGGGCAAAGCTAACCCTCACCCATGTAGGGGTAGGTGTTTGAACGTCCCCCTCGGGATTTTCGGCACCGCCAAAAAATGGAGTGCGAAGCGCCACCCTACTTGACACACCTTGTCCTTGATTGATTCTGCAGCTTTTTTTAATTTTAAGGTTGTGCAACCTCAGGTCAGCTCACCAGTGCAGGTCAAGTGATCTTACCTCCAAAAGGCTTAAGATTGCATAAGTAAGAACAGGGTTAACACGCACCCCGCTGGGGTCCCTGGCAGGACGCGACCCGCTGGGGGGGGGCGTATTTCGCCCCCTCCGTATCGCATTTCTCAGGAAAGCTAAAAAAATAAGAAAGGCGTTCAAAAGCCCTTGATGAGACGAAGAGAAATTATAAGAGGTATTTGTATGTCAGGTTAATATTGAGGTCAACATAGGCCAAAGAATGTTCCATAGGCTTACAACAGAGCAGTGTACGTTTCCCCTCTTGATATTCACAAACCCGAGTTACACAAAATATGTATACATCATTGGATTCCTCTCATCGTGGCAAATCTAATGATGTATAAGATGACCTTGCTAGGTCAAATTGTGAAAATGACCTGGCATCGAGCTAGGTCAGGGTCACAGGGAGACCTGGTATGGTCTTGTTGCATATTTATCGACTCCCCTTGACAATATAAGCACAATGCAAGCAAAATAAGGGCTTTATCTCAATTCAGTGATAAATTATTGGCAAAACAATCACTGTATGCTCCTGTGACCTGGCATGACCTTTGAGAGGTAAGATGGCCCAAAAATCAGCTTTAATGTATAATGTCAATATTGTGGTACGAATACACGGTTTGGAATTATCAGTTTTATCTATCCAGTATTTACTGAAAACGAGCCCTTTCAATTTTTCACCATCGACTTCTAATGGGGTGACCATAAAAGTTGACCCCACCTTAGGTCAACAATATCGAAATTCCGAGATAACAGATTTTTCGACACTAATGACCTCATTATAATGTGAAAGTTTCAAACTGATCGGTTGGCAGATGTTCCTTAGGCGCCACTTCAAACTCGTGATTTTAGGTTTTGAGTTCGGGTCACTTGACCTTGAATAGCTCCTTGACCTGACATGACCTTGCCTAAAAAATTTGGTCAGATGCGTAAACTTAATCAGGGATAAGAAACTGTAAGTTTCATTGCTCTGCGTCTCATCATTTTTCTCCGGGGAAAAGCAGGAGGGGGCGAATTTCGCCCCCCCAACAGGGCGCGTCTTAACATATCCAATCGAGAGAGAGAAAGAGAGAGAGAGAGAAAGAGAGAGAGAGAGAGAGAGAAAGAGAGAGAGGGAGAGAGGCTTACCTGGCGCCCGGCTCTCGCAGTATTACCAGCAGTCGTGCCCCGGGCTGCACTGCAGCCATTCCTGCAGGGATGGTTTTGCCGAGGGGCACCGGCCCGGAGTCAAAGTCCGCCTGCAGAAGCGCCTTTTCGTGTGGGGCTCGGATGTGCAGGTAAGTTGGGCTGTTGTCCCCTGCCGACCCACAGTTCATTGTCGCAATCGCCTTATAACGCTCGGGATGTCCAGCATGGCTGTTTGATGGGGCAAGCGGTGTGTTTGGTCGTGCGTGCGTGAAATAGAGAAAACACATTCGAATACATAGAAAACGGATGTGCGTGCCAATATAGGATGAGAGCTATTTTCGGATTGGGTTCAGGCGTTAGAACCAGGTGGAGGGGCTTCGCCACCCACTGCACATTTAGGAGGCCCCCGCTGTATATATATATATATATATATATGTGTGTGTGTGTGTGTGTGTGTGTGTGTGTGTGTGTGTGTGTGTGTGTGTGTGCCTGTGCCTATATATGTTTATATATATATATATATATATATATATATATATATATATATATATATATATATATATTAACGTACATATCAACACCGTTAATATGTACTCTACGTATATTTCAGGCCCCTGACATGCGTGGACGGCCCGCTGACGGCCAGAGGAGGCCCCTAAATAGAAGAGGACGCACTTAGGCCAGCCAGTCGCCACCCTACTACTTGCAGATTTAGGACGCCCTGCGAACTGATGCCAAACCCCCTCCAGTGCGTGTGTTTATACTGGTATATTTTGTCGTCGAGTAGCCTGATGGTCACATACCTGAGACCATGTGACTGTGAGGGGTCCATGGATGTGAAGAGTGGCCGCAGGAATCAGTGCCAGTTAGGGCGGCAAGCATTGGCTCCTGCATGTCCAGGTATTCGTCAAACGATGTAGGCTTCACCGTCTTACCACCTGTGGGCGAACATTCGAGGGAATGAGCATGAAGCAAAGAAATTCGTTGAGGATGGCATGACATAATTTCTAAAAAAAACGAGTAAATGATGCAAACAAACATTTGATTATGTTCTTTTATTCGCGGTTATTTCACACACAAGTGCCAGCAAACTGAATTAACACGCGCATTGACGGAGCGGGGGCGGTTACCTGCCCCCTCAGGTTTTTTCGGAGGTAGAACAAAAGCGGCTGCTTATTGCGCCGCTGCACTTGTTATACCTTTTTCTGATCATTTTTAAAACTTTTGTCAAAATTTGGGGTCCAGTTGATTTCAGGTCAGGTCACTATTACAGATTCGGTGAACTCACCTTTAAAAGTGTCTAAGATAGTATAAATAAGAACAGAGTTAACTTTTATATATAAATTATTATCACATAATGGGGCTACCGGCTAGTACAAAATTTTCCGGGAATTTTTATATCGATGACCTGGTGTCACGTACCTATCCGTGAAAAATACATGGGACATATGGTTTAGACTGAATAACTTAGTAATGGGTTAAGGTACAGCGTTTATTTTAAAGGCATGGGTTTGATATTATCCTTGCAGTTCTAATGATATGCATTGTGACATATTTTGACCTTGACCTGACCTGAGGTCCGGTAAAATCCTAGATTTGACCTAGCGAGGTCATGAGATCATATATATATATATATATATATATATATATATATATATATATATATATATATATCATTCGATTCGGCTTGCTGCGTGGATTCCAATTGTCTAGATAGTTTGCTCTACCTCTACGTATAGTTCCGAAGTAATGGCTGAAGAAACCCTCATTTACATGTTATTCATATCGTGGCATGCCTTGACCTTTAGTGAATTTAAACGTGACCTGACTTAAGAATGGTTCAAATGGTTTCGCGAATGTGGCTCAAACCCCTGTCAGTGCGCTTGTGACTGAACTACCTTTTGAAGTCTTTCAAAAGGTAATAAAAATAATACATTGACTTGTATTTATCTCATAAATATAGTTAGTAGGTAAACACATCCAACAGCGTAATCATCGCCCCTTTAGGCCGATACAAAAATGACATCCAGCCTAAGAGCAGATCCTTGCCCGCAGGGCATGAGAACTGTGCGCTGACAAGGATGAGGCTGGGAGCGGGTGCAGCCGCACCTACCAAAGTGTCCAATGTTCCACCACGAAGGGTCACGTCCTATACTGGTATACAGGACGTCTGGGTGCATTCGGAGGCGCCGGTAGAGGTCGGTAGTGGCCGATTTGGGGGCACCCAGCACGTAGAAGTACGGCAGACAGCGTACGCGCAGGTAGCTAGACGGCTCGGTCGCATATGGCGCGTACTCCACCGGTCTGCCAGAAGTACATACATGCATGTGTCGCATTTACCCGGAAAAGCAATGTTTCCCCATCCTGGACGTGTATCAAAAGTCGCCCCAAAAATGACCTCCGTTTAAGAACAAAGCAACCAAGACCCTGGAAAACCTGAATGTTGCAATCACAGAAACACTAGGCAAACCCCACTCTCCCGCTTTTTGACTCACAGAGCCCAAAGTTGAGTTGCTGTTCACCACACGCAGAGACAACAACGTTAGTAAAACCTTCATCTTCACCGACGGCTCCAAAATAGGCGAAAAAGTAGCCTCGGCAGCTGGGGGCAAAATATCTGCCTCCAGAAAAGACTTCCAGACAACTGCTCTATCTTTACCGCCGAGGCCCTCGCCATCCCAGATACGCTAGCCCTGATTAGAACCCAAAATATTTACTCAGCCGTCATCTGCTCAGAATCTGAATATGTCTTGCAAGCCATCACTACCGTAGTCAACCCCAGCCATCCCGTAATAGCAGACATCCAGAAGGGTATTGACGATATCCCAGATGTCCCTCTTCTTTGGTTCACGGGCCACAGCAAAATTCTCGGGAATGAAAAACCTGACGGACAGGCAAAAATGTATCTAGAACTCAGAGAGATAGCACCTCTCAAATGGTCTTGAGATGATAGCACAGCTCTCCTCCAGAACCATATCCGGAAGCAAATTCGAAATGACTGGACCACTAACCACAGTGCCCATTTATTCAATACCAAGCTTTACTTTTGTCTTTCATAGACTTCACCATTTGGAAAGCAAATAGAATACTTGGAGTTTTGGCACCTTCTCTCCATACCGGAAGATCAACGAGAGACTGCAGACGGGGCCTATACTTGCAGCTCATTTCGGAAACATTAGATCAATTGCGTTATTTGGGGAGGGGGGGTCGCAAAAACTCACTTGGAAATACTTGAAAGGGTCCAACACAAATTTTTTATGTGGTTAGCTGCCCACAATTACACGACTCGACCATCTTCTTCACTTGCTTATCCAGACCTACTAAAACACTTCAAAGTATCTAGCCTTGCACGCTGGCGGCTCCAGTATGACCTTTGTTTCGTCCACAAAATCTTACATGGTAGAGTTGACTGCCAATCTGCTTGGGTATCTTCCCCTTCACGTTCCTCGGCACCGAACCAGGGGGGCTCAACGGCAGCTACTCCACGTTCCGTACGCCAGAGTAGAAACAATAAAATCTGTTTTTTTGTAGAGCTATACGCTCTTTTAACGAGTATTCAGGTATTAGCCCATATTTCGATGCTTTTAACATTGCACATCCTTGTGCTAAGGCACCTGTGTTGTTAAATATGCAAAGCAGCATCCTATTTAGATATTATGTTTTATTTCATCGATGTAGTTGAATTAACACGTCACTGCTGTATTAGTTTCCAGTTTTACGTCGTATTTTTACACTTCGTTTTACACGTGTTACCCTTTAACACGCGCATTAAAGAGGGGGCGGGTACCCGCCCCTTGGGTTTTTCGGAGCTAATAAAAACGGCGGCGCGTAGCGCCGCCGTACTTGGCATACATTTCCTCTCATCCTTTTCACAATTGTTTTTTCAAAGTTTTAAGGTTAGCTAATTTCAGGTCAGGTCACCAGGTCAGGTCAAGTGACCTATCCTAAAAAAGTTTAAGATAGCGAAAGTCGGAAAAGGGTAAACTTCTCCGATTGAAACTCATCACACAATGGGCCCACCGAGTTCTCTAAAATATGTTCCGGTATTTTTAATATTGATGACCTAAGGTCTGGTAAGAGTCACGACCTCTCCCTTGGAAATACATGGGAAATTTTTTAACTGAACAAATCAGTAACGGACGGTAATAAAGTGTTTATTTTAACTGAAATCGATGTTCCACGTCTTTTTGTAGTTTGTAGTTTTTTGTAGTTTTTTTTGCAGTTTGAATATGAATTTTACCTAATTTGACTTTGACCTGAACTCAGGCCAGGTCAAATCCTAGATTTGACCTAGCAAGGTGATATTATATATATATATATATATATATATATATATATATATATCATTCGATTCGGCTTGCTGCAAGGATTCGAATGGTCTAAATTGCTTGGCTCTATATTTACTTGCTTATATGTGATTACCCAAAATATTAATTTACATGTTATCCCCATCACGGTATGTTTTGACCTCTAGTGACCTCAAATGTGACCTGAAAAAAAGTTTTCATATATTTTCGATTGAGAAGTGGATGGGCTACCAAGCACCGTTTACCGTTTTCTGCTACCCAGAGTGATTCTCGAGATTTTAGGGAGATATTCGCCCCCCCCCGCGTCAAAGAGAAGGTGGCTCAGACCCCCGTCAATATGCGTGTTAATATTCTGAGTTAAATCACAGACATCGATTTATTAATATACATACTTATGCAAGAGGCTCAACTGAGATGGAATGATGTGTTGTGATGGAATGATGATGTGTATGTTTTACGCACCGTGCCGGCTTGAGCTGTAACTGGGCACCCAGAGCCTGTAATGTAATAAATAATGGAAATAAATAATGGAATGTAATAAATAAATGAATAAATAAATGAACGTCATGCGGCTCTAACTAACAAATAAATAACATCGGCTACTGGCCCAGTTCAAACCAAACCAGTCGTTTTTACGAGGTCATCATGACCAGACTCAGGAATGGACACACAAAATTAAATGCCTACGGTCGTGCGGGTACCTGTGGTACTTACAGCGCTATGGAAACCTGCTACCACATTCTTACCGAATGTCCCCAGCACGATGCACATACGCAGCCTATGCTAGATGATTTCCGAACCAAAAACATCCCAGTAAACCTCCCAACTCTCTTCGGCAATGATCACCCTGAACTGCTGGACAAGCTCTTTTCATTTTTTAAGGTGGCTCGAGAGCTTTATCTAAAATTATCTTACAAACGTCTATGATGGCAGGCAGTAACAATACCTCCGCCCTAATAGCATCGTTGCCTATTATAACCAGCATTTACGCCATAGTCGTTCCCCTGCCAAATTACAATAATTGGTGCTTAAAACTAGTTTACAATAGACGAGAACTAAGGTATGATAGGCTTAGAATTGTGACCAACCTAGGCTAAAATATGCAAAAGAAAAACAAACGTTCAACTAACCAATGAACCTTAACTAACCTTCCGCCAATATTTACTAACCAACTAACCTTAACTTAAAATTTACAAACCAATTAACCATAACTACGACTCTTAACTAACAAAATCACAAATCTCACCAACACTCCATCTGTTCCCTTACACCTTTATCTTCCTCTGTGTGGCGGCTAACCACCAGAGGGGCGCTGTAACCTGACCTCCTGGTTGCAGGATAAAGGACCCGCAGCACCATGGCAAAGTGCTCGCGGGAGTTTTTAAATAACCAAAAATTGGCGCCACCGTACTTGGCATACCGTTTATCTCATTGTTTTTACAACTTTGATCAGAATTTTAAGGTTAAGTTATCTCAGGTCAGGTCACCAGTGCAGGTCAAGTGACCTGACCTAAAAAATTTTTAAAAGAGCATAAGTCGGAACAGGGTGAACTTATCCGATTGGAACTCATATCACATAGTGGGTCCACCGAGTTCTCTAAAATTTGTTCCGGTATTTTTTATATCGATGAACTAAGGTCAGGTACGAGCCATGACCACTCCCTAGGAAATACATGGGAAAATTTGTTTTAACTGAATACCTCAGTAACGGATGGTGATAGAGCATTTATTTTAGCTGCATTACACTCGCCTGGGCTTTGTGGTTCTAATGATATGCATTTTACCAAATTTGACCTTACCTGACCTAGGGTCAGGTCAAATCCTTGATTTGACCTAGAAAGGTCATATTATATATCATTAGATTCGGCTTGCTGCCAGAATTCACATAGTTTAAATCGTTTTGCTCCATATTTACTTGTTCAGATATAATGACCGAAAACCTTCATTTACATGTTATCCCTATGACGGCATGTTTTGACCACTAGTGACCTTAAATGTGACCTGAAAAAATGGTTCAAATATGTTCGATGAAAAAGTAGATGGGCTACCCAACGCCTTTTACCGTTTTTCGCTCCCTAGCGTGGTTCTCAAGATCTTAGGGGAAGGGCGGGTACCCACCCCCGTAAAGCGAAGGTGACTCAGACTCCCGTCAATGTGCGTGTTAACACGCGCATTGACGAGGGCGGGTGCCCGCCCCCTCGAGTTCATCGAATATAGGATAAAAACGACAGCGCGTAGCACTGCCGCACAGTGTTCTAAGGGAGGCCAAAATTGGGACATTATTCGAATTGCTGACTATTTTTGAAACTGATTTTGATGTTTGCAAATAGTAGCAGACTGACCAGAGTGTCATAAAAAGTCAAACAAAAAAATTTAAGGCCTTTGAAGTCGACGCGACAAGGCATCAAATCGCTGCCTTTCAATCTCTCGCCACATAACACGACAAAGGCCAAGATCAATGCTTATTTTCGATGTTTTTTGGAGGTGTAATGGAAAAATCGCTTTATTTCCTGGTTTTTCATTGCGAGTTAGAACTCAAATTAATATATTATGAACGCATTGACCAGGAAAAAATGAATTTAGACTTTTCTTAGCTGTACTACCGTTTTTCGCTCCCTAGCGTGGTTCTTTTCTTTTCGCTCGTTCTTTTCGCTCCCGTGGTTCTCAAGATCTTAGAGGAGGGGCGGGTACCCACCCCCGTCAAATCGAAGGTGACTCAGACCTCCGTCAATGCGCGTGTTAACACGCGCATTGACCGGCGGCCGCCACCCCCGACCGCCGGCCGGTCGGGGGAGGCGGCCGTCGGCGAGATATGCCTGGCGGCTTGAAGGCAGACCTCAAAATTGCGAAGGCAATGCACATTCAAGGAACAAAACCCGCTATGAACAGTGTAATTTACCCTTGGAAATTAATTTGATTCAGTGGTATTGCGGTTGTCGCATTAAACCTTTCCCAAAAAATAACAAAATGTATTACCATATTCCTTGCGTTTATTTTTCAGCCCTCTAAGAGTGAAGTTTTCCGGACTGTAAATCATGTATATTGTGTCACGATGTTGGATTTTTTGTGCTGATATTTCTGTAGCAATTTTATCACTTCAAGAAGATGGTGGAAGCCGAAACTTGTAGGGTTTTGTAATACAACTAAAGAAAAGTATAAATTCATTTTCTTTTATCATTTTCTTTTATGCATGCTCTTTTATCGTCCCTTGAGTTTCGAACTGGATGCTGTAAACATGGAGGTGCGAATAAGTGTAGAAACGCGGGTAGACCTGCTTATAGCTGATACAGCATTTGGACTTGGGAATTTCATTGAAAAAGAGAACGAGCAGCTGGGGGGGGGCGCACACAGGTGCGAATAAGGGTTTGGAGGTGCAAATAAGTGTAGAAACGCGGGTAAACCTGCTTATAGCTGATACAGCATTTGGACTTGGGAATTTTATTGAAAAAGAGAACGAGCAGCTGGGGGGTGGGGGGGGCGGAGTGGCCTAGTGGCTTCGTTGCCAGACTGCGGATCGGATAGCATGGATTAACGTGGGTTGAATCCCCACGGCGGGAAATCGCCTTCCGTGTCCGATCTGACCCGGTGGAGAGGATCCTTAAACACCCACGCCAATACTCTCTGTAATTGGGGAAGTGTGCCTGTTGGGAGTGGCCCTACTAAAATGAAATAAATAAAATAGCTCGCTGATATTTACCAAGTAAATACACACAGGGTGACATAAAACGTGACGCAGGTTCATTGGAAAAAATAGTTCTGTGCGATCGACACAACGCCGTAAAAAATACAGTTTGGTCATGGACCAAGCCAAGGTTTTGTATTTATTCATTAGGAATCTAATACCATTGTGCTGGTGTATGAACAAACATATCACCGTTGAATGTAATCAATTTCGTATTCATGGTTGCATGCAGTAGCGCACCAAAGGGAAGGGGGTGGTTATATACAATATAACCGGAACCATAGCAGCCTTTGGGTGGGAAATGAGGGTTTGACCTTGAAAAATTTGACCTTGACCTGTGACTTTGACCCTGAGTAGCCGTAACTATAGTCATAGCATAACATACGTCATACTGAGTAATGCCACTGAGAA
The DNA here is from genome assembly GCA_034440635.1 of Lepas anatifera. Taxonomy (NCBI): domain Eukaryota; kingdom Metazoa; phylum Arthropoda; class Thecostraca; family Lepadidae; genus Lepas; species Lepas anatifera. The sequence continues at coordinate 2,048,597 of JAOTON010000870.1, forward strand.
ATGCCTGACCGGAATACAGCGGTCAATGACTTTGACATGAGACCTTTGACCTTGACCTTGGCCTTATGGGTTAATATTGTCATATAACCTGATTATATGATGTTAGGCCGTCATCACTCGGTCTACAGTGCAGGTGAACTGGTGCGACCGCCCGAGAGCGAAGGTCTCAAAATATAGGTCTGACTGTGAAGGCCTATGAATAAAAGATATTGACCGGTTTTAAAATTTCTGAATTAATCCACACCCTCATTAATGCTCTCAAATGTGGCCAAGTAGCGTTTTCCGGCGGCGAACAGTTCTCTGGGTACTTTGGAAAAATAGTTGGGGGCACTTTAGGGTCCCCCTTCACTGCATGTGTTAAGCGAGGGTTAAATAACGTCTTCAATGTCAAGCATATCGAGCGAATACACAAGTGACTGGATATTAACTAGAACATCTGTAGACGCTGTCACCAATTTGTAGACGGTCCGGAGTGTTGCGAGTGTGTAGGCCGAGTGTCATTGCCGAAATACCCTCCGCTTCAACTCCGATTCCGTAAGACCAGTCCGAAAGTAGGCGTGATAAACTGGCATGCTGTATTTGAAGGCATCGGCGTAGTCATCGCACCAACGGCGACTCCATGACTAAGTCCGGTCGAGGGACGAAGTCCCGGGACAAATGTCCCGCCGTTCCGGTTGAAGAAATGATGCACGATAGAAGACACGCAGGTCCGTCTCGCTCGCAGTCTAGACAGGAATTGAGCCCTGGGTCACCGCATGACCGGCACCGGAAAATGATTGACGAGCAAGGCCTAAAACAAACTTCCTAAAAACGCTCGGAATTAATAACTGCAACATTCAACTTTAACTTTAAATCAGTCATAATACTCATCACTTAAATCACTTCCTAAAAGTCAAATAACAAATTTCCAAATAATGACCGGAAGAGAGGTCACGCCGCCTGCCATCTGCCGTGTGGCAGGAGCATTGGCTAACAGGTACAGCGCCATCTACAACAAACGTACTGCACAGCAGTGAGGTACTGCTCACTCGCGGTCGGGTCAAAAGTAGGCTATCTACACATCCATGCAAAGCCCCCTTATTATCATATATACATATAGTAATTTTTGTTGCTGACCCAGGGTCAAATACCTGACAGTCATGCACGCTGTGGTCAGGTCTTGACATTCATATGTTGTCCACATAATCTGTGGGAACAGGGCTTTCGATTGATACCAAAATTATTTATCTGGGATCCATACTTCCTGAGATATTGAATTATGTTCCCACTTTCGGCTCCGTTAGAACACTGTGCGCCGTACTGGGCATGTCTTTTTTCTCATCATTTTTACAACTTTTGTCAACATTTTAAGGTTAGGTCATCTCAGGTCAGGTCACCAGTACATGTCAAGTGACCTGACCTAAAAAAGTTTAGGATAGCATAAGTTGGAAAAGGGTAAACTTATCCGATTGAAACTCATCACATAATGGGCCAAGTTTTCTAAAATGTGTTCCGACATTTTGTATATCGATGACCAAAGGTCAGGTAAGAGCCATGATCTCTCCATAGGAAATACATGGGAAATTTTTTTTAACTGAATAACGTAGTAACAGATGGCGATAGAGCGCGTATTGTAACTGCATTAGATTTGCCTTTTCTTTGCGGTTCTAATGACATGGATTTTGCTTAATTTGACCTTGACCTGACTCTGAGGTCAGGTTAAATCAAGGATTTAACCTAGCAATGTCATATTGTATATCAATCGATTCGGCCTGCTGCGAGGATTCCAGGGTTCTAAATTGATTTGCTTTATCTTTACTTGTTCAGATTTAATGACCGAAAACCTTCACCTACATGTTATCTCTATGACGGCATGTTTTGACTGAAAAACCTGAAAAATCGTTCAATGAATCGTGAAATGTTTTGAACTGAAAAATCGTTCAGATATTTTCGATGGGGAAGTGGATGGGCTGCCCAATGCTGTTTACCCTTTTTCGCTGCCTAGCGTGGTTCCCGAGATCTTAGGGGGCGAGTCCCCCTGTCAAAGCGAAGGTGGCTCAGACCCCCGTCAATGCGCGTGCCAAATCCCCTACTATTTTACAATGGCGGCGCTGCCAAAGACGCAAATTAAGCACTGTCTAGCCGCTTTTAAAGGTCGATGTAAATATGTATGTTATGCAGAATAAACATAAGTTGATTGGATGTTAAAGTTACAGAGAATATTCCTGTTTCGGATTACTGGGTCAAAGAGCCGATGATTTGCCTCACTGACGATCTCCGTTTGCAGCTCCTACCGTCAACAAATGTGAGATGAGGCACTTCGCGATGCAGCTGAATCTGCTCAAGCCCATGGCGAATCCAACGAGTGCTTTTTGATTGAGATATTTAATACTTGATTCATTCGGATGCGAGTACTGACTCGTTAAATCAGCAAATCAGGCATACCTAGGCGACATTTTAATGTGGCATTTGTCGCAAACGCTGCCGGTAGTGCTGCCATATTGTTCATTTTGAGGCCAAATATCTCAGATTTGGCCTTTTTTGTCGTGTTTGGTAGCGCAATTTTTTTCAGTTGGCCCTTTCTTGGAATCTGGCCTTGTGGTGCGACCAAGATGATTTATGATGCTAACAAATTTTCTTGTTATGTGGACAACATTATTTAATGGCCAGATCAGCGCAGGGATGGGCCTTTGATGCAGAAAGAATCTGCTGAATACATATTTCGTAGCATTATGTAGGATTTTGCACTCACTTCTAATAACAGGGCACTTTCATTGGGGCTTTGTATGAAAGACAGGGAGCTAAATGGGAGGGATAGGGGCTAGGAGCCCGTACTTTATACGTTAAGAAAGACCTAGGAAATCTAGCTGTAGCAGTGGACATTCAAAACTGAAACGTTCCGCATTTTGCACAGTTCTTATTTAGTGGGACATTGATGGAGAATGTTGTTTTCGTTGGTTTCTGTACAGATCTGTGGGAATTTTTGGGTTTGCTCGAAGGCAATATATGAGCAGACCTAAGCATGGAAAAGATGACCCATTTTTAGGCTTTGAGTGGGATTGGCTCCCTTGAATCCGCCAGAGAGATGGCCAAGCTGGTGGTTGGCTCCAGCTCCTCGCATACCCACCGCTTCAGGGTAGGACGCAGATCTAGGCACGATCATCGCGGGTAAAGGTTAATTATTTCTAGATGTATGCTTAGCTTACAATGATAAGGGGTTGATGGCTACCTACAAGTATAAAATGGAAGAACACCTTGGACCCTCTTCTCGCATGCATGGTTGAGAGTGCGCCCTTCAGCACCATTCCTCTTGCAGATCACGTTATTTTCCTCTTTCAATGCCGGGTACCTGCTTGGTAGTTAACATCACACTGCGAATACAAGCAACTTGTCTTTTGCTTATGAACACTTTCCTGCTGGTAACGCATGTCTGGCTCTGTAAGTTTCAGTACCCTGCCTACCGTGTGATGTTGAAGATGCCAGACTCGGGAAGCATCCTGCTGTCTCGTAAGCGCTGAAGGTCCGACAGCCTCAACTCTTGTAGCCAGCATGGACTTTGTAGGCCAGCAAGGAAATCATACTGCAACAATCGGGTTTCCTTCTGATTTGTTTGAGTAAATATTAAGGCGTGAAGTTGAAGAATAGCGAACAGATGTTCTAAGACGCTAATGACATGCTTCAGCGGTTATGTGGCTATGAAGAGATGATTGAATTCTATCATAATGTAATAACATGACCGTATGCTGGTACATACTGACTTACATTACAAAACCTCAGAACTGGGTTAAATAATGATATGAACCCACTGCGCTAACCGCGCTAACCTTTGTGGGCGGTTCGGTTGCTGGCACTGCTCTGATGTTTCCGGCTGACCAGAGGCAGGCGCTGCCGTCGCTGGTGATGGTGACCACTTGAGAGGGGGTCATGGCAACTGCTTCAGGTGCGGCCCCAGCTTTGAAGACCAGCAAGGAGACTGGGTCTGATGATTGAAGCGCGTCAGAAACGACCCATGGATCATAATTACAAGTGGGGCGGAAAGATCAAAGTCATGAAGGGCACTGTCGCCATCGCATGCAGACAGAGGAGGATCCAGAGGAAGGGAAATCCGGACATGGTCCACCCAAAGTGATTTGGAGAGGGGCAAAGCTCTCTCTTGCCCTGCCTCCAGCAAACTGGTGTTTCATAATTGTCAATTGGGAAGGATATGTCCTGCAGTAAAAAAACATTTCAAGCGTAATGTCTCTTCGCATGGTTCTTTTATGAAGGTGAAAAGTTTATTATTGACTGAAACAGTTTGATTCAGCCAGCCCAGTCCCTGCCTCCGATGCCCGACGTTTATTTCATCGTGGACATGGGTTTCCGCTCTCGAAAAGCAAGCGGGTGCATCCAACCCTGCATGTGGACGAATATTTAGAGCATACTTTAAGGAATATGTCAAGCATATTAACTTTGAAGGGATATGCTAAGAAGACGAATATTCGGACCGAAATTCACAAACACTCCCCCCTCGAACTCGGCTCCTAAGAGGGAGAGCAAAAAAAAGCGAAAGCTGGTGGATAGATCATACAAAGTAATTACAAAACTATATCGACCACTTTTTTGGCTCAGGTCAATATTGAGGTCATGACAGGTCAAATAAGGTGGCATGTAAGAAAAGAGTTTCTAGGCTTTAGCTTCTGATATAGTTGAGTTAGAATCATTTTTAGGCTCCATTCGCTTTCTCTCTACGACAAACCGAATGGTGTATAATATGGCTATATTAGGTCAAAACATAAAAATGACCAGACCTAAGGTCAGGCCAAGTTAAACATCTAGCCTAGCATAGTCAATATGCATATTAATCGACTTGCAAAAACAATCCAAACGTAATGGTATCAAAATAAGAGCTTTATCATTGTTTCCTGCAAAGTTATTGACCCAAGGATGAAAATTGTACCAACGCTTTTTTCGTGCCACCGGATCAGCCCGAGGGAGGAATGTTCAAACACCCCCCCACCGGGGCGAGGGATAACACGCACTCCACTGGAGGAAGGGGCGAAAACCCCCTCCTGGATTTCCCCAATTTGACGCCGAAAGGAACAGACGCAGTACAACGCAACTTACAGTAACTTACCCCTGATCGATTTCAGGCTTCTGGTTAAGTTTTTTTAGGTCAGGTCATGTTAGGTTAAGGAGCTACTTGAAGTCCAGCAGGGCCCTGGCCTGCTGGACCGTGCGGCATCGGTATCATGTGGGTTTTTTAACCCCATTATCTTCGTTTTTACCTTATCACGTGCTTGTTTTTTTAACCCATGTGTATGTGTGCTTCTTGCGAATATATATGTGTTGTAGTTTGGAGTCGCCGCCGTCGTGGCCTTGGCCGAGAGGCCCTGTTGGGGAGCCGGTCCTGTGGCGCGTCGACGGCGACGGAGAGAGGAGAGAGACGGTGCGTGCTTGAGGATGGACGTGTGTGAGTGTGTTGTGTGCCTGGGACGCTAGAATACAGTGAGACGAAACCACAAAAATGGTGACAGCCGGTGGGATACGACTTTGATTTGATATAAACCAGTGACAACATGGCAGACAACGTAGTGATCGACAAATTTAGTTCTGGGAGCGCCCGAGCCTGGTCAGAGTGGCTGGAAGATTACAGAGTGTACGGAGCTCAAATCAAAAAGTGGAACGAAGATAAATTAGTGTCGAACTTGCGGTTTTTTGTGACCGGTGATGTTAGAGACAGTATCAGACAGAAGTGCACGGAGACACCGACGGCCACCCTGAAAGACTTAGAGAAAGAGGTGTCAAAACTGCTAGGAGGAGACCTCGACCCCATCAGTGCAGTGCGAAAACTCGACGGATTATATTACGACGGAAATGTGGAAAAGACACTGCTGCGGATCTCCTCTCTTTTACCGGTCGCCTACCCGACGATCTCCAAACCGGACGATTTGGCCAACATGAAACTTCTGCACCTCCAAAAACTGTTACCTACAGACTTTCAGAGGGAACTGCTCAAGGCAGCAGTCAACACGCTGGAGGAAGCAGTGGCAATTATCACAGGTTTGGAACGCGCCGAAAACTCTGTCGGGGTACAGCAGTCCGTCACATGCCGACGGGCAGGGACCACGGACCACGTGGCTGAACCGCCAGCGCCAGCGCACAGCGGCGCGGGTCCGACTTGTTTCAGCTGCGGACTCCCCGGCCATCTGCGCGCCAGATGTGCGTTCCGGCGCGATATCTGTGGGGTGTGCGAGAAACGCGGCCATCTCAGCCCCGTCTGCCGAGGTCGCGGCCGTGACTCAAGCTCATGGGGAAACGCCGCCTGGCCTACCGCGAGGGGGAGCCGAGGCAGGCCATGAACGGACTCCCCTTTGGACAGCAACTGCACTACCTGCCACAGCCGCTGCAGGGGCACCAGTTCCAATGGCAACTTGCTCCGGTGATGCCGCAAGCGCCGCAGACGCAGCAGCAGCAGCGACATCAGCCGCAACAGCAGCAGCAGCAGCAGCAGCAGACGCTGCAACTGCAGCAGCCACAGCAGCAGCAGACGCCGCAGCCGCAGCTGCAGCCGCTGCCACAGCAGCCGCGACTGCAGCCAGCACAGCAGCACAGCGGTCCGTTGAGGGAGTGAACCATACCGCGGCTCCAGTAAAGACAACACCAGGTCGGTACCTTTACGATCACATTAGGTGACCGTGATGTTTTAGCGTTGGTAGATAGCGGGGCGGACGCTACCATTGTGCATCGTGATGTGCTGCCGTCAAAAGCCCGTCTACTTCCCTGGACAAGCCGGTATAGCTCGCCGATAATAAACAATGCAGCTCTATAACCGGGCGGGCTATAGTGGACGCAGTGATTGGCAAATTTCACACACGCACCTGCGTTTACGTTGCCGACGCATTGTGTGAACACTGCTTACTGGTGCCGAGCTATTGACAGCGTCACAAGCCGTGGTGGATATGTTCAATGGTGAAGTGAGTGTGTATGGAGAAACACTAAAACTGAGTGCTAACCCGGCCCAGGCGCAGCACATATGTGACCAAGGTGTAGTCACTGCCAGTAGAACCGTAGTTATATCCGCGAATAGTGAAGTAGTGATGTCTGCAAATGTGACGTTTCCCGTGTGTGTGTCACGTGACCCAGTAAGCCAAGAGCAGGGAGTGGTAGAACCTGCCCGCGAAAACAATACAGGCCTTTGTATTGCTCGGGTGGCTGCCACCGTACGTGAAAATACGGTTCCTGTTAGAGTTGGCAATTGGGGTGACACCGATATCACGTTGTATGAGGGGGCTCGCATTGCTGAGTTTGAAGCTCTCGATGATTCGGCTTTTGGGGGCCAGTAGCAGCACCGGACCCGTTTTCGGTCGATGATAAAGTGGGACATCTGGACGAATCGGCCCGATCAAATTTCGAAAAGCTCTTGACAGAGTATCAGGATGTGTTTATAGGGTTGGGGCGTACTACCGCTGCAGAGCACGCTATCCCTACCGGTGACCACCCCCCAGTATTTCAAGGACCAAGGCCTACCCCGGGGCACCTGTCAAAACAAGTTAGGGAGCAGCTGACGAAACTCGTGAACAAGGGGGTTTTAGAGCCAGTGGCCGACTCTGAATGGTCTAGTCCCCTGGTGCTAGTCAAACGGCCTAATGGGGGCCAAATCCGAATCTGTGGAGATTTCCGTCGCCTAAATAGAATAACCACTCCTTCTGTTCAGGTGATTCCCCGAATTGACACCAGTCTGACGAAACTCAGTGGGGCTACGTGCTTCACATCCATTGACCTGGTGCAGGCCTATCACCAGTTACCTTTGAGCCAAAAAGATGCTGCCAAGACCACGGTGGCTACGGAATTCGGCCTGTTCCGGTACACTACTGCACCATACGGCCTTCAAGGGATACCTCATTCGTTTAACCGGGCTCTCAGGCTGGTCCTGGCCGGGGTACCCGCGCACACATATGTCCAGTATTTTGATGACCTTCTGATCCTGGCCACCACGTTCACTGAAATGCATGAGAACCTCAGAGCCGTTCTTCAGGCGCTGCGACAAGCAGGGCTGACTCTGTCACTGAAAAAGCTCAGGTTATGTCAGGAGGAAGTAAAGTTTCTAGGGTTTAAGGTCAGCGCTGCTGGTATTGAGTGTGACCCAGAAAAGGTCAGGGTGATACAGGAATGGCCCACGCCGTCAAATGCGAAAGAAGTAAGAGTGTTTCTGGGGCTGTGTGGTTATCTCAGGCGTCACATTCGTGGTTATGCGCTGATGGCGAAGCCCATGACCAAGCTGACGGAGAAACACAGGCCATTTAGCTGGGGCTCTGAGCAGCAAAACGCGTTCGAACAGTTAAAGGCTGCGCTCGCGTCTGCCCCTGTTCTGGCATTTCCCATGTTCGAGGCATCAGCCCCTCCGTTTGTGCTCGACACAGACGCTAGTGGCACAGGACTTGGCGCTTGCTTAATGCAAGGCCAGAATGTCATTGCTTACGCCAGCCGCGCTCTGACTAAATCGGAGCGGCAGTACAGCGTGACGAAACGTGAGCTGTTGGCAATCGTGTGGGCAGTTCAGAACTTGAAACAATATCTCATTGGTCGTCGCTTTGTGCTGCGCACTGATCATTCCGCTCTGCAGTGGCTGTTCAACTTCAAAGAGCCTACCGGCCAGCTCGTTCGATGGTTATTCCAACTGTCTGAACTCGAGTTTGACATCGTGCATCGACGGAGAACGCTCCATAGTGATGGCGATGCTCTGTCTCGCTACCCTCATCCGATCTCTGTTCAGGAAACCAGGTATCGATGGGTGTGCGAGCCAGTTTTTGAGACGGATAGAGAGGAAGTTGAGCTGCAACCATCCCTGTCCAACCTCTCCTGTCCTAGTGACGGCGCAGTGTCCCTGTCCGTCACAGCGCACGTCGCTGTCCCAGCCGCTACAAAATATGTTTGGATGTTAGTTAAGCGGCCCGACCTTAAAATCCAAAATCACTGGTTTGAAGCCGTACCAAAGAATCATCTGCCCACCGATCAGTATAAAACTTTCATAATATGGTGAGTTCATCAGGGCCTAGACATCGGTAATATCAGCATTTCATATTTTTTTACCTAAGACGGGGGTCAATTTTTGGTCAGCCTATTCTAAGCCCATGGCGAAAAATAGAAAGAGCTCTTTTTCAGTAAATACAGGATAGATCAATTCAAAGTCCTAATATCATTTATTCTTACCATGATCTTGACCATAGAATTCAGGTTTTGAGCATCTGACCTCTCAAAGATCATGTGAGGTCACATGAGCATACAGTGACTATTTTGCCAATAACTTTGCACTGAATTAAAATATGGGGAGTCGGTTGCTTTGCAACATGATCATACCAGGTCACCACGTGGCCCTGACCTAGCTCGAGGTGAGGTCATTTTCACAATTATGCCTAACAAGGTTATATTATACATCATTCAATTTTCCACGATGAGAGGACTCCAATGGTGCCTAAATAGTTTCCCTAGCTCAGCTGAGTAAGAATACACAGGGAAAAATGATAAATGCCCAGTTGTAAGCTTACGGGACCTGCCTTGACCTCTGCTGACCTTAATTTTGACCTGACACAAAAATATAAATCTTCATCTCGTAAATAGGTCTTGAACACCGTCCGTAGCTTTCTTTTTTATTTTTTAGGTTTTCCAGGATTTGTTTTTTCGGTTGTCCCCACTAAAGGAGCTAATATATTCTCACATTCCAGCCAACCACCCGCCCTACCCCACCAAACGCAGGCATTCGATCACAAGTCAGTGCAATTCTCACGTGGCAAACCCGGCGATTTAAAACAGTAAGACAATGCATCCTGAACAGGGCGCGGCGGCAGCAGCATCCCAAGTCAGGCACCGGGACCCGCCAGACGCAGTACTTTCGCATTGAGGATAATTAGAGACGGGTGTGCAGCTTCGACTCTCCACAGAGACATGCAGTCGACGATATTCCGTCCAACACAAAAAAACACCGAACAAAGTGACATGCCTAGCTGATGTTTACAGCGTCAAAGCTCGCTACAGTTACAAATCATTCGAATGGGTTAAATGCTCCCATCCCGCAAACGGGCCCACGGCAAACATCAGAGAGCAAGAAAGCAGCCAGAGATCGGCCAGGGAGCGCACGGCTGCCCCGCAGGGAGCAAGGCTGGGAGTGTGTACCTCACGATCAGCCACGCTCCCACCGGCACAGCTCCCGTCCCCAAACCGAGCAAAGACGGGTTAGCGACCCACTACTCTTAGTCACAACAGAAACATTCTCAAGCCGTGGAGGTCGAAATATGTAAGTGATAAGGCAGTATGCCAAGTTAATAACCAGAGGAATACACATCACAGCACAGTGAATTTCCGATGGATACAGAGCGAGGGGAACACGCCCCCTCAGCGGGGTGCGTCATGCCAGGAACCTAAACGGGCGAGGTGGCCGGGGAACCCTCACAGCCGGAAAACACTAACATCATATAATCGGGGCAACATGTCAAGGCTATATTACTCAAAGGTCAATGTCAAATTCAAAGGTGATGCCGTCATTTTCTAAGTCATTGACCTCAGTGCTATCGGTGAAATGATGTCACCCGGTGTGACGTCATTGTGACGTCCCGGTGTGACGTCATTGTGACATCCCAGCGTCATTGTGGCATTCCGGTGTGACGTCATTGTGGCATTCCGGTGTGACGTCATTGTGACATTCCCGTGTGACGTCATTGTGACGTCCCAGCGTCATTGTGGCATTCCGGTGTGACATCATTGTGACATTCCCGTGTGACGTCATTGTGACGTCCCGATGTGACGTCATTGTGACGTCCTGGTGTGACGTATATTTCATGGCGCCATTGTGGAGGACGGCTGAGTTGATTTCGAGGTCATAGTCAAAGATCATGTGTCAAGTGAAAACCCTCATTTTCAGTTCAATAGGTGCTAAAGCATAGGCGTAGGAACCGGGGGGGGGGCCAGGGGGCCACTGGCCCCCCACTTTTCTGGGATGGGCCCCCGCAACGGAGGTAAGAATACCAACAACTGTAATATCAAGCGAGAAACTCACTGGCCCGATAGCTTGCCCCGGAACCCCGTTAAACTTACTTGTGCCCCTAAACTAAGGTGAGGTCCTATGAGTTGATTTTAAAGCCCCTGAGCTTCTCGGGGCCCCTGAACTGGCCTCTGATACCATACGACCTAATCTGGGCTCTTTGAGCTGAACTGAGCGCCCCGGAGATGGTTTGGGCAGCATGAACTGTTCTAGGATGTCTAAACTGAGCTAGGAGCCGTAACCTTGATCAGGGCCCCGTGAGTTGGCCAAAACCTATATCCACTGACCTGGGGGGCCCCTGAGCTGAGCTGGGACGGTAAAGTTAATATTGTCCTTTGAGCTAATCTTGATCCCCTGTGATGCGCAGAAGACCCTAAACTTATCTGAGACCCCTGCACAGGAATAGGGCCCATGCTCTGAAATTCTGTTATAAGCTTTAATTGAAACCCTGAACTGTTCTGAAACCCCAAATATGCCGACAAGGGGCCCCTGGATGATCCGGGCCCTTAAGTTTATCTGGTCATCAGAGCTAATATGGGCCCCTGTGTTGAACTGAGGGCCCCTGAGATGGTCTGGGACCCCTATAAGGCTTTACAGCCACTGACCTGGCGGCCGTGAGCTTGAATGGGTCCCTTGAGATGTTCTGACAGTGGTGTAGCCAGGGGAGGGGGTCTCTGGGGTCCGCGGACCCCCTTGGGCTGACCTTATGCACTAAAAACACAAAAATTGATCTCGGGGGCCCCTGAGCTTGGTCTCGGTGGGGGGCCCTCCCAAGCTTGGTCTCAGGAGGCCCCAGACAATTGGTATCGAGGGCTCCAGAGTACCGAATATTGATCTTGGGGGACCCCTGTGCTCAGTCTCAAGGGGTCCCGACCTTGGCCTCAGGGCCCCCGAGCTTGTTCTCAGGGCCCCTCCTCCCGGAGCTCGGTCTCACGGGCCTTTCGATATTGGTCTCACGGGCCTTTCGATTTTGGTCTCTGGGGACCCCGAGCTTGGTCTCAGGGAGCTCCCGAGCTTGGTCTCAGGGGGCCTTTCGAGTTTGGTCTCAGGGCCCCCGAGCTTGGTCTCAGGGGCCCCCGAGCTTGGTGTCAGGGAGCCCTCCGAGCTTGGTCTCAGATATCCCCGGTTGTCTCACCCCGAGCTTGGTCTCAGGCCCCCGAGCTTGGTCTCAGGGATGTCCCCAAGCTTGGTCTCAGGCCCCCTCTCCCCTCACTTAGTGTCAGGGGCCTTTGAGCTTGGTTTCAGGGGGCATCCGAGGGCATCTGATGCATAAGGCTGACCGTATGCACTGGAAAACACGAGCATTGGTCTCGGGGGGCCCTGATCTTGGTCTCAGAGGGCCACCGAGCTTGGTCTCAGCGCCCCCCGAGCTTTGTCTCAGGGGCCCCTAGCTCGGTGTCAGGGGCCCTCCGAGCTTGGTCTCAGGGAACGCCTGAGCTTGGTCTCAGGGGCCCCCTGAGCTCGGACTCACGAAACTTTCGATCTTGGTCTCACGGGCCTTTCGATTTTGGTCTCAGGGTGCCCCAGAGCTTGGTCTCAGGGCCCCCCGAGCGTGGTCTCAGGGGACCCCTGAACTTGGACTCAGGGGCCCCGAGTTTAGTCTCACGGGTCTTCCGAGCTTCGTCTCAGGGGGCCCCCGATCATCGGTATCGAGGGCTCTGGAATACCGAATATTGATCTCGGCGGCCCGTGAGCTTGGTCTCAGGGGCCCCGAGCTTGGTCTCAGGAGACAATCGAGCTTGGTCTCAGGGGGGTAAGCTTGGTCTCATGGGCCTTTCGATGTTTGGTCTCACGGGCCTTTCGATCTTGGTCTCACGGGGTCTCGAGCTTGGTCTCAAGGAACCCCCGAGCTTGGTGTCAGGGGGCCCTCGAGCTTGGTCTCAGGGAGCATCCGTGCTTGGTCTCAGGGTCCCCTCGAGCTTGGTCTCAGGGGCCCCCGAGCTTGGTCTCAGGGGTTCAGGATCCCCTCGGGGTGCCCCCAACTATTGATAGCGAGGGACTCATGAGTGAAGCACGAGCATTGGCCTCATGAGACCCAGAGTTTGGTCCCAGGGACCCCCAGACCTGGGTTCAGGACCCCTGAGCATCGGCATCGAGGGGCTCCAGAGTACCAAGCATTAGTCTCAGGGGGGGGGCTCGAAATATTGATCTTGAGGGCCCCGGAACATCGGTGTCGAGTTACTCCTGAGAAAAGCGCGAGCATGGGTCTAAGGGTGCCCCTGAGCCTGATCTAAGTGGGACCCCGAGGTTGGTCTTAGGATCCCCGGGCATCAGTATCAAGGGGCTCCGGAGTATTGGTTTAGGGGGAGCAATTATTTTAGGGGCCTCCAAATGGTGATTTCGGAGGGCCCCCGAAAGTGTGGATGCAGTGGTGTTGCCAAGGGGACCCTAGGCGTCCGCAGACCCCCACCCATTGGGCCAATCTGAACCACTGCAAAGGATTCTCTGATCACGTGGCCCCCAGAGTTAGTCTCAGGGGCCCCTGAAGATTCGTTCTCAGGGCGTCCCGAGTCGGCCTCACGGCCCCCGCCCTGAGAGTCGGTCTCAAGGCCCCCGAAAGTAGATTTCGGGGGCCCCTGAGGGTTGGTATCAGGGCCCTGCAACAGTCTATTTCAGAGGGGCCCCTGAGAGTCAGTCTCAGAGAACCCCAAGAGTCGGTCAAGGGGACCCCAAGAGTCTGTCTTAGGGGACCTCGAGATTCGGTCTCGGGGTCCCCCTGAGAGTCTGTCTCAAAGAACCACAAGAGTGAGTCTCAGAGCACCCCAAGAATCGGTCTCAGGGGGCCCTCATAGTCTCACGGGTTTCTCTCTCAGGAGTCAACATTTAGTTTCAGGTGGCTCCGAGAGTTAATCCGGGGGTCCGAGAGTTAGTCCAATTTGATCTGCAGAGTGCTGGTTTCAGGGGGCCCCAGAGGGGTAATTTTGGGAGCCCTCGAGATTTAGCTTCAGGCTGTGCCCCCCCGAGTTTTGGTATAAGCGGCCCCAAGGGTCAATCTCAGGGAGCACCCAAAAGTTAGTCTCAGAGGGCTCCCGGTTGTCAGTCTCAGAGACAACCGAGAGCTAATCTCAGGGTTCTGAGAGTAATTACCAGAGGTGCTCCCGATTTTTGGTTTCACGGGCCCGGAGTTAGCCTTAGGCCCGCGAGAGCTAATCTGGAGCCTCCGAGAGTCTGTTTCAGGAACGCCAAAGACACAGTCTCAGAGGTGATTCCACCCCCCACCCCCGGGTGTTTGTCTCAGGGGCGCCCTAGAGTAAGTCTCAGAGGGCTGTCGGAAGTCATTCCCAGCCCCCCTCCCCCACCCCAAAGACAGCCTCAGGGGACCCCAATAGCTAATCTGGATGGCCACGATAGTCAGTCTCAGCCCCTCCCCCTCCAGAGCAAATCTGGGGGGCCCAATAATTAGTCTCAGAGGTGCTGCCAATAACTAATCTGAGGAGCCTCGAGAGATTCTCAGGGGCCCCAGTTTTGATCAAGAGGCGTCGTGAATCACTCTCAGGGAGAGCGGGAGAGCGGCCGAAAATTATCTTTGTGAGTGCCGCCAAGTGTTGGTGTTAGGTGGCTCCAGAGCTCAAATAAAAATTTTCAAAATCATATGCCTCGGAAAAAATGTACCTACCCCTATTGCGTACTAAAAAGGGCAAATTGAAACATGTCGATCAGGCACCATTATCGAAGGAAAGGCAAAAAAATAATATAATTTTATCATAAGAGCAAATCGAACAGGGCTAGTCAATTTTTAATCGAGTGGCTTAACACCAATAAATACATTCCTCATTACATTCCAATATTTTCGTAGGAAACCAGACAAACTAGGGTAATGACAGAAATTGATGAGCATAATCCCAAAAAGAAAAATAGGTATGCAAGGTTGAAAATAACAATAACAGAGTGAGCCAAAGCGATAGATATCTTGGGCGCCTTTTGTCTTGGTAATTTGCTCGTTTACAAGATAGCAAGGGTAAGAAAGTAACTGGATCTCAACAGGATCTGTCGACGGAATAGAGGTTATGTAATGTTCAGGACACACTCCCATATCCCTTGTATCTTTATTCGTTTTTTTCGTTTCTTTGGAAATTTCCTGATTAAAGAGTTCATGGATTCGACACCGGGAAATAATTGCTAATCATTTCCCGTAGATCATTTCTTCGTACTCAAAACGACTGACCTCCAATAACTTCATGTCTGATTACCCGAGTGAATTGAGGTAGACTCAGGTTTAACATCATGCGCGCATCAACATTGAACTTCCCGAAATATGGCTCAAAGCTGTTATTATAGCCACGCTACCATATAAGTTATGGGCCATCCTTAATATTTGGTGGCCTTAGTTTACCAACACTTGGTCGGATCGAAAAACCAAGCTATAAACAAAATAAGAATGAATGCTTAAAAAGCCATATCAAAATTTCCTTCGTGTGAATGTTATAATGTTAAAATACTATACAAAATATATAGGAGATGGGTCCGGTTGCTAAGGGAACCCCGGCCTGGGGCCCCCGACGTTAGTCGGACCCCTCCTTGGCCGAATCCTGGCTACGCCACTGTGTTCTGAGACTCTACATCAGCCACCCTGGGACCCCTAAGCCCAGCTGGGGCCCTGAGCTAATCTGGGTACAGCTGTGCTTAACTGGGGCCTCTGATCTGGTATGGGGGCCCTGAACTCTTCTAGGGTCCTTGGGCTAAGCTGGGGCCGTGAGCTTGAATGGAGCCCCTGAGCTGGTGTGAGACGGGACGCTATATCAGCCGAGCTGGGCCCCTAAGCTGAGCTGGCCTGTACTGAACAAGAGCCCTGAGCTGGTCTGGGGGCTCTGAACTGTTCTAGCATCATTGAGCTAAGCTGGGATCCGTGAGCTTGAAGTCCCTTGGGCTGTTTTGAGACCCTTCATAAGTTGACCTAGGGACCTCCGAGCTGAACCGGGCCCCTAAGCTAATCTGGCACCCTGTGCGAATCTGGAGCTCCCCTGTGATGAGCTTCTATGGGTGCTGTGCTTATGTAGGGTCCCTTGACAAGCTGGTCCCAAAGCTAATGCACTGGTCTGGGCCCTTGAGCTGACTGATCTGGTTTCCTGAGCCATGGTCTGGACTTTGGGGCCCTCCGAGATAATTTGGCGGCCCCTGGGCGGCATAGGCATAGGAACCGGGGTTAGGGGATACTGCCCCCCTTTTGAGGTGGGCCCCCGCAACGAATATAAAAATATCAGCAACTGTAATATAGAACAAGAAACCCAAACGGCCCCGATAGCTTGTCTGGGAACGTTCAAGTTCGGTAGTACGCTGCCTGCAAGCCCCTGGAGAAGGAGCGCTTCGTAACAAAGCCAAGGAACCTACTACCCGAGTGTTTCCAAATGAGTCCCGAGAACTGGGCCCAATCAAACTCCATTCCATATCAATCCCAACACAAAATATGAATCGGACACGGACCCTGCACTAAATGCCAAGCAACAGTCGTCCCTGAGCCATCGAAAGGCGCGATGTCTTTCGATGCCAGGGTTATATGGTGTCGCCAACTCTTTTCCCTGTTGGAGGGGTTTCTTTGGAGTCAAATTGCTCCTTGCACAAGGAATCTGCCGTGCCTTAAACCCGAGTTGTTTGCGTGGAAAGCAGGGTTGCTAACCACTATAACACCATGCCCACACCTCCTCGGCATCACAAAGCTGGCCATCAAGTACCAACATTGCACTTGCAGTCATGCTGGAACTCTGCATTTTAGCCATCGAAATAAAGCTAGGCGTATTCATTGTGATCAGCCTTTACCTAAATCAATCTCTAATGATGGAAAGAATAGATCAGTAATAACCTACATAAATGTTCCCATTTTCGTCATTAAATAAGCAAATACAAGTTGATTAGGCATAACGAAGTGAGGCTATTTGGTATCAAAGCATTGTCTATAGTTTTCTAAGCAGTTCTTAATTTTGTAAATGTAATGAAAAAGGCCTAAACATCTGTAAATATAAAAATCACGCTCGTGGTAAAAAATGATTGAAATCCTCAAAAAAGCTTAAAAATGTATTTCGTATTGGAAAAGGGTCTAGGTAAAAAAACAAAAATTGTTTTTTTGGCGTTTTACTATGACTTATTACATCATAATAGGTACAGCTCGAAATCATGGGAAAAAATTAATTTCTCAATTTTCCATATATTGACATCCTTGTGTGCATGCATGCCTTATTACACTAAACGAGCTATCTAAAATTTTTAAAATTATAGGCCCCGTGGACTGGGGCCCCCTTGAGGTGGGCCCCCTCTAAGGTTGGCCCCCCCACTTTTCAAACCGTTCCTACGCCCCTGTGCTAAAGTCTCAGTTATAGTGCAAATAATATCGGGAATATATTGTATTAAGAGTCTTAGGCCAATTTTCTTGAGTAATTTTGCCCCTAAAATACCTTTGATAGCATTTTGTGGCGCCGAGCCTCCATGGTCGAAGATCGGTTTTGTGAATTGGCGAATTTTCTGCATAAACATTGCATTTAGAAAACAATCCCCAGCATGGTCCAGATTTGACCTTTATGACCTCGTTTGACCTTGAAGAGATCGTCTTACCCAGTGCAATTTGGTTGCCATATATTTCACAATAGAAATACAAAAGCCCAAGATAGGATGTTCTTAAATTTCTTGATTTTGTATATCCTGGAGGGTGTACTGTAGGACCTCCATTAGTGAGAAGGTTAAGAGCTATTTGTTATAATATGATATGATCTTTTTATCAGCACATTACAAGAAACAATGAACACAACTTTTACTGGATTGGCGAAAAAGTCAACAATTAACTTAAGTCACGGCAGCTCTCCTTGGTACGCTCCGCAGTAGTTCCACTCGCACACACATCGTTCAACATAAACAAGCTGACACTCATAATATTGTGCACACACACACACGAGCACGTGCGCACGCGCACACACGCACGCACGCCCGCACGCACACACACACGCACGCACGCACGCACGCACGCACGCACGCACGCACGCACGCACGCACGCACGCACGCACGCACACACACACACACACACACACACACACACACACACACACACACACACGCACGCACGCACGCACGCACGCACGCACGCACGCACACTTCTAACATAAGATCAGTGCATAACGACCACCGCCCGGAGCACGGGCTCGGCCAACTATAATGTTCCTAAAACCATAAGAAATATATTTGTCCAGGGGCGCAGCCAGTGGGGCACAGGGGCACGTACCCCCCCTCATCGGTGCCAGAGTGCCCTTTTGATCGCTAGGCGGTGTACCCCGTTTGGGCTGTGCCGCTCGAAATTTAGTGTCCTACGCCCGTTGAACCTATATGAAACTAGACCGCATTTAGCGATTAAAACTATTGTTTGACAATCTAGTACCTTTTTGGTCAGCTAGGGCATTCTGTCACCTTTCCAAGCACCCGGGAAGAGTATGGGCACGTAATCCGTGTCCAGCTAATGCCTCATCGTCGCCAATAATCGTACGGGCGGAGCTAATCTGGTGCCCACTGAGCTGGTATTGGCCCCTTGAGCTGATCACGTGCCCTCTAAGCTAATCTGGTGCCCCTTGAGTCAATCTGGTGCCCCCTGAGCAAATCATTGTGGCTCTTGAAGCTATCTAATGCTCTCTGAGTTAGGCTGATGCCTCTGAGCTTGCCTGGTGCCCTATTAGCTCTTTTAGTGCCCTTGAGCTGACTTGGGGCCCCTGAGCTGATCGCATGCCTCCCGGAGTTGATCTGCTGTCCCCTGAGCCAACATGGTGCCTCTTGAGCTGACCAGGTGCCCCCTGAGCTGGTTATCTATGTCTCTTTAAACGATCTGGTTCCCCCTGAGCTGATCTGGTGCAAACTGAGCTGATCTTATGTTCCCTGAGCTGATCTATGCCCCTGCCCTGATCTGGGGAGCTAGGAGCTGATCTGAGCCCCCGGACCGATCGATCTGGTGCCCCCTGAGCAGATATGCTTCCCCCTGAGCTAAACTAATGCCCCTGAGTCGATCTGGTGCCTCTTGAGCCATCATTGTGCCTCCTGAGCCCATATCATACCCTCTGAGCTAGTCTGGTGCCCCTAAACTAGCCTGGTGCCCCTGAGCTAGTTTCGTGCCCCCTGAGCCAATATGGTGCCCTTTAAGCCGATCTGGGCCTCCTGAGTTGATTAAGTAATTTCCTCAGCAGCTCTGGGGCCCTGAGCTGAGCTGGGCCCACTGAGGCTGATGAGGGCCCTTGAGCTGGTATGGGGACCCTCGGCTAATAAAGTGTCCCCTGACTTGATCTAGTACCCCAAGTTCATCTGGGCCCCGAGCTGGTCGGGGACCACCGAGCTGATCCATTGTCCTCCGAGCTGATATGGTGCTCCCTGAGCTGATCTAGACCCCTGCTCTGGTCTGGGGACTAAGAGCTTATCTGGGCCCCTGAACTGATCGGTCTGGTACCCCCTGAGCAGATATACTGCTTCCTGAGCTGAACTAATGCCCCCTGAGTTGAGCTGGTGCCTCCTGAGTAATCATTGTGCCTCTTGAGCCCATCTGATGCCCTCTGAGCTAGTCTGGTGCCCCCTGGGTTAATATGATGCTCCTATAGGCTGACCTGGGCCTCCTGGGTTGATAACGTGATTTCCTGAGCACCTCTAAAGCCCTGAGCTGAGCTGGGCCCACAGAGGCTGATGAAGGCCCCTGAGCTGGTATGGGGCTCCTGAACTAATTAAGTGCCACCTGACTTAATCTGGTACCCCCAAGCTTATCTGGGCCCCGAGCTGGTCGGGGACCACTGAGCTGATCCCTTGTCCCCGAAGCTGATCTGATGCCCTATGGGCCGATCTTGTGTTCCCTGAGCAGCTCTGGGGCTCCTGAACTGATTGGGCTCAGAGCTGATGAGGGATCCCTGGGCTGATTTAGTGCCCCTGACTTAATCTGGCCCCCTGACCTGACTTGAGACCCTGAACTGATCTTGGGCCCAAGAGCTGATCTGGGGGCCCAAGAGCGGATCTGGGTCCTGGGGGTGCCCTGAGCTGGTATGGGCCCCGGGGGTACTCTGAGCTGGTCGGGGCGCTGAGCTTGTGAGAGCCCCTTATGTTGGCCTGAGGCCCCTGAGGTGATCTGGCGCCTTAAATTGTTCTGGGGCTCCTTGAGCTGGTTCAAGGCCGTATGAGCCTATCCGGGGCCCATTGAGCTAGTCTGATGACCCCATCTCTGAGACCACTGAGCTAGTCTAGTCCCTGGGTGAAGCATGAACTGCTCTGGGGGGCTCTGATTCACATAAGGGGTCCTCTGACCTGGTCTTGAATAGATAGAGAACAAGAAAGAAAGGCCTACTCCCATCACCTCGGGGGGGAGGACACTGAGCTAGTCTAGTCCCTGAGGGCACAACTGGGGGGACAGGGTGGCAGCTGCTCTGGATGAGGCCCCATGGCAGCTGCTCTGGGGGCCCCTGAGCTGGTCTTGAATATATGGGGAATAAGAACACAATGCAAACTCTCCTTGTAAAATGGAGCTAACGAGGAATGAGCCATCGCTAAAACGGCTTGTGATGCCTAGGCACCCCTGGTTATATAAATTGTTTATTATACTGGTGGATTCTGAGATGGGTGATATAAAGGCATGTGCCCCTGAGCTTAGAGCACAGTCCTTTTTATTAGATTTCTACTAATTAATTCAAATGAAAAACTAGTTTCTCACAATTTGCAGCCCTGTCACACCATCCCGATCCAAACCACCGGCCTATTTACATTTTTCTCTGCTCCAACTGGGACCGATCCTTGACAAGATGGAACTTTATAAACGTGCTAATAAGTGTCTCCCAAATTATTCCGGCAGGAAAATTTTTATTCTTCCAATGTTACTATGCCACTCCTCCTCCCAGGCCCTTGTGGGAGCCGCGGAACTTAATCTGCGTTCAACCATGGCTCACTCGTCACTACAGAACCAGTGGGCATAACAAATGAATTTTCGACTCCAATATGTCTTACCTTGCACAGAGTGCCAAATTCTTTCAGCGACAGGGAATGGATGTGTTTTCTGTGCTCTTAGAAAATATAAAAATACTCCTGTTCTAATTTAAAATCAGCAATGATACCATAATGGTGAAGGATACATTCTTTTAGCTACATTATGTGCTAATTTTCATTCGCCTCGACCGTCTCTGGCGCAAGCTAGAAGAAGATAAAAATAAGAAGTAAATCAAATGTTTGGCCTATTATCCTCTTTTCGTCGCTAATATTTCTCCTTTGTTTTTTGTTGCTATTCACGTGTTTTTGTGAGCTCATTCAAGAAAATAACTTCTGCGGCGGGAACATTAAAATACTTCAGGATGGCTCATTCCAGAGAACAAGAAAAAGCAAATGTTGCGAAAGAGAACATCAGCACTGTAGATTAAAGAAAAGCAAAAAAGAAGAACCAAGAATTGAACATCAGTGAAGCATAAAGGTCAACACCGTCACAGACAAGATGGAGCACAAACAACGAAATTTATCAGATCGAAGACAAAATGAATGCGAAGCCGAAGAATCAAAAATTTTCACCCTCATATTGTTTTAGTTTAAATGTTCGAAGTGTGTGTGATTGTGTCTGTGTCGTGTTTTTTTACCCGTACCTAATCCTTATCCTTATCCTTACTCTACCTGGAGGCTGTGAGTGCATGCGCCTGTGGCTGCAGCGACCCCTCCAGGTAGAATCCCATGCTCTTTATCCTCACCTTTCCTCATGCTTACCATCTCCTTCCTGTTTTCCTCATGCTTACCATCTCCTTCCATAGCTTATAATCACTTCATACTTATCGCGACAACACTTTAAAAGTCACCTCATTAGTGTGGAAGTGTGAGTAATACATGATAATACATGATGTTGTCACAGGCTTCGCTGATTTCTCTGATGTTAAGTATTGGCATGAGTTGGCTGACTTGTCCTTGAATCTGTCCAAAACAGTCGTGTTTTGGCTGCTTTCATGAGATTTCGGTGATACCTTTTTCTTTTTTTCCAGTTTTAATCGAGTTTTTATTTTCCTTCAGTGCTTGATTTGCATTTTTATTTCACGAAAGGTACCCAGAAGTTGATAAAGACTAAGACATAGTAAGTTTTTTAGGTTACGTTAAAAAGTGCCCTTTTTCTCCCGGGATGCCCTTCAAAGGTGGTGTGCCCCCATAACAAAGCTCTGGCTGCGCCCCTGGATTTGTCAAACAAACTACTTTGTATAGGGTTTTTTCTAATCTAGAACATCAAGTCTCAGGCACTGTCTTAAGCAGATTTTCAGACATGGATCAATAACCTGGTAGAAAATGGAGCCAGAGCTTTCATTTTGATACCTTTGCGTTTGGATTGTGATTTCGACTCGCCTGGCGTGTATGTTTACTGTGTTAGGTCAGATGTTGACCTTGATCAGACCTTAAGTCATGCAATTTTATTTTGACCTGGTATTCTTTTTTAATGTTTGTCTCTCGTGGAAACACCCAGTGCGCAGCTTGACACTGGGTGCTGAGTCTGAGACATATTTACTGCCCGTACTACAACGACGTGTTTTGTATATTTGGGGTGATGATGAGGTGAGAGCGACTGAAAATGAGAGCATGAATGAATATAACTCCCTCCGTTGCCCCCCGGGCCAGCAAGCGAGGTGAAAACCTGTTGTTCACCAGCCCCCGGGAGCAACGAAGGGAATGGGGATTTTCTCGTCTGGTTGTCGATCCAAATGATGTCGATGTCAGAAAAAAGAAAAAGTCAGGTCTATACTCACCCTTTTATACTCCCCCGGTTTCTATTCTGAAAAGAAGAAGATGAAGTGCGAGTGACTGAAGATGAGAGCATGAAGTGAGTTTAGTTTAGTTTAGTTTAGTTTATTAAACATATCACCAACGGGTCAGTAAAACCCACTTATAGATGAAGTCGATAAGATAAAAGCAGTACACTGGATCAAACAAACAAAACGATAAAATGTAAATAACGCTAAAAACATCCACTCGTCGAGCACACTGTATACACCTTAGACAGTAAAGGAAAAGGCGATCACTCGCTTCTTAAAATCTCCTAAGCTCGTGTGCCAGATATCAACGTCCCTATTTGCATTTAAAACCTGTTACAGACACGGGGAATTCTGGTAAACATGCTCGACCTTACAGTGTTAGTTCTGGCGTAGGAAACGTTGAAAAGCAACCAGTTTCGAAGTGCACGAGGCGCTGCCAATGGGAAGCATTCCAAAAGAAAATGTGAATCAATTTTGTGATTATGAATGTTTCTGATGAACATAATATCATACTGTAACCTTCTCGCGGATAAGGATGCCAACCCAAAATGACGGAGAAGGTCAGCATACTCCAGTGAAACGTTTTGAACACGACACCTTGCGCAGAGCCAAATAAGAAACTTGTGCTGAATTTTGTCCGCACGTTTCAGATGTGTGTCGGCAGCTCCTCCCCATATCACACAGCCATATTCCAAAATACTCCGAACGTTGGCGCAAAAAGTCACAATCATACTTTTATGATCTATCCTGCAGTGATGGACCATTCTTCCCTGTCTGGAAAGACCTTATTAAAAGCCCTAGAGCCCTGTTGGCCTTTCGCACCATGTCATCGATGTGGGACTGAAACGTTAATTTCGAGTCTATGATCACTCCAAGATCGCGCATCTCACTCACCTCTCAATCTCCGAGTTGCCTATGTGGTACGTTTCTAAATGGGCTTTGTACGAAGTGTCAGAGTTAAATATTTACACTTTGAAGGATTCAGTGACAGTTGCCACTTCATTGACCACGCGCATAATCGATCTACGTCTACCTGCAGTTGTGTGGCATCAGCTGTACTGTCAACTCTGCGATACAGTTTACAGTCGTCGGCGAAAATTATACAATCCGAGTGGACAGCAGTCGGTAGGTCGTTAATAAAGTGAGGCATGAATTGATATGTGTGTCAGGCGTGGGAGCACCACAATGTGACTCGACACTGGGTGCTGAACCACAGACATGTTTAATATACGTTGGTTATAACGCGTTACGATTCCAGAGAGATGCAAAGGCGCCAGGACCTCCCCGGTGCAACCCGCCCGACCGAAACCTGACAGACCCAAAGGGAGCCAAATCTGTTGGTGTTGGAACATCTGCTGTCCCTAATGGATATCGGTATGGCACAGGTGATTCAAAGCTCCCCATCCCCCAGGCTGCCGCCGAACAAAATCACAGCCAAGGAGGCCCCGGCACCCCCGCGAGAACATAAATGTTATCTGCACGATTAAGTGGGAACATGACTAAATTTAAGCATGCGCTGACTGAATACGTGGTTGATATTTCTAAGCATGTTCAAGTCATTCAAGAACAGTATATATTTTGGAGAGCACTGATGCCATACAATTTATTTTTGTACTCGTTGTTTATTTAGTATTGTTCTAATCATTCAAATGAACTATAAGCTTTCTAAATTTAATATTTTATTGACTTTGACCGA
The DNA here is from genome assembly GCA_034440635.1 of Lepas anatifera. Classification (NCBI taxonomy): domain Eukaryota; kingdom Metazoa; phylum Arthropoda; class Thecostraca; family Lepadidae; genus Lepas; species Lepas anatifera. The sequence goes on from JAOTON010000870.1 coordinate 2,072,992, forward strand.
TGAAATATTGTTTCAACATTCTCTTGATAGTTAGTTTACTTCTTGGGATTTCCTCAACAGATTGGAATTTATCGGAAAATATACTATTCCACAACTTCGGGGCCAGGCAAGGGGTCGTGAAAAGGCGGTAATTCCTATTTGAGAATGGTTGATCCAGTAGGGGGTTCTTCTTACCTCACGATACCCCGGTTCCCTGAGACAAAACCAATTTTGTATGGCTTCAGGAAGCTGACCAATAAGGAATTTATGAACTATAATTAACATTTGCGTTTTCGCGAGTTCAGACACTTTGAGGATCGAGTACTTTTTGAAAACTGGTCTGAGCTTCCAGGGAGGTATATTCTTTCAATGAGTCGAACGGCTTTTTTTGGAGGATATTAACTTTGTAGAGTTGAGATGAGTAATTCACACCCCAGATGACACAGCAATAGTTAAGGTAAGGTTGGATTAATGCATAGTAAAGGAGAAGTGCTATACAATCTCAAATACAGTATCGAATCCTACAAATAATGCCAACGTTTCGATTTATTATTTTAGAAATATGATTTATATGCCCAGAAAACTTAAGTTGCTTATCGAAAATCATCCAGAGATACTTAATCTCCTCTTTTTCTTCAATTGCATGCTGCCCTATTTTTATGTTTAAGTGAAAGTTTTTGGGATAAGGCGAGTAATGTTGCGTGAAGGTTTTTTCAAGGTACAGAGAGAGAGGTAGAGAGGGAGAGGGAGAGGGAGAGAGAGAGAGAGAGGTATGACCATTTTATACACTATTAAGCCTTCCGTAACGAGAGGAGTTGAATGAGGTATACAAACTGATAACTCAGTGAGACGCCATAGCCATCTTAACCATTTCTTATGGGCTATCTACCACCGTTCGCGTTTTTTCGCTATCCCGTATCCCACGTAGGAGCCGAGATCAAGGGGAGCATTGAGCCCCCTTTCCACAAAGGAGCGAAGGAGGATCAGAGGCTCACTGGGGTGAGGGGGCCTCCAATCCATGGAGGAGGTGCACATGCTAACCTCATCAGCATGCAACGTGTTCCATCAGCTTCTTAGCACATGCCATATAAACGCTCAAGCATTGGAAGCTGACACTGGGGCGCGAATTATACGTTTGCAGCATTGGACCCAAGCAACCAGATTTGTTTTATCAGCATGCTAGCACATGCAAATTGATAAGCTTTAAAACATGGGACGTTGACCCTACGACGCTAGCCAAAGGCATGAAACATTCGTCTGAGACAACACAGGTCAGAGAGAGAGAGAGAGAGAGAGAGAGAGAGAGAGAGAGAGAGAGAGAGAGAGTGGGGGAAGAGAGAGAGAGAGAGAGAGAGAGAGAGAGATGCAGGTGTGGGATTCTTACTTCACACATTATGTACCCACATGCAGGAATGGCGCAGAGTGCAGGTGGTGAGGAAAATAAAGCATGAAGCCTGGAGTGAGTTTTCTTATTCTTGTGAATATCTCTCGTTAAATTATTTTATCATGTTTAACGTTTTAGATAACTGGGCATATTTTAGACAGCCATGCAGCTCTAGGTTCATATTCTACTCATGAACGTAGTCAAGCATAAACAAATTATGATACCCCACAACTATCAAAATGCGACACTTCCAGCGCTCTATGCTGGCACATTTGAACGAAACACCGAAAAACAGATAATGGAAGGCAAACAATGCGTTTTAAACAATGTACTAGTGCCTCAAAATATCGATAATATTTATGCTCCCCCTCTACCTCAGGTGTGAAGTGCAATGATTGCAACTCAAATAACTCAACTTGTGGATATACATGTATAGCAAAATTCAAACTGGTGGTGAAACATATCTTTCTAGGATGGTGCAACTGAAAACTAAAATCCAGACCAGAATCAAGCTTTTGAGAATGAAATAAAAATACATCAAAACTGCTGCTTCATAGGGCAAAGGGTTAACATCAATGATTCATCTTTGTGTGAGCCAGAGTTAACGTATGGCTTGATAAATATGTCATGAGTTCACGAAAACTTTTATCAGTGCTGAATTATATAAAATGAGTAAGTAGGTAGGTAGCTAGTAGGTCAATTTATATGTGCCCGTGCCAGGTTTGTTTGTGTGAGAGTAGATATTCTGTGCGGGTGCGTGTTTATACGTGATGCTAGTGATGCCGATGAATATAAAGGGGCTGCATCGGAGCATGTAAAGGGTACCAGCAGTTTTAGCAGGTGCACATTGTTCACTAACGGGCACATATGGACTCAGTAGCTGTAGTGCCCTAAAACTCCAATAGTCAATCATTGTTCACTAGCCTGTATTGTATTGTTAGCCACATTGTTCACTGTATTTAAACATATGTTTTTTAAAATCAGGGCCACGGCAAAATGAATGCGCAATGTACAAAATTATAGAAAATACTTGGCACCTGAAAACATTAATCCTACGAGTAAAGGTGTAAACAGCCGGTTCTGAGGTCTTTCTTGTAGTGTGGACGGCCTCTTAAAATTTCGGCCGCCAACACCTTCCCGTTCGCAAAAGGTGAAACAAACATCTACTCCCAGTTTGGAGGTTCCCAAACAGTCAGCAGGATTCTTACATAAATATAGGTACATACAAACCAATACAAATATTGAATATATAGCTTACCGTTAGTGGACCAGTTCAAAGACACACACACGAAGACGAGAAGGAGAGTCACCAGGCCGAACCTGATGTAGCAGCGGTGACCGTGCTGCTGCCAGCCCCTGGAAAAGAACAGACTGCGTGCACGCGGAGGCGATGGAAGCTGGCTCCAGCACTGACCACCATCGTCAACGGGTCATCACTGGCGCCAGGGCAAGAGACTCAGACAATGGGTGGGCTGCCACCCGGAAAGGGTGGGCAGAGGGGGACTGTACAGTACTTCCGGCAGTATAGCAGGTGGCAGATCATAAATATTTGAGAAGGCATCCATATATGATGAATATATCTATATATGGTTGATCTACAGTAGCAAATATTATGGCCAAAAAGCTCAGCAGAGGTGCAGAAACTTGCCAACTCGGCTACCGGAGTTTGTGACACATTTACGAAAATTGAGGTGCATAATTGTGACAAAATAGCGATCCTGACTGTATGGCTCAAGATCAAACCCCATATTTTGAAATAGAGAATGAAGCGTGTAGGGAATATTTTAACTTAGCAGCTCTGTTCTTCGATTGCACAGCGTACCATTAGTAATACAATATTGGTACTGTGTTCAGTTTCTACTAAAACGAGGGACCCCCGCTGCAGAAAACCCGCAAACTGCTGTCACAGTTGCCAGATTTTAACATGCAGCCCAAGGGGCTGATTGTTAGTAGTTTGCAGAAAGTTGTCGCCTAGATGCCGGAAATGTGACAGTCATTTTTTCGAGATATACCAGATTGTGGGCATATTTAAGGCATTAACGATAACGCAGATACTTTATCAAGTACTTCTCTGTCCATTTTTTCAGGTTAAATCATATTTACAGTTTGAGTGTCTTCGATTTATTGGCCCCATTTCTTCGAATTTAGTATTAAGTACGCCTAAAAGCTACTAGTAAAAGTACTAAGTGAGTGAGACAATAAACATAGCTGGCAGCAATTCTACTTAAACTGCGCAACAGTGACAAGACAAGTTAGAAATGTTTATGTGATGTAGAGCCTGCCAAAAATTTAAACAGGCGGGAAGCCACTTATTTTGAGAGCATATTCATTAGGTATATTTGAGATAAGTGCAGGCTAAAACTAGCTAGAATAAATATTGCTGCCATGGCTAATCTAAGATGAATGTAGGCTATTGTAAGACTGATGCACTTTCCCATATCAGCTTGGTTTTTCATTCCCTAGCCTGCTTGTGCCTTAGTTTATTTGTGCCCTAGATTGGTTAGATAGATTTGGAGCTGGAGGAAGTTGGGAGAGTTGGCGCCAGCACAGGCTGGCAACAACAGTGAGTCAGGTGAGTTTTCATGATCAAATTATCATATCAATATTGTACAGATAGCAAATGTGTGCTAATGCAGTCCTCCACAAAGTGTTAACACCCACACTGGAGAGGGGCCTGGAACTAACGTGCACTGGAGGGGGCCGAGTAGACCCCCTTCTTATCTCAGAAAATCACAGCAAATCTCAGAAAGAAATAGATTTCGAAAATCGCTGGTTGGGGGTGTGTTGCTTACTACCAGTGGTGGTAAGCAACGCACAGGACCTGAACTGCATGGAGTTAAAGCAGGATTTTGACTACACTGGATCTTTCTTTGGTATGTGAATTCCAATACCTCTGTACCTATTAGGGCAATAGACATAATTTTACATCTATGCAGGCTAGTTGCCTGTTTTTACTGCAAAAAGAATGACCAGGCAGGTGGTGATGGTGAGTGGGATGCAAATTTTAAGCATTTGATGTGTTTATAAAAATGCTACCTAAGGTGCACTTTACCAACACATTTTAGGTAGATTCAAATACTATGTTGACATTAACATTTTTTCTCTTTGTTGATATGTGAGATAGAAGTTTAGTGGGGGAAAGCTGTGGTTAGGGTTCCCAATTGTGTGTACATGTACGCTCCCATTAATAGGTATGTTCCCATAATGACTATTTTCATGATAATTGCTACATGTAATCATGTGGAAAAGTAGCATAATTGGAAACACTCCTTCCAAAAATGGAAACTTCTTCAAAAAGTAAATGCATGTCATTGGGGGAAACTGCAGTCAGAGTTGCCAATAATAGTTATGACCCCAATACTGGAAAAATGACCCATAATTGGAAACTTTCCTTCCAAAACAAAACATGATCTATAAATGAAAACTCAGTTTACTACTTTCATGCTGTAATGGTTTGGTGCTAGAACCTTGTCTGCTGCAAAAGTAAGGGACAGGTAGGACATTCAGCATATTGGAAATAGTATTCAGTATACAATTATTATTTCCAGTCTGTGTGACAGAGGAGGCATACGTCGCATTGAATTTGTGACAGCCAGCATACTTTCTGCACCTCTGAAGCTCAGATTGACATATAGAAATATATATATATTAGTTATAGGCGTAGGAAGGTCCAGAACATTAGAGGGCCATGGCCCCCATTACCTCCAATATTTCCACGCCTGTTTCCCTTCAAACTACGTCTGTCTACATTTAAGTGTGCAGTGTAGGTAGGAGTTTTACATATCTAGTGGCCTCCATTGGACCAAAAGATCGCGCTTCTAAATACCAGGAGAACGATTTTCCTTCAGGAAAAACTCCGGTAGGGGAGGGATATCCGCATACAAAAGTAGTGTCTTCACGGACTGTGCACACTTCCGGACGGACATTCCAGGACAAATCGACCAGTCCGTGGGTGGAAATAATACCCTCCTATCTCAATTGTTCCGAGACTAGAGTTCTCAGCGGTGCTGCAGACGACTGTGGTATTTTTATTCTCGTCCAGATAATGGTTCAGAAGGTATCCCCAGGCAATCCAGTATCCAGCGCGTGCATTTGAGTTTTCGCTCGAGTTTCGAATCGTCTAAACAATCGCCATCATCATCATCATCGCGAAGGTAACCATGCACAATTATTTATGGAAATTATCACAAATAGTATCAGTTATACGAATATGTAGACCAAATTAGATCAACTGAAATGAAATTTTCTTAATTATTATTTCAAACTTTTGAAACTACGAGGACTTATATATTTACATGTATTCCGGTTTTAACACGCGCATTGACAGGGGTCTGAACCATCTTTGCTTTGAAGGGTAGTCGGTTAACCCCTAAGATCTCGAGAACCACGCTAAATAGCGAAAAAGGTAAAGGGTGTTGGGTAGCCCATCCACTTGTCTACCGAAAATATTTGAAACATTGTTTTTGTCAGGTCACATTTAAGGTCACTAGAGGTCAATACATGGCATCATAGGGATAACATGTAAATGAAGGTTTTCGGTCATTACATCTGAGCAAGTGAAGATAGAGCAAAACAAAAATAGACCATTACAGTCTTCGCAGCAAGCCGAATCAAATGATTTAGTAAATGACCTTACTAGATCAAATCAGGTCAAATACGGGATTTGACATGACCTGAGGTAAAGGTCAAATTGGGTCAAAATGCACATCATTAGAACTGCAAAGACAAGGCAAAGCTAATGTAGTTAAAATATACGCTCTATCATCATCCATTACTAAGTTATTCAGTTAAACAAAATTTTTCCATGTGTTTCCAATGGAGAAGGGCATGGGTTGTACCTGACCTTAGGTCATGGATATAAAAAATATTGGAACATATTTTAGAAAACTCAGTGGGCCCATTATGTGATATGAGTTTCAATTGGATAATTTCACCCTGTCAGAGCCGCATGACGAAATCCATGGAGCGAAGTGGATTGAGATTTCTCAAGAGGCTCTATTCTGGCCGCTTGGTGGTTCTGACAGTTGATGCCAGGGCGCTGCATTTGTGTAGGGTGATAACCCTTTTACGCTAGACGCCCAAAATAAGGCCCCCGAATCTAAATTCAAAATAGTATTTGATAAATTTTGGAACGAATGTTTTAAATTTTGCATTTTTATCATTTTTATTTCTTAAGCGACGAACTTGACATTTGACTCCTTTTGAATAAGCAACAGGGCCACCTATGAAAAAAGTTTGAACTGGTCCGACAATATTCATTACGCCAAAACGCAGTATTTTTAGTACAAGCAAAAAGATATTGAAATTTGACGGCCGACTTGTAAGCTCGAAATGTCAGAAGGCACGCTTCAGTTAGTTTAAAGACAGCCACGTGGAGGCAGCCATGCCAATTTTCTTGTGCTTAGGCATAGTTTCCAGTGGAAAACGTAAAATTCTGGCCTAGTTTTTGCCATTTGTCCGGAGGACTGCATTTTTGTTCATTTTATTTAAATCTTAATGTCTTGCGATCTAATGCGCCGATTTGACTTTTCATTTCAAATAATGAAAGAACATAGCTTCCGCCTGATAAAATTTGGAGATGGATATCGTGATATACCCGAGATATATATCGTGATATAGATCAGCTCCTATCCCCTAGACCAGACCAGGGGCCTAGGTCAGCTCAGGGAGCACCCTATCCGCTCAGGGGACAAGGGATTACTCAGTGGTCCCTACCAGCTCAGGGGTACTAGATCAAGTCAGGAAGCACTTAATTAGCTCAGGAGCCCCATACCAGCTCAGGGGTCCTCATCAGCTTCGGCGGGCCCAGCTCAGCTTAGGGCCACAAAGCTGCTCAGGAAATCACGTTATCAACATGGGAGGCTTTGCTTATTTTCAATTAGCTTACTTTCGTATCTACTTGCTTTTTCATTATCAGAGAGACGCTTCCTGTCAGCATAATGATGTGACGGGGAGCGCCACTGGGCGACCGTGGCGGCGGCGGTCGGGTGCGCGCGACGGTCGGCTGGCCGTCCGGCATCGGTCGGCGACGATTCGCGCTGATGGCGCGCGCCGTTCGGGCGATACGCAGTGCCGCGTCCCGCTGGTGGTGGTGTGCACACGTCTCCGCCGGTCGCCCATGTTGCGGGCGCAACACACAAAAAATATTTATAGTGTGAGAGGCAACAAGAAGGTATTGCACCGCTTTCGTAAGCTCAGACACACAAGCTACAGCAGTCCAAACCCCCACTGGACAAGTCCAAGGGCTGGATTCGGTTTACAACGACCCACCCCTCCCGGCTGCTTGAGTCACCTTATAGGCTTTCGGGTTGACCTTGCCCTCCGGGTTAACCTGTCTCAAATCAGTGGGTTATTAGCTGCGCTTATTTGTGTTCTGAACCTACTTTGACTGGCAGGCTTTCCCGCATAGGAGCGGTACCACGATCGTCTTAACTCTCACGACCCCGTTGTTACTTCTTAATCAAGATTACTCCTGTATCAGTTACGAGGTAATGGTGAAAATACCGTCGTTTACACCCTTGAGTTTTGCTCAATCGTCCCATTCCAGATGTTATCTGGATGAACATTTATATCATCCCTTTTGCAACATGAACGCTTAGATCCGGCTCTTTCACTAGCCCTGTCGAGCCTTAAAACTATTTCATTCATATGTCCATCCATGCTCTCAACTGCTTCATTCGCGCATCATGCACTCCTCCCCATCGTTGAAACTGTGAAAGCCCTAATTTGTTCCCCCTCGACACCATCTAAGCGTTCAATGTCGTTGTACCTTAGGTTCTTGGTATAATCAGGGTGTCGATGTTCTGTTCACCCTGCGGGTTGACGATGCCTACCGGTCGGCCTTACAACATCAACCAAACTCGGGTACTGATACTGTTCCCTAAAAGTCCGGCAAAACATAGAGAACATACTTTCCCCACGCTCTTGTTATCAGTCTAGACTGGTCTGGCAAAAATGTAGGTTTTCTTACCTATTCTGTTCTTTCACTCTTGCCGTATTTGTGCACCCGTTACCTGGGTCAATGTCTCCAACTCTCCCATGCTTAAATTCCACTCGACCTTAATACCTTGTATTCTCATCCTCTGGGCCCCCAAATTCATAAGCCTCGTATCCTCATCCTCTGGGCCCCCATTTCCTTTATCCTTATATCCCAGTATCCTCTGGCCCTTAAAGAATCCTCCAATCCTCACTTCCTATAAACTGATCTCCTTCTTACTTCCTGGGCCTACCCTTCTTCCTAATCCTCGTGCCCTCGTATCCTCCGGCCCTTAATATCCCCTGAGGCCTTATCCCCTGATCCTCTTTGCTCTGTTGACCCTGGGGCCCAGCATCCTTGTTACCCTCACGATATTGAATCCTCGGGCTCCCTTTTGTGTATCACTCTACCTGGTTCCCTCATAGGACTCTGGACCCGTCCGCTGCCCAGAGACCTGCATTTGTCGAGTGTACAGTACATCATACTTCCCGTTTCACGGAAAATGGTTTCATGTCCTTTGACAACGAACTACAGATCATTTTATATCATGTTCGTCAAAGCGTGGAACCAGATAATATGTCCGATTTTTCCAAATCTTGATGATGTTCCATTGCAGAAATATACATTAAAGAAATTATCGAGCACATTTTAGGAACCAGTATCGATCCCAGGAGGGGAATCAATAGTAAATGGATTTCGGTAAAAATCAAGTATAAGTACTTTCTTGTTGTGATTCTTTTTCATCTCGCTGCCTAGTTTTTTAGCCATTGACTGACCATTTTTTTTTCTTTTTTTTACTTTGTCTTATCTTTATGAGGTTCTTATTTAACCCTGAAAACTTTAATCCACTAATACAACTTTAGTACCAGTTTCTCTAATGTTACTAGTTCTACTATTCTTTTCGGGAGGCTTGGGAAATATCAGTAAACACTTTTGTTTTCATTTGTAAGCAAAGAATAAATGGAGCGGGAGTGGTGCGACCTTCAAGTAAGATACTAACATACATGTCCCAAATTTACAACTGGAAAATGTGTAGTTTGGTCGCATGGGTACGGAAGGGCACTCCTGCCTACCTTTTAAATGGGTAGTGGGTTAAAAAGGGCTTCTTGGGCTAACGAAACCATAGTCAGCCTCACTCCTTTCCACCCAGGAGAAGGAAACGCCTTCTTTCAGTCGATTAGACTACTGTCCAGCGCCTTAGAGTTGACAGGTGTCAATCATAATCATAATTTCGTAGACAGTGGTTTTGAAGGGCTCTTGGGCTATTGAGACCACGGGCAGTCTACCCTCTTCCACCCAGGGAAGGAAACACCTTCTTCAGTGGTTAGACTATTGTCCAGCGCCTTGGGTTGACAGGTGTCAATCATGATCGTAATTTCGTAGAAAGTGGTTTTGAAGGGCTTCTTGGGCTATTGAGACCACGGTCGTCTCACCCTTTTCCACCCAGGAGAAGGAAACGCCTTCTTTCAGTCGGTTGACTACTGTCCGCGCCTTAGAGTTGACGGTGTAATCATAATCGTAATTTCGTAGACGTGGTTTTGAAGGGCTTCTTGGGCTATTGAGACCACGGGCAGTCTCACTTCTTCCACCCAGGAGAAGGAAACGCCCTTTCAGTCGGTTGACTATGTCCAGCGCCTTGGGTTGACAGGTGTCAATCATGATCGTAATTTCGTGAAAGTGGTTTTGAAGGGCTTCTTGGGCTATTGAGACCACGGTGTCTCCCCTTTTCCACCCAGGGAAGGAAACGCCTTCTTTCAGCCGGTTAGACTACTGTCCAGCGCCTTGGAGTTGACAGGTGTCAATCATGATCGTAATTTCGTGAAAGTGGTTTTGAAGGGCTTCTTGGGCTATTGAGACCACGGTCAGTCTCACCCTTTTCCACCCAGGAGAAGGAAACGCCTTCTTTCAGTCGGTTAGACTACTGTCCAGCGCCTTGGATTTGACAGGTGTCAATCATAATCGTAATTTCGTAGACAGTGGTTTTGAAGGGCTTCTTGGGCTATTGAGACCACGGTCAGTCTCACCCTTTTCCACCCAGGAGAAGGAAACGCCTTCTTTCAGTCGGTTCAACTACTGTCCAGGCCTTGGGTTGACAGGTGTCAATCATAATCGTATTTCGTAGACAGTGGTTTAGACAGTGGTTTTGAAGGGCTTCTTGGGCTATTGAGACCACGGTCAGTCTCACCCTTTTCCATCCAGGAGAAGGAAACGCCTTCTTTCAGTCTGTTAGACTACTGTCCAGCGCCTTGGAGTTGACAGGTGACAATCATAATCGTAATTTCGTAGACAATGGTTTGAATGGCTTCTGGGGCTATTGAGACCACGGTCAGTCTCACCCTTTTCCACCCAGGGAAGGAAAACCTTCTTTCGTCGGTTGGACTACTGTCCAGCGCCTTGGGTTGACGGTGTCAATATAATCGTATTTCGTAGACAGTGGTTTTGAAGGGCTTCTTGGGCTATTGAGACCACGGTCAGTCTCACCCTTTTCCACCCAGGAGAAGGAAACGCCTTCTTTCAGTCGGTTAGACTACTGTCCGCGCCTTGGATTTGACAGGTGTCAATCATAATCATAATTTCGTAGACAGTGGTTTTGAAGGGCTTCTTGGGCTATTGAGACCACAGTCAGTCTCACCCTTTTCCACCCAGGAGAAGGAAATGCCTTCTTTCAGTCGGTTAGACTACTGTCCAGCGCCTTGGAGTTGACATGTGTCAATCATAATCGTAATTTCGTAGACAGGTTAGACAGTGGTTTTGAAGGGCTTCTTGGGCTACTGAGACCACGGTCAGTCTCACCCTTTTCCACCCAGGAGAAGGAAACGCCTTCTTTCAGTCGGTTAGACTACTGTCCAGCGCCTTGGAATTGACAGGTGTCGATTATAATCGTAATTTCGTAGACAGTGGTTTTGAAGAGCTTCTTGGGCTATACTTTAGATGCATTCCTCCTCGTCTGGCAGTGGAATTAGTTTCATCAACGACAACTACCTCTTTTTAAGAGCCATCTCACGGCTGGCCTTCGCCCGCAAATCCCTGGAGGGAGCTAAGCTACATTTGACGGGAATCCCTCCATTACGATGCTTTATTGCCTGTCTGTAGTTAAAGATTTCTGTGGCCGAGACTACTAATGGACAATTTTTGCTTATTTTCTCTCCTCTGCACATCAACTAAATCACACGATCGTGATGAAGTCAATCTTTTGTAACCAAAACTCTGACACTGCCTATGGGCCTAGACAGGAACGTTATGTTTCTAGTTCTAAACCTGGCCCGCCCAACTATTGTTTGACTATATAGTTTACTGCTACTTTCCTTTACGGAGTAATTTTCATCCTCCCCCTTTGTATTAACCTTCCGCGTTGGGGGTCTAACCCGATACAGATGTACCACCGGTTGCCACGGATCATTAGGATTGGTTCAGATTTACCCACTGGATCGGCCGAAGCACCATATCAACGATCAGATCATTGTATTAATGATAAGATCTCAATGGTGAATCTATTTTCCTGTACCAGTGAGGGATGGAAAAAAGGCATTGCCTAAGACACAGCCCGCTAGCAGTACCCAATCTATGAATGGGCAGCCGGCAGAAATCGCTGTGAATCGGGCGTCAATGCAAGTATAAATGTACCCCTCCCCTTCTTTATTTTCACGGGGAAAATCCAAATTGTACCCCTGGTTAAAAGAAAACAATGCTACGACCGGTCCTTCCACTATTCTTGGGAGCTGTGCTATTGGCACAGTAACCTAAAGTCAGGGCCAGGGTCGGTAATAAAACATTCATTCACCCCTGCCTACATACTGCATTGGACTCACAAATTTTCCATCACCGCCAGATAGAAGTGCATTGGCAATCATGCCTAACAAGTTAGATATTTTCAAACTTACTTCAGTATCTTTTCTGCATAACGATTTCAAATAATGTTTACTGTGATGAACTTGCAGTTCTCCGGCCGGCCATCGCCTCGGAATTTTTATGGCGGTCCGGGACGCGGCGATGGGCGTCGTCGTAGTGGTGTCAACAACATAAGAAGAGAACATGAAAGCATTCCGTTGAATGGTCGAATATTTTTACCGCGTTTCTCACACCTCTATGCCCGCCAAATCAACCGGTCTTGGCAGGGGTATCGGCTCCTGGAATCTGACGGCTTTGGAACTAGCGTTCTCCTCCTCCGGTTCTGCTCCATCGCTTTTTCCCTGTGGCCTGGCAGCCCTTTTCTTTCGTTCGTCCCGAATGTCTAATGCAGCCACCAGGCTCTCCACCAGTCCCGTTTGAGCACCGGCCGTATGATAGGAGCTGATCATTTCGCCCTATTTTCCGGTCGCTTCCAACGCCTCCTCTTTGGCGGCAGCCGCAACCGCTTGATCAAACGTTGTGCATCTGCGACGCCGGACAGCCCTCCTGAGATTTGACCGAAGTGCCCTGGTAAAGTTGGTACGCCTAACCCAATCCAACATGAACGGGCTGTTTACTGTAGAGGTTGATGGCGCTGCAGTTGAACCATCCATCCGCTGCTCGGATTCACCGTCTCCCGCCGGTGATCTCAGATCCCGATCTCTCTGAATAGCTATACTCGTCTGTGCGCTTCCTCCTCTCTTGCGGTCTTCCGGGGTCATTGCAAGCAAGGAAACTTTCCTTATTACTTGCGCCCATTCGGGCACCGACTTTCCCTCTTGCATTCCGGTGTTTAGCATAAACTGGTACCATTGTTCCTGGTTTTTGGTTTGGTAGCGATCCTGCAACACTTTCTTCAATTCCACCCCTGTTGTCGCTTTCCCTTCTTCCTGGAGATGCTCTACCATTTCAGTTGCCCCTCCTTTCAGTCGGAGCAAAGCTACTTTCATCCTGGTAGTTTCGTCCCATCCTGCAAAGTCGCTTGCACGTTGTAGTTCTCGGATCCATTCGACGATGTTTTGAGTCCCGTCAAACTCATCCACCGAATGGAATACTGTCCTCTCCATCTGTAACAGAGTGTCCCGTTCAATTGTGTAGTCGTGATTGCTGCTCCAGCCTCTAGATGTAGGGTTCGGCAATCAGGGCATTCGCCCATGGGCCTCACGATGCACAAATAATGATATGCCCCACGTTTGGGCGCCATTGTGTGACGGGGTCCGGTGGTCGCCATTGGGGAGTAGGGGTGGGTGGTTTGTGTGTCCCCTCTTCTTCGTTGCAGAACAAGTTGGGGACTATCACCATAGGCGTAGAGGGAGGGAGGCATTGTTTGTCGGTTCCTGGCTGTCATTGTTCCCTTCGCCATTGATACATTGTCTTCCTCCGCCACTGCGACCGACCGTACACACAAACATTTATAGTGAGAGGCGACAGAATTTGGAACATTGTTACACGTCACTCGGATTCAATCCATCCCCAACCATGAGCGCTGCATCCCTACGATCGGTTCGGTTAGCAATCTCGCCCTCCCTGGCTGTATCCTGTTAGGATAAGCAGGACTTGGTATTAATAGGTACATCGCCTTCCGAGCTCGCTTGAGTTCCGCGAAATGGTGGAGGTGGTCCGAGCCCGTAGCGGCCCATGGGATTCTCCGCATAAGAGCGTACCCGGATCGACTTTGCTCTCACGACCCCGAATTCATTTCCCGCAAGTGGTTGTTATCTCACCCCCTGCCACGATCTTTCGACATGATCTCGCAAAGTACCGGTTTCCGAAAACAGCTTGCTTCGCCTGGGCCCTATCGCCGGCCCCCGTTGGACCCTATGCCCACGTCACACAGTCTGAACATTCACCTCCCCACTCTAACATTACCCCTCTTTCATTCATGCCTGGCATCCGTCGTCTCCAGTCATCTCGCAACGGAAGGCGCGATAGTCCCCAATTTTAACCCTTCCAACGGCGTCTTAGCAACCTGTCTCGTATCAGATGAATTTTTAAATGAAAGCCCGCGGTCATCACGCATCATGACCGCTGGTCTTCCTTCGTCTCTTTGGTCTCGTTTATATCAAAGGCCGCCTTATCAAAATAATCCAAGCTATTCAGGGACGTCTCCATTGCTGTCTCATGTTCGAGCTCCCTTGTTCCCTTATCACTCCTGGGCCTACTATTTCCTTTATCCTTATGCCCCAATATCCTTTGGCCCTTAAAATCCTCCAACCCTAACTTCCTATGAACTTATTTCCTTCTTACTTCCTGGGCCTTCCTATCAACGCCAAATCTGATTACTAAACATTTACTCACTTTCTACTTCCCTTATCCTCCCCTAAATCTCAATCCTAACTTCCTTAAACTTATTTCCTTCTTACTTCCTGGGCCCACCCTTCTTGCTAATCCTCGTGCCCTCATATCCTCCGGCCCTTAAAATCCCCTTATCCTCTTTGTTCTGTTGACCCCGGTGCCAAGCATCCTTGCTACTCTCACGATATTAAATCCTCGGGCTCCCTTTTTTGTATCACTCGACCTGGTTCCCTCATAGGACCGTGGGCCCGTCCGCTGCCCAGAGACCTGCCTTTGTCGAGTGTACAGTACATCACACTCACCGTTTCAAGGAAAATGGCTCTGAAGGGCTTATTGGGCTAACAAGACCACGGTCAGTCTCACCCTTTTCCACCCAGGTGAAGGAAACGCCTTCTTTTAGTCGGTTAGACTACTGTCCAGCGCCTTGGAGTTGACAGGTGTCAATCATAATCGTAATTTCGTAGACGGTGTGGTTTGGAAGGGCTTCTTGGGCTATTGAGACCACGGTCAGTCTCACCCTTTTCCACCCAGGAGAAGGAAACGCCTTCTTTCAGTCGGTTAGACTACTGTCCAGCGCCTTGGAGTTGACAGGTGTCAATCATAATCGTAATTTCGTAGACGGTGGTTTTGAAGGGCTTCTTTGGCTATTGAGACCACGGTCAGTCTCACCCTTTTCCACCCAGGAGAAGGAAACGCCTTCTTTCAGTCGCTTAGACTACTGTCCAGCGCCTTGGAGTTGATAGGTGTCAATCATGATCGTAATTTCGTAGAAAGTGGTTTTGAAGGGCTTCTTGGGCTATTGAGACCACGGTCAGTCTCACCCTTTTCCACCCAGGAGAAGGAAACGCCTTCTTTCAGTCGGTTAGACTACTGTCCAGCGCCTTGGAGTTGACAAGTGTCAATCATAATCGTAATCTCATAGACAGTGGTTTTGAAGGGCTTCTTGGGCTATTGAGACCACGGTCAGTCTCACCCTTTTCCACCCAGGAGAAGGAAACGCCTTCTTTCAGTCGGTTAGACTACTGTCCAGCGCCTTGGAGTTGACAGGTGTCAATCATAATTACAGTCTCTAATTAGTGAATTAATGCGTCCGGCCACTATGTCGAAGTCCCGCTTTGTTGACGCCCATCGTTACTTTCGCAAAGGAGTTTAGGGGTATCCTGTGTCCTCAACCAAACACCCCCTCCCCTTTCCAGGGCGATATGCGGCCCAGGTACCATCCCCCAAAGCCAAGGTTAAACTACCTCCTCGCCCCAGACGTGGCCTCTAGAGAGCCTTATTTAAAACGCCGTCCTCAGACCAGGGCATTAGTATTGACTCTACTGGTCGAGCATGGATTCCTCTCATTCCGAGTCCGATTCGGGGCCCCCTTCCCCACCATTATTCTCCTTAGGGGGTCTAATGGACGCCGACGGCCGGCTATGTTTGGCGCCAGAAGCAGTATTAGACGCGCCGGATTTCGAAACGAATCCTGAGACACGCGCGGGACTGCCGGGAACATCCGGCGACTGCAGCTCCGCCACCACCCTGACCGCCAAGGGAGTCATACCGATTCCGGGTGAGTACGATGACTTCTGCAAATCGCCCCGGTCACCGCTCGTCGCTTTTTTTGCCTTAGTTTCTCCTTCCTCACCCCCGCTCCTTAGTTCTCTCCCCCTTTTGTCTTTATTGTTTTTTTAGTGCGGGCCCTCGTGATTTTCCGTTACATATTATCATAACCGTTATACCTCATCGCGTGAGAGTTGGGTCATAACGTTACGATGCAACGCCCGCCCGATTTTTGGTTAACTACCCCCGACCATTACAGACTCATCAATGTTACGGCACGGATCCTGCTGCAGCAACCCGAAGACTACCGCGATTGGATCGCTGATTCTACGATCCATGCCCTGGAAGTCACGGAGGCAGTTTTAGCGGCGCCTCTCCCTTTCCAGTGCACCTCCCTTGACCGTTGGCGTCCCCGCCTTCTGGCTTTGGCTCACTCCGCACGCGAGGGCGCCGTTGCTGACGCGTCGGTGATGCGGGAATTATCTCTCCAGTCTCGGCGCTTGGAGTCGATCATCGCCGAGCGCGAGGAGGAGATAAAAGATCTCCATTCCCGCATCGCGGCTCTGCGGGCTCTGCTTTATCAGAGCTGCTAGAATATAAACGTTTTTTGTTAAGGCTATGCATCTTGGTTCCAATACTTCTTCTATAAAAACTCAGCTAAAATATGATAGATCATGATATTTCAATCAGGTACCGCAATGTAATATCTATTCAGGACCCAAAGTCTACCAGTAAACACACCATTCCATCGCTTCAAATCCATTCTAATCTCGAGCTACTCGTGTAAGACTTGTATACAATACATAAACACTGCGTACGTGGATTCACTTTTTTGCGGTGCCTCATTAACAACCCCATTGGAGATTACCTAGAAAATAATATATTTCAATGTTTCTAAGACTAACGTCTTACTTCCTAACTGACGAGGTGTTCAATTTCGGCATTGTCTACCGGCGTCTTTCTCGTGTTTGTTAGTGATTCGCCATTTGCAAGCTTCCCGCGCTATTTCTTTCGCTAATCTTTTTTTTAGAAAAAAGGTTCAAAGTCGACCTTAGTTAGCGACAGAAGCATGCATGGTCTGGCATTTGCATGTAATATATCTTTGGACATGGGCTATGCAGGTCAAATTTGGGTAAGGATCTTTTGATCTCAAATCCTAAGGTTTGGTGCTACAATGGAAGAGACCAGGCAAACACGAGGGTACCCTGCGCTACCGTTTATACCACGGAACATATGCTCCGGGGCACAGCATACCTCTTCAGTTTTCAGACGGGAGCTGCAATGCGGCACATGATAACTACAGGCGGATCAAATTACTCCCTAACATCACTGTCAATAAGGGTACTGCAGTGCGCTACATTTTGCATTGGACCACGCTGGAGCTGCACATGTGTTTTGATGAATGGCCCTAACTTTTTCAATGATCATTATAGTCTCACAAAACTTTGTGTTAATATATCAAGCATGTGCAGCATTACATCCGCAAAATTTAGTGTTTGTTAACTGAATTGAGTTTAATCTACTTGAGTTTAACTGAAATGGGTGTAACGATGTCCCTCAGGCGATGTTGCACGTGATTGAGTATTGGGCAGGACACCCATTGCACAATTTCCTATTCAATATGGAGAACAATGGTTGATTTCAATCAGGAAGATAATATTTGGAACTATTTGCTTATCCAATCAGCTGTTACCTGCACTGAAGCAAGAAGCTAACCTCTCGGACAAAGTTTCCCAATTGGCTTGAAAACAGTGCATTTGCACGCGCTCAGATATGACGTCATATCTCAATAACTCTTCTAGGTGTCTAAACAATTTTTGATGCAATTATACTGAACATGTTAAGCGACATGTGTACAAAGTTTTACGGCTGTTCGTTTAACCCATACAGAGATATAGGTTTTGAGCCAGAAGGGGTGTTGATGTACACCCCTTTCGCTGAGCTGCACGTGCCAAAAATGACGTGATAGGACCAAACCAGAATACCGAAACTGACATGTGTAGAAGCAGTATATTTTGAGCTTGAAAATTAAATTATGTTTTTGCCACCAACGGTCTTTTTAGCATAGTTATAAGCCGTTTAAGTCCAAGAGGCAAGGGCCGATTTTGCGCGTGCATCCTTTGACAAATGCACCTCCTGCGGACAACGAGTAGGCGCTGTATCGGTTGTCCACCCAAGGTCATGATCCTGAATCCTCAGGGATTTCATTTCTGTGCAACAACCTTTTACAACACGCCGGACAGCTTTTTGCACTTTGCCCCCCCCGGGTAGTATTAAAATCCATTGTTTTATATGTATAAAATAATTTTAGTAGAAAACCTTTTATTTGCAGCTTCTCGGTTCCGAGCACAGTCATTCACAAGCTTAGAATTGACATGGTTGAATACGAAAATTAGTTGCAGCCATTCCATTCATTTACACTACCCACTTATCTCCAACGGCTTTCGAGTAATTCGTCCGAAAGGTTATTTCAAGGAGCTAAATTTATCGGAACATGTTTGCTTCTCACCATGGTTTCAAGTCCTCAAAATGAATGGAAGTGGATGCAATTTGGCATGAAGCTTGCTAAGGGTCCTGGGTCGCCGATACAAGTAATTCCAGGCCAATATAATGTTTGGTTCGTCTTCTAGAAGCAGCTTTATACCATGAATTTTCTGTACGAACACAGCACCCGGCGCCACGATCACGGTATCGTTTTGATTAAGTGATACCGGCCAGTGACCTCCTGACGGGTCACAGGTTAGTGGGGGCGTTACAGTGTGGAGCAGTGGTCTAGTGGTTAGAGGTCCTGTCTCGTGATGAGGGGTGGGGGGTTCGAATCCGGGGCTGATTGCGAGACATTTATTATTTATTTCAAAGAAGAGAATGATTATACTGACCTACAGGCTTATGAAGAGATACATTTAACACGCGCATTGACGGGGGGACGGGTACCCGCCCCCCTCGGGTTTTTCGGAGATAGCAGGAAAATGGCGGCGCGTAGCGCCACCGTACTTAGCATACCTTTTTCCTCATCAATTTTACAACTTCTGTGAAAATCTTAAGGTTAGGTCATCCAAGGTCAGGTCACCAGTACAGGTCAAGTGACCCGACCTCAAAAAAATTTAAGATTGCATAAGACGGAGCAGGGCGAAATTTATCCGATTGAAACTCATATCACATAATGGTCCTACCGAGTTCTCTAAAATATGTTCCGGTATTTTTGATATCGATGACCTAAGGTCAGGTACGAGGCATGACCTCTCCATTGGAAATACATGGGAAAAATGTTTTTTTACGGAATAACTCAGTAACGGATGGTGATAGAGCATTTATTTTAGCTGCATTAAACTTGCCTGGGCTTTGTAATTCTAATGATATGCATTTTGTATAATTTGACCCTGACCTGACCTCAGGTCAGGTCAAATCCTTGATTTGACCTAGCAAGGTCAAATTATATATCATTCGATTCGGCTTGCGGAGAGGATTCATATAGTTCAAGTCGTTTTGCTCTATTTTTACTTGTTCAGATGTAATGGCCGAAAAACTAAATTTACATGTTATCCCTATGACGGCATGTTTTGACCTCTCGTGACCTTAAATGTGACCTGACAAAAAATGGTTCAGATGTTTTCGATTGAGACGTGGATGAGAAACCCAACGCCGTTTACCGTTTTTCGTTACCTACCGTGGTTCTCGAGATCTTAGGGGGGCGGGTACCCGCCCCCCGTCAATGCCAAGGTGGCTCAGACCCCCATCAATGCGCGTGTTAAGAAAAATATATGGTTTATTTCAGCACATTGTCATGCGGCTCTCCTGCGCCGTTGGGGCGTTAGCCCAGGTCGCAGACCGGGGTTTTGACTTTGCTATCTTAAACTTGTTTGAGGTCAGGTCACTTGACCTGTACTGGTGACCTGACCTGAGATGACGTATCCTAGAAGTTTACTAATACGTTGTAAAAATGACCAGAAAAAAGACACGCTAAGTACGGCGGCGCTACGCCGTACTAGTGTCCTTTAATGCCCATGCAGCCTGACTACTTGGGTTTCATATTAAAGGTATTGTGAAGCATGAGTGACAACGTTATTAGACTACACCACTCCCCGCTCCACTACTCTTTTTATTTTATTTTTCCCTGCTCTACCAACTATGTAAGGTTTGTTTGTTTTCCTCAGGACTCCCTCGGAAGACAAGACTAGCTAGTTGCCCTTGAGGCAGTCACAGGGATCAAAGTTAGTGTGTTAGTTAGGCTTCAAATTCAGACCTAAATTTTGGATTGCACATTCGCGTGTTCTCCACTGTAGACCGAGTGGTGATCTAATAACGCCATATAGTCGGGATGACATGTCGATATCACCCAGCATGAAGCTTAGGGTCAAAGGTCACAGGTCTAGGGCATACCAGCATTTTCAAAGTCATTGACCAGTGTTTTGGTCCATTGGCGGACGCAGAGGGGGTGGGGGCCATTCCGGTCATGCCCCCCCCAAAGCGCTGGATGGGGGCAAACTATCTCTTGCCTCCCCTCCAAATGCCGGATAAATTTTTCAAAAAAGGCCTTTACACTAGGTCTGTAGAGCAAAAAATATTCGCTCCACCCACCCCCCCGGGGGACTAAAGGTGTTTACACTAGGTCTGTGGAGCAAAAATCTTCGCTCCCCCCCCCCCCCAGGAGGAGAGGCAGACATGGGCTTGGCCCCTCCAAACTCGGGTCTGCGTCCGCCCCTGTTCTGGTCAGTTGGCATTACTCACCTTGACGTATGTTATATTACTTTAAATTTCAGTTCATCCAATGTGGGAGTTGAGAGGTGCAGTCGGCAGTCGGCTAGCAAGCGCGTCCGGTTCTATCACCTGACCTATGGAGTGAGCCATGAGGCGCGGGATCAAGCCCGCCCAGGGGCAGGTTTAGGCGCCATGCCCTAGCCCCAGCTAAGTTAATTCTTCCTCCCCTTTGACACCATATAGTCACGTAATTGCAGCGTCAGTAAACCCCAATAAAACCGCCACTCGATGTGAAGGTCAACGTCAGAGGTCAGGTCAATGTCAAGGGTCAATGGTTGATTTCAATCCCTTATTTGCAGGCCAACGGTTTCTACAGTGTCAGGTACAGTGTAAATTATTAGGAATATAGTATATGGTGCATCATAGACCGTCACAGTGCAGTATGTACTGTGACGTCCTATATCAGTGGTATTGAATGATCTTGTCCCTAAAATTTCCTAGGGCATTGTGTAGGACATTCCATCGCTGACCCTAGTCCACTCCCAGTGTATTAATGTTTTTGACCGAGTTACATAATCTCTCAATAGGTATCCAGCACGGCCCATATTTACCCTTTGCAACCTCATTTTACCTTGAACATATTGACCCATATAAATACAAATTAACTATAATATAGATAACAACGACCTTGGCAATGTTCCGAAAGAGTGTTTTTCTAACACTCCTTATTGGTGTGATCTCAAGGGACTCTTCATGCGATCACTCTAGGAACTCATCACTGAGTGTTGACATCAGGCCCTTGTCTTCTGGGTGTGTGAAGTCTGGCATGATAATGATCTACTGCCTGCGTCGTCAGAAGATTATTGAGTCGGGTGTTCTCACGGGAGATCATGCTGGGTGAGGCTGAGAATGTTGCAAGGCTCTGGAGGCCACAGACCTCAATATGTGGTCTGCACCTTATAGAACCCATGCGGATCCGGTCATTTGTCTGAGAACATTGGATAGGCTTAACTGCCTCAGAATGCACAATATTAGGATGCATCAGGAGTAACTGGTTGGGCTTTTCCTGGGCGTCAGACTAGCAGTAATAGGCGTCAGACTCAAAGTGTTTTGTACACGCTCAGCCAAAATCCCCCAAGACACCGTGGTAAATTCAAAACATGTATTACACGACGTATTTGATTGTCAATTTTGTATTGCTGTAAATTATTATCCATCTAAGTACGCAGGATGAGAGAATGCATACCTTTACAATTTAAACTGAAATATAAGGTTAAATATGCCCATCTACCCCTAACACGCGCATTGACGGGGGCGGGTACCAGCCCCCCTCAGGTTTTTCGGAAATAGCACAAAAACGGCAGCGCATAGCGCCACCATACTTGGCATACCTTTTCTCTCATCATCTTTACGACTTTTGTGAAAATTTTAAGTTCAGGTCATCTCAGGTCAGGTCACCAGCACAGGTCAAGTGACCGGACCTCAAAAAAAGTTTAAGATGGCATAAGTCGGAACAGGTGAACTTATCTGATTGAGACTCATATCCCATAATGGGCCTACCAAGTTATCTAAAATATGTTCCAGTATTTTTTATATCGGTGACCTAAGGTCAGGTACGAGCCATGACCTCTCCTGGGGAAAATGGGGAAATGGGGAAAATAGTTTTAAGTGAATAACTTAGTAAAGCATAGCGATAGGGCGTTTATTTTAACTGAATTAGATTTCCCTTGTCTTTGCGGCTCTAATGATCTGCATTTTATATAATTTGGCCTTGACATGACCTCAGTTCAGGTCAAACTTTTTATTTGACCAAGCAAGAACATTTTATATATAATTCAATTTGGCTTGCTGCAAGGATTCAAATAGTGTAAATCGTTTTGCTCTATCTTTAATTGCTCTTATGAAATGACCGAAAACCTTCATTTACATGTTATCCCTCTTACGGAATATTTTTTACCTCTAGTGACCTTACATGTGACATGACAAAAATAGTCCAAATATTTTCGATGGAGAAGTGAATGGGCCGCCTAACCCCGTTTACCTTTTTCGCTACCTAGCGTGGTTCTCAAGACATTAGGGGGTCGGGTACCCGCCCCCCCGTCAAAGCGAAGGTGGCTCAGACCCCCGACAATGCGCGTGTTAAAAGATTTCTGGTTTCTTTTGTTAAGGTCTATTTACAACGAACGTTTCCACGTGACGAAAATGGCATGCAGGGGCTATTTAAGTACTCGGTGGAGTAATTACATGTTTCGCAGCCGATTTTCCGCAGGGGACGTCCGTCCCTATCTTCGCGGCGCATTTACATTTCGCCTTTCTGAACTACCTGCAAGTAAATCATGCGAGCTACACCACTGAATACACACATGTGCGCTTTTAGTGCTCTGAAAATTACCACATATATATTTTATATAAACTTTGCTAGGCAGTTTTATAACCTTTGTTAGACTTATTTTATTTGATTAGGACCACTCCCAACAGGCACACTTGCCCAATTACAGGGAGCATCGACGTGGGTGCTTAAGGATCCTCTCCACCGGGTTAGATCGGACACGGAAGGCGGTTTCCCGCCGTGGGGATTGAACCCACGTTAATCCATTCTATCAGATCCGTAGACTGGCAACGAAGCCACCAGGCCCCCCGCCCCTTACTTTGCTAGGTAAATATAAATATTGACCTAGCAAAGCCAATATGTTTATTAATCGATTCGCAATAAAAAACCTAACGTAATAGTATCAAAATAAAAAAACGTAATCATCATTTCCTGCAAAGTTATTGATCCAGGTCTGAAACCTGCTTAAGCAGCCCCAGATGACCTCTCAAAGGTCCCAGGTCAAAAATTACAACATTAATCTTGAAAGGAGCCCAGGATACTACGATTTGGAGAACTTGATGGTATTGGCAGCTGGGGCATTCCAGGACAGATCGACCAAGGCTTGACACCACCATGTCTAGAAAAATCTGAAACTTTGTCTCCGGGGTAGTTTTGGGCCAGAAACACGCCTGTGAGAATCTCAGCCCCTCTGACCAACGGTGACCGAGTTATAGCCCGAGGCATTTTCGGAGGTCACGTTGTAGACTTATCTTTGATGCTTCATAACTCAACAACGCATCACCTGATTAACAAGTTTTGTATATCATTGAACTCGTCTTGAATTATAGTTTATTTTGAAAAAGAAAATGTTAAAATTTGAAAATTTTTGACTTTTAATTTGTTTGACCTTTTCCTTTTGACCTAGCTTGACCTTTTCCAGTTGAAATTGCCCCTTTAGACACCTCAAAATGTTTCTTCATAAAATATCTTTCGATAGCAAAAATAAAAAAATGCGTTCTTGCTATAAGTTCCGAATATTTAGCACCTAAGGTAGGTATGTCACAGTTTTTGACCATTGCGGTAGTACAGCCTTATGTTTAACGCCGCAAATATAGCGATTGCTTTTGTAATCGGTCGCTGGAAATCATACTCTATTGTCTTTACGAAATTTTAATCGTACAAGTATCCGAATTTATGACAATTAACACGCGCCCACCCGAGGGGTGGGCAACCGGCCTCCTCAGGTTTCCACAGGTAGTAAAAACACCTTCGCGCAGCGCCACCGTACTTCATGTACCTCTAACTCGAAATTTTTGCAGCTTCTGCCAAAATTTTAGGTCTGGGTCATACAGGTCAGACCGCCAACCCAGGTCAAGAGACCTAACCTCAAACTTTGGGAGGTGCATAAATCATATCAAATTTAGCCTATCGTGGTTAGAATCGCATTACATAGTAAGATCGCCTAGCAAGATAATTTTTCGTAGCAGGATTTTTATATCGATAACCGGGAGCAGGGCAAAGGTCATGATCTTTCCATTAGAAATGCATGGGGCGATTGGAAAATTTTGATAACTTGCGAGAATTGTCGAGAATTGCGATGGAGGTTGTATTTTGACATTGTCGTGTCTGACTTGCCTCTGCAGTTTGATTAATATTCTTTTACCATACAGACCTAAGCCTGGCTCTAGGTCAAAGCAGGTTAATTTTTACATTTGACTAGGCAATATTATAAGATACATAATCCGTTTGGGCTCAACAAGAGTGTTCCAATGGTGCTGAACTTTTCTTTCTACGGCTCTTCTCTGTCACCTATTATGCCACAAAATTTAGGTTTCCACTTAGTTCCCGTAAGAAATACTGTGACCTTGAGCAACCTCAAAGGCGACACGACCAAACGATTGTATGTAACATATTCGGTAATGATTAAAACTGGCTATTTAGCGGCATCACTCCCAGTGCACTGTGTCATTATTTATCTGGGATTCTCGGATCCGTGTCAGCTATGAAATGATCACCTTGTAAAAATATCATGAGGCAACCTGTTCAGCGACCAAGTCGAATGCGTTACAATTTCAGGACATTTTGTCGAATATATGAGCAGATTCAAATTACTTTTTGGGAATGAAAGCCTTTCAGACACGTTTGTTTACATTGCATGAATCCTCTCAAACATATGCTGTGCTGCACTGGATCAGCTTGCATCGATACTATTTTCCATGTCCGGGAACGATGTAATTGTGTGAGTTAGTGGTGCTCATAGGATAAGTTATACTTGTTTCAATTATTGATAAGGTCGCGACATCTTTGTAAATTCTCGTTTAAGGCTGAAAGGTTCATTATTAATAAGTTCATTTGCCCTCGTCTCCCTCGAAACACGGAATCCCTTTTATCACTTTTAATGGCTGCAGTTTTTCTGTTTATAAATATTGCCCAAGTTGTTGCCAGTTCAGTTTTTTATACATTTTGTACGAGTTGTTCTCAGTTCGATTGTTGGAGTCGGGGTCTCACTAAAGTCATCAATGGACTTGTCACGGAGACCCCGACCCCACCATCCGAACGAGCAACTCCCACAATGAAGGGTTGATTTTAGAAGCCAACGTTTAACGTCCCACACAGCACAGGGACGGCCGCCCCGCTCAGGTCACCCTCTCACCAGTCCGTTGCCAGCCGACCTGTACGTCGGGTAAGCTATTGAGCGCCGGAGCGTCTCAGCGGAACCGATCCCAAGCCTGGACATGCACTGCCACTGCATGCTTCTGAGCCGCGGGCCGGAGCCCAACGCTCTACCAACTGAGCTACCGGGGCGGCAAGGAGGCGGTTTTAGGAGTAGGTGTCTCACTAGAGTCATCAAGGGACTTTTACGGAGACCCTGACCCCACCACCCAAACGAGCAACTCCCACGATAAAGTGTTAATCAAGGAAACAAAGTTGAAAGTCCCACAAGGCATAACGGCGACCGTCTACCTCAGGTCACCCCCTCACCAGTGAGTTGCCTGCTGTCCTTCAGCATTTACGGTACCTACCACCTCCCAGTTGACCTAAATTATTTTTCTAAGTTGCAAAATGTTGTGTTAGAGGTAGATGGAGTACGGTGGCTGCGTGAAGGTATTTTTTTACTACCTGTAGAGACCTGAGGAGGCCGGTTGCCCACCCCCTCGGGTGGGCGCGTGTTAATTGTCATAAATTCGAATACTTGTACGATTAAAATTTCGTAAAGACAATGGAGTATGATTTCCAGCGACCGATTACAAAAGCAATCGCTATATTTGCGGCGTTAAACAGAAGGCTGTACTACCGCAATGGTCAAAAACCGTGTACATACCTACCTTAGGTGCTAAATATTCGGAACTTATAGCAAGAACGCATTTTTTATTTTTGCTATCGAAAGATATTTTATAAAAAACATTTTTAAGGTGTCTAAAAGGGCAATTTCAACTGGGAAAAGGTCAAGCTAGGTCAAAAGGAAAAGGTCAAACAAATTAAAAGTCAAAAATTTTCCAATTTTAACATTTTCTTTTTCAAAATAAACTATAATTCAAGACAAGTTCAATGATATACAAAACTTGTTAATCAGGTGATGCGTTGTTGAGTTATGAAGCATCAAACATGAGTCTACAACGTGACCTCCCGAAAATGCCTCGGGCTATAACTCGGTCACCGTTGGTCGGAGGGGGCTAAGATTCTCACAGGCGTGTTTCTGGCCCAAAACTACCCCGGAGACAAAGTTTCAGATTTTTCTAGACATGGTGGTGTCAAATTGAAATATTTTTGGTCGTTTTGTCCTGGAATGCCCCAGCTGTATCTACGTAAATACAGCCCAATGTCTGTTTTCCCCATACATCTCCAATGGCGAGGTCATGCTCCGTGCCTAAGCCATTGTTATAGATATGAAAAATACCAGAATTCATTTTGTATTTCTCGGTGGGTTCATTATATTTTATAGGTTTCAATTCGATGTATTCACCCCTTTTTACTCATGCCGCACCTAAAAATTTGTGGAAGTGAGGTCATTTGACCTGCACTGGTGACCTGACCTGAGATGACTGCCCCTTGAAATTTTTAAGAAAAGTTGTGAAATCGATCGATAAGCACTGAGAGAAATTTCGTGATACCCAATGTCGCAGTGACTCTCCACCGCGGAGTCTGCGGCTCCAGTTCTAGTGGTCGACACCAGCCTAGAGCATCGCTGGTCTTAAAGAAAAGGGTCAGTTCCCAATAAATGGCGTCACTTCCGAGGTCTCTGATACCCAAATTCCATAAATGATTATTTTGGGGTGTTAGACACCTGTTTTGAGCGTACTTAGACACCCTCAGAAGCACAGTCTGATTCTAGAAGGCGATCATCTCCATCCTTCTGGGAGTCATTTGGAGCGATTGACACTCTTAAAAACAACGGTTAATTGCTAAAAGAGTCAGCTGACTCCCTACTGTGATCTTGACTCCCTAATGCATGCCGCCCGACGCTTAAAAGGGTTTCAAATACCTCCAAAATGCGGAGTCAGACTCCTTTTCGTGCACGTGCGTTGTCTTTTTTACTGAAAGACAAACCACGCCGCCGTTGAGGCAACCATATTGAATTGATCGGCCACACGGTTCGGTGGCTTTCCCGTTGTGATGTCCTTGAATAATTGGCAACATGATTATTATCTGAAAGATAATGCAAAACCTCACGCGAGTGTCGAAGGAGCTGCTGATCAAGGAGCCGCAAGTCAACAATACACGAGGCCATCAGTTCAAGCTCGCCTATCCTCGTGCAAATACCCGTGCTCGGCGGAACCACTTGGGCTACAGGGCCGTGGCCGACTGGAACAGTTCCATCCTGCGTTATCGAATGCAAAACGGTGAACCACTTCAAGAGCAGCCCGGATGAGCACTGGGCAAGGATACAGTAGGATTCTCTGAACTCGTGCTGTCACTTAGAGAGTGCATTGTGGGTGACATGCCCGAGTGATAAAGGAATTTTAGGAAGCCCATAAATATTCGGCTTTCATAAGAATCATAAACAATAAGAGACCACTTGAGAGGTAAGTTGTGCCAATTCGGCCTGCTGTTAATTTGCGTTCAAGTGCTGTGGTATGGAACCAATGCCAGTGGCGGATCTAGCCGGTAGGTTGGGGGAATCCAAAGTCGAAAAAGAAAAAAACGTCACACTGTGAAACATTTTGCAATAATTTAACTGGACGGTACGCTTTTAGGGTAAACTCAAAAGTCGATTAGTTAAATTGTCCTCGGGTGAAACATATGGCCACAAGAGGTATGTGTTTTGCTCTCTAAGGCCTAGTGTTTACACTTAAGTTGCATGGTTCTGTCTGAAGTTAAGAGTTCAAGCACCAGAACCTTGCTTTTAAAATAAATATGAGTCGGGGCAAAAAGAGGTCGACAGCTTTGGGGGAAACATCGTTTTGCCCCGATATTTTCCGTTTGGGGGCAAATACCTTTTGCCCCCCTGGATCCGCCACTGACCGTTAAAAATATGAAAATGTGTTTGCCTTTGGCCAATGAGTGTGAATGCGCATCGGGACAGTGGCTCAACGGCGCTGAACTTTTCTAGGATTTGGAGAACCAGCCAGTCAGACACTGGCAGATCCAGGAGGAGGGCAAGTTGTGCAGTTATCGTCCTGAAACCTCAATTTTTCCGCTTTCCTCAAAAATTTTCTCTCTCAATATTTTGGGCCCTGTTGCCCTAGGTGTGCCAAATACGGCAGTGTTTTGTTCAAATACCCCCCACTGGGGCGGTGAATAAAAATTCAAAATGCTGCTTATATATATATCCCATGTTCACTCGCTGGGACATCAGCTTTCAAATGGTGCTTTAAGAACCACTAAAACTGGTTGGAGCGAGCGGCAGTTGAGACCAAAAACGCTGAAATTGTGAAGAGTGACAGTGACTGAACTACTCGCTTAGCTCTCACCCCTGATCAATAAAGTGGAAACGTGCCAGTCTCTACGGCGCTGGTCTCCCACCAAAGGTGCCCGGCTATTTCAGTACGGAGTGAAAGAGTAGCAAAATCGAGGCTGCTAGACTGCGTCCGGTGTGAAACTCTACCA
Source organism: Lepas anatifera (assembly GCA_034440635.1). NCBI lineage: Eukaryota > Metazoa > Arthropoda > Thecostraca > Lepadidae > Lepas > Lepas anatifera. The sequence continues at coordinate 2,102,119 of JAOTON010000870.1, forward strand.
TTATATGATAACTATCTCGTAATTTGAAACTTTCTAGTGCTGTCAAACTGTAAATATGTGGTCGGTGGGCGAGTAGACATGACCAATCCCCACCATAAAATGGCAGCAGCACTCCACAGAGGTTTGTGAACAATGGAGATATTTATAACCAAAGTCTTCTGATACTGTTTCGTTCGAGAATGGCTTACAGGCTGACTGAACGCGGGCCGGTGGTGGGCGGTGCCAGCGCTTCCTCTGTGGGCGCTTCGACCGACCATCTGGAACATTCGGCCCATCCCCGCCCGACTAGGAGCGTGACGATTCCGGCGCTGTTTTCTCTCTCCAAAAGCACGACTGTACCGACAGTTTTTTCTGTTTTTTTCTGCGGCCTGTGATAAGTTCTGGCTGCCCCTCGCCGTTAATAATTTTTGGGGTTTATCAATGCACCAACTGCCAAGGTTATATGGCGTCACCAACTCTTTACCTGTTGGAAGGGTATCCTCCTCACCGTGGCCTATTTTGGCAATCATATGTCACTCGGTGACTTAAAAGAAATGTATATTGTGACATGAATTTCATCGTGACTGCTGAGCCCTCGTTTCGGAAATAATATCTCTCCCTCCCATTAAGACGTAAGCATCTTACTGTAAAATCAGGAGCAATGCACGATGGATCGACAGGTACATAACATCGAACCCCTTCGATTTTCTTGAAAATTGGAAAATTTAAAAACAGACGCTCTGAATTCCCCGTACTATTTTAGCTAGATCTAATCACCGTTTTCTAGTTGTAGCTTCAGACGTTTTTGCAAAGTCGGAATTTAAGGGCATGTCTAATGCGCCATCAATGATACTAGTCATACCACTGTAGAATCTCCCCTCCCCCTTGGAAACGTCAGCGGTGCCTGACTTTGACTCTACCGGCGCAACCCCCTCACCCCACCTCCCACCATCTTTTGACACATCGGTCAGTACCACTGGCGCCTTTCATGATTAATCGTTGGCACCCGTCTTTTGCTTCACCGGCGCATTCACTTCCAGCCGTGGGCTCATCGAGGGCACCCCCACCTTTTGAAAAACTGCTCTGACTGGCGCCTCCACGTTTGTTATTTTATTTTGCTTCGCCGATGTTCCCACGCCTCACTGTAGGCGCCCTTTATTTCTGGCACCTGATTGATGCATCATTGGTATCTTACTTTTGCTCCAGTGGGGGCTCCCCCGCCCCACGCGTCACTCTGACCCCGCCCCACGCGTCACTCCGAGCGTGCCAACTTTTCACAGCACGCCCTGTGCCTCCGGCGCCTCCATGGTGCATGATTGATGCCAATCTTTCACTCCATTGGCGCGCGAACAGAGTATTATCAGCAGCCCTATGCAGCTGTTCCTCATTTCAAATGTTGCATACCAGACTCTCCCGTTGCAACGGCGGCAGAGCATTTTCGTCCAAGGGGCATCTTCAATGGGGTCCATATCATGAGCGGGAAAAGTTCGAGTGGATCGTTTAAAGGTAAATTCCACAGAAATCGTCATCACTTTATTGTGCAGACGATAACACGAAATTTTCCCAAACTCACTTATTTCGACATTGAAGAAATGGGTACACATTTACTATCCAGAGATATGTCGATGCTTGCTCGCCGATTTTTAGTGATAGGTAATTCTTAACAAAACGTGTTGAACAGCATTAATTTTGAAATTGTTAGCTTCCTTCGTTATAAGTCTCCTTAGAGAGGCAAAAGAAATGTGCATGTCTTTTAATGTGCATGTCCACAGAAAAAATAATTCGAGGGCAAATTTCGCTGCGAAAAATAGGCAGTCAAAACTGCAGATATATCTGCATTGTTGTGCCAAAGACTGAAACTTGGATACGCATATCTGAACACGAGCCTATTAAATTCTTACACTGGTTAACCCTCGCCTCGGTGGAGGGGAGTTGGGAGGCCCCTCGGGTTTTTCCAACGGGACGAAAAATGGCGGCGCGAAGCGCCGCCGTAACTGGCACGCCGTGTTCTTTAATATTTTTGCGCTCCCTTTCCCGGGAGCATTTTGTGTTAGTAGCTAGTCTCATTCATATAACACACTCACACTATGTACAGAGCGGAAGTTTCCATTTTCCGGCACCCTAACGGGACAGCGGCACCGCACTCGGCGGGCCATTGGCTGCTCCAGTCTCCCCAAGCCGCAGCACCCGGCATAGGCCGAGCCCTCACATGAGGGCCGCGGGCAGGAGACCAGACCGGTGGATCACTTTAACCCTTGCCCCGGTGGCGGGTACGAGCCACCTTCGCTCTGGTGGGGGGGCTAAAAAAGACCCCCCACGATCTAAAAAACCAAGAGAGCTAAAAAAATCGCAAAACGGCAATCGAAAGCTCTTAAAAAATGATATCGAAAATACTTCGGTAATTTTTCTTGTCAGGTCAATATCAAGGTCACCAGAGGTCAAAATAGGTCAAAATTGCTAATATGAGGTGTACTAAGAAAGCCTCATATATCTCAAAAACTATGATAGCTAGAAACATTTTTCTAACACCATTCGAAAGTTCTTGAGATGCGCTTTCATTATAGTGCCATTCATTTTCGTGTCAGGTCAAAGCCTAGGGAGCTACAGGTCACTAAATATTGGGCATATTCTTGGGAATGTCCATAGCCACCCATCCATAAGGGCGTTTACTTTTTCGCTAATAGCTTCTAAACCAAACAAGATGCAGTCATAGTTTATGCACCATTGCAATCCTCTCGTCAATACGAATCGAATGATATATGATATTGCTATGCCAGGTCAAATGTAAGAATTTGACCTGACCCAGGTCAACGGTCTGACCCAACTTGACCTGGTATAGTCATGATGTATATCATTTGACTTCCAGTGACTATACAAACACTTTGGTGACAAAATAAAAGCTCTATCTTGGTTTATTCAAAATTTATAGAGAAAAACACCAAAAAATTCTTATTTGATCTAAGGTGACCTTTTAAAGGTCACAAGTAAAAATTTGGCATCAGCTTCAGAAATGGGCTAAGAGCAAGTCGCAACCGATGTTTCAAGTTGATTCCATCCATACTTACTGAGAAAAGCTCATTTCGTGATTTTCCCCATGTATTGACAATGGGGAGGTCATGCTCTGCACATGACCTTAGGTTACCAATATCAAAAATCCCGGAACAAATGTTGTAGCTCCTGGTGGGCCCAATATGTGGTATGAGTTATAACTTGATCGATTGACCCTTCTTTTAGTTATGCGGTCCTAAGTATTTTTTGAGGTGAGGTCACTTCACCTGGCCTGGTGACCTGACCTGATATGACCTTGAGCCAAAATTTTCAGGTACGATGTAAAAATGATGAAGGAACAGCTAGACCAAGTTTGGTGGCGTTGCGCGCCGCCGTTTTTTAGTCACTTCGGAAAAGCCCGAGGGGGTCTAAAAAGACCCCCACCCGGGCGAAGGTTAAAGGCCGATCAGGCCCGTGCACCCACTAACAGGGACGCCGGCTGGCATGGCGTTGATTCCACTGCTGCAGCGCGCACTCCCCAGTGTACCGCTATCTCCTGGGTAGGAGGCGGCCACGGAAAAGGCTGCCATAGGTCAGCTTTGATCCAGGGGCCTTCCACACCCAAAGAGTGACGCCTTTACCAGCTGCGCCACAGGGGTGGCTACACACCGTATTCTTGATAGATTCCGCAAATTTCCCCAAAATTTTAAGGTTAGTCATCTCAGGTCAGGTCACCACTGCAAGTCAAGTGACCTCACCTCTAAAAATGTTTAACACGCGCACTGGAGGGGGGCCTCGGAGGCCCCCACCTGTTTTCCGAGGTGGCCGGAGAACCGCTTGTAGCCGAAAAACGACACGTGGCCACATTTAACAGAATTTAGTAGCGCGTAGATTGGTGAAGACTTTTTGAAAATCGGCCGAACATTTGTTGACTTATAGGCTTTCAAAGTCAGACCTGCATTTTGAGATCGCTGTAAACGCGCGGTCGGACCAGTTAGCTTGCATTGAAGACCGAGTGGTGACGTCATAACGTCATATAAGCGGGACTATATGTCAAAGTCACTTCACATGAAAGTCAAGGTCAAGGTGAAAGGTCACAGGTCAAGGTCATATCTGCACTTTCAAGGTCACTGACCACTGTGCGTCCGGCCAAATGACGTTAACCGGTCTGACATATATTATGCTATGACGTCATCGGTAGGGTACCCCAATACAAAGGTCAAGGTCAAAGGTCAAGGTTAAAGGTCATTGGGAAAGGTCAATCCTCATTTCCCGCCAAACAGTGGCTACAGTGTTAATCAAAGTGTAAATAATAAGTAGTATACCATATGGTGACCTTTAAAGGTCAATGACCTTGAATGACCTTGACCCAAAAGTTGTGGGGAAGCCTCTTTGAGACCTTTGCTCTATGAACCTTGTCCGCTTTTAGCTTATTCCTGCCATTTTCCCGCATAATCATAGCATTTACCAATCGATCCCCAGCATGGCCAATATTTGACCTTTACGACCTCGTTTGACCTTGAAGATATTGACCTAGGTCAATAAAACATCGGTCATCAAGTAGATCACCATAACCCCCACCCACCTAACAAGTAACGTTTTTCTAACCCTCTTAGTTTCCGAGATCTTAGGGGCGGCCTACCAGGCCCCCTCCAGTGCGCGTTAGTGCCAGACCCCTCTCCAGTGTGGGTGTTAAGGTGGCATAAGTAGGAAATGGGTGAACTTATCTGACTGAAAGTTGTGCCACATAATGGGCCCAACGAACGCTACAAAAAAATCCAAGATTTTTCATATTGATGACCTAGGGTCAGGTACGGGTCATGACCTCTCCATTGGAAATACATGGGGAAACAGGAAATTGGCTGTACTTGTATATATACAGCTGAGAATACCTTCGTATTCTCCAAATCATAGTATCCAGGGCCTCGTTCCAGGTTCATGTTGCAATTTTTGACCTGTGACCTCTAAGATGTCATTTGGGGCTATTTAAGCAGTTTCCAGACTTGGGTTAATAATTTTGCACGAAATGATCATGCAGCTTATATTTTGATGCCACTGCATTTGGATTGTCATTGCAAGTCGATTGATATGCATATTGACTATGCTAGGTTATAGTGACCTTGACCTGGCCGGAAGTCATGTCATTTTTGTCTTTTGACCTAGTGTAGTCACATTATACATAATTCGATTCGCTGCGACGAGAGGAAGCGAATGGTGCCTAAAAATGGTTCGAACTCAACTCTGTCAGACGCTAGAGCCAAAAACACTACCCTAACATGCAAAATTCTTTGACCTGTCATGACCTAAATATTGACCACAGCCAGGAAGTGTTGATGTAGTTTCATCATGAATTTGTATTAATTATCTAATAGGTTTCGCGGTTTTTCGCTATTCCGCATAGGAACCTAGTTCGAGGGGGGTGTTTGAAACCACCACAAGGGCCAAGGTGGCTCGGAGGACCACCAATCCAGGTTAAAAACATGATGAAAAATTAATGAAAATTATAACTCACGTCCAAAACTGAATAATGCACGTGTTAACCCCTCGCCCCGGTGAAGTTTTTGAACAACCCCCCGCCCCCCGGTATTTCCGGCGGCACAAAAAACGGCGGCATTTTGCGCCGCCGTACTTAACACACCTTGTCTATAATCAATTTTGCAGCTTTTCCTAAAACATAAAGGTCAGGTTATCTCAGGTCAGGACCCCAGTGCAGGTCACGTGAACTCGCCTCCAAAAAAGCCAAGATAGCATAAGTAAGAACAGGGTTACTCTATCCAATTGAAACTCATATCACACAATGGGCCCACTGAGAGCTCTAAAATGTATTCCGGGATGATTCATATCGATGACATACGGTCAGATACCTCTCCATTGAAAAGGGAGAATAGGAATTGGACGAAAAATTGCTCTATTTCTGTAGATACAGCTTAGAATATCTTCATATTCTTCAAATCATAGTATTCTAGGCCCCTTTAAGTTCATGCTGCATGTTTGAACCTGTGACCTCTGAGATGCCATATGGGGCTAATAACCCTTGCCCCGGTGGCGGGTAGGAGCCACCTTTGCCCTGGTGGTGGGGCTAAATAGACCCCCACGATCTTAAAAACTAAGAGAGCGAGAACAAAGGGCAAAACGGTAATCGAAAGCTCTTTGAAAATGATATCGAAAATACTTCGGTCATTTTTCACGTCAGGTCAATATCAAGGTCACCAGAGGTCAAAATAGGTCAAAATCTCTAACATGAGGTGTACTAAGAAAACCTCATATATCTCAGAAATTGTGATAGCTAGAAACATTTTTAACACCATTCGAAAGGTCTTGAGTTACTCTTTCATTACCATAGCATTCATTTTCGTGTCAGGTCAAAGCCTAGGGAGTTACAGGTCACTGAATATTGGGAATATTCTTGGGAATGTCCATAGCCACCCATGCATAAGGGCGTTTCCTTTTTTGCTAAAAAATTACAAACCAAGCAAGATACAGCCATAGTTGATGCACCATTGCAATCTTCTCGTCAATACGGATCAAATTATATATGATATTGCTATGCGAGATCAAATTTAAAAATTTGACCTGAGCCAGGTCAACGGTCTGACCCAACTTGACCTGGTATAGTTATGATGTATATCATTCGACTTGCAGTGACGACAAACACTTCGGTGTTAAATATAAGTTCTATGTTTGTGTATTCAAAATTTATAGAGTAAAACACAAAAAATGCTTATTTGACCTAAGGTGACCTTTCAAAGGTCACAAGTCCATTTTTTGGCATCAACTTCACAAATGAGGTAAGAGCAAGCCTTAACCGATGTTTGAAGTTGATTCCATTCATACTTACTGAGAAAAGCTCATTTCGTGATTTTCCCCATGTATTGACAATGGAGAGGTCGTGCTTTGCATATGACCTTAGGTCACCAATACCAAAAATCCCGGAACATACGTTGTAGATCCTGGTGGGCCCAATATGTGGTATGAATTTCAACTTGATCAATTAGCCCGCCTTTTAGTTACGCAGTCTTGCCCGCCTTTAGTTATTAAGTATTTTTTGAGGTGAGGTCACTGCACCTGGCCTCGTGACCTGACCGGATATGACCTTGAGCTAAAATTTTCAGGTAATATGTAAAAATGATGAAGGAACAGCTAGACCACGTTTGGCGGCGCTGCACGCCGCCGTTTTTTTTGTCACTTCGGAAAAACCCTAGGGGCGCTCTAAAAAGACCCCCACCCGGGCGAAGGTTGAAGCAGCTTTTCAGGCTTGCGTCAATAAATTTTCAGGAAATGATGATAACGCTTTTATCTTGATGCCATTACGTTTGGATTATTATTGCGACAAGATTGATATGCATACTGACTATGTTAGGCCAAATGGCGATCTTGACCTGATCTTAGGTCAGGTCAGTTTATGTTTTAACCTAGTATAGTCATATCATACATCATTCTATTTTCCGTAATGAGAGGAAGCGAATGGTGCCTAAGAATTGGGTCTAGCTCAACTCTACCAGACGCTTTTGCCCAGAAAAACTTCTCCAACATACCACCTTCTTTGACTTGCCACGACCTCAGCGTTGACCTGAGCCAAGAAGTGGCTGATGTAGTTCCTGCATTAATATTTATGAGCCATCCACACGTGTTTACTTTTTCACTATCTCACATGAAAATGTGTATATATTTAACTGTGCCTCTTCTTGATAGCGTTTAAGTGCGTTAAAAATACCCCTTCTACAGCGACTTTTCAAAACCTAAGAGGGGGAGGGGTAGAGTTTCTTTTTGCACCTTGCATCTATCGATTTGTCGTGGAATGCCCCACCAGTTAGCCACTGTACTGGCCTGGTCAGAGCAGTCGCATCATACCGTCTGTGATCGCATTACGTCAGAGAAGATGCTTTCACTTAACCCTTGCCCCATTGGCGGGTACGGTTCACCTTCGCCCTGGTGGGGTAAAAAAGACCCCCACTTTTGTAATAGAGCTAGAAAAACACGCAAAACACCAATCGAAAGCTCTTCAAATATGATATCGAAAATACCTCAGTCATTTTACTCGTCAAGTCAATATCAAGGTCACCAGAGGTCAAAATAGGTATACGTTGTTAATATGAGGTGTACTTAGGAAACCTCATTTATCACAGCAACTAAGATAACTAGAAACATTTTATGAACACTATTTGAAAGGTTTTGAGTTGCTCTTTTATTGCAATGACATTGATTTTCGGGTCAGAAGAAAGCCTAGGGAGCTGCAGATCACTGAACATTGGAAATGTTCTTAGGAATGTCCATAGCCACAACGGCGTTTCCGTTTTCGGTAATAACTTCCAAACCAAGCAAGATATAGCCATAGTTGATGAATCATTGCAATTATCTCGTCAATGAAAATCTAATGATATATAAAATTTATATGCCAGATCCAATTCAAAGTTTGGCCTGACCCAGGTCAACGGTTTGACCCAACTTGACCTGTTAAAGTGATAATGTATATAATTTTACTTGCAGTGACCATACAAACACTTCGATGGTAAAGCAAAAGTTCTATCTTTGTTTATTTAAAATGTATAGAGCAAAACACCGAAAAATGTTTATTTGACCTTAGGTGACCTTTTGATGGTCACGGTTAAAAAATTGATATAACTTTAGAAATGGGCTAAGAGCAAGTCTTAACATATATTTAAAGTTAATTCTATCCATACTTACTGGGAAGAGCTCATTTCGTGATTTCCCCATGCATTTGCAATAGGGAGGTCATGCTCTGTACATGACCTGAGGTCACCAATATCGAAAATCCCGGAACATATGTTGTAGCTCTTGGTGGGCCCACTATGTGTTATGTGTTTTAACTTGATCAAGTAACCTTTTTTAGTTATGCAGTCCTAAGCATTTTTTAGGTGAGGTCACTTCACCTGGCCTGGTGACCTGACCTGATACGACCTTGGCACAAAATTTTCAGAAAAGATGTAAGAATTATAAGGAAACATCTAGACTAAGTTTTCGTGGCACTGCGCACCGCCGTTTTCCGGTCACTTTCGAAAACCCAAGGGGGTCTAAAAAGACCCCCTCCATCCGTGCGGAGGTTAATGGACAAGAACCTAGTTACTTTTATCACCGTTCAATGCGGTGCCACCCATTCACAACCACGAACATCCATACGACGAATGTCTGCACTCAGAACTGCATTCGCAAATCCTGCATGGTCGCTGACTGTGAACGGCATATTCTCATCATCAACAACATCATTTTCGCAGAAGCTTCATCGTAAAGTTGCCGCGAGAACGAGCGGGCGGTTCTCCGCAGCGATGCACTCCTAAAAGTACAGCTGCAACTGCGTCCAATCACGAATGCCCAAAACAGTTCAGACAGTCCGGCGGCGTCTCATGGTGGTCGTTCGCCTTCATAGAACATGTACGCCCGCCATGCCCACTGCCGCGCCAGCCTCAGGCCTCGTGGGGCTTTCCAAACACGGATGTGAGCTCGGTCGCGAAATTTTAACATGGTCTGCTTACATGTGATGTTTGTTTGCGCAACGCTGTAGGGAGATGAATGAAACTTGAATTAGTTCAACACGCTTTGAATCCTCCAAATGACATGATAAGTGGATGTGAATGAATTCCATAAATATAAAGGACTTCTCCACTAGTGAAAATGAAAAACGGTCGGAGCTTTCGGCTATATTTTATCATTCTTCGTCAGCGGGTGGTCGGATCAATCGGTGGACATCGGAAGAATGGTCTCCCAAAAGAATGGACATCGGAAGAATGGTCTTCCGATGCCCACCGATCGATCCAACCACTCGCTGACGAAGGCTGATAAAATATAGCCGAAAGCTCCGACCGTTTTTTTAATTTTTACTAGAGGAGAAGTCCTTTATATTTTTGTAACGCTTTGAATCTGTATTATTGCTGGCTGAAAATTTAAGTGGCTGCAACCATGCAAGACAATGAATGTGACACCTAAAATATTTACCCGCTCACTAGATTCTTGTCCACAGATATGATTTGTGAAGTGCTTTTGGGAAGCTGACCACATGCATCTACAACTATTTACTTTTTATAAATTTTGTCCAACGTGTTCCTCGTATGGCTGTTGGGGTCGGAGTCTCACTAAAGTCCTCAAGGGACTTGTCACAGAGACCCCGACTCCACCACCCAAACGAACAGCTCCCACAATGAAGGGTTAAGTTAGAAGCCAAAGTTTAACGTCCCATGAAGCACAGGGACGGCCGTCCCGCTCCGGTCACCATCTCACCAATCAGTTGCCAGCCGACCTACGTCGGATAAACTATTGAGCGCCGGAGCGTTTCAGGGGAACCTTACTCTGATACTTGGGTGGTCGGCTCCATCTTTGGATGCAACGTCAACACTTTGACGGCCTTAACCAAACATCATCACAGCATGCCATGCGTCGGGGGAAGGTTCTAGGAAGGACCGCTTTGACTGGGTTTCGCTAATTCCTTCCGCACCCTTGTGTGTAAATGCGTGTATCATAAGACTCTCTCCGTATTTGGCTCGATGAGACTCTCCGCCGTATACTCCTCCTCGTGTCCCCATACCGATATTGGCCACCTGCGCTCTCGTCGCTCTTCACATTCGAATAGAGGTGCTCCAGTTTCCAGGCACTCCGACGAGGGCAGATCGGGTCCTGGCCGCTATGCTTCCTGATGTTACTCAGTGCGAGCCATGATGCCCCGTGGCAGCTTTAATCTTGTTGGTGGCCTCCTCCTTATCCACTTACCTACTTGCCGGCCGAAGTTACGCGGGGTATGTGCGCTCTTCCCCTTGAGGCCTGGGGCCATCGCACGCTCATGGTGATCGGCCAGCGTATCATGCTGCCTGGATCGCTCGTGCATGCCTCCCGGGTCCTTATCCCACACTTGCTGGCTTCCCCGGTCATCGACGGGAGCTGATGCATGCTCGGAAGCCCGGCTCGCGCATCGCCTCCCTGCCGACTGGCTGCTCGTGCCCTCATTTGCTGCCCCTGCGGGCACTATCTTGTAGCGCATGCTCCTCCGCGGCTCGGTAATAACCCGATGAGTTGCAGCCACTTGGTCGATCCGAGGGTGGTGCACCGATCCCAAGCCTGGACATGCACTGCCACTGCATGCTTCTGAGCAGCGGGCCGGAGCCCAACGCTCTGCCAACTGATTAAAGCAAGCACAAAGTACATAGATTCAAACACAAATAAGTACATTCCAAATTCCTGCACAAGTTCAAGCATTCTTGGCCGAGTCACTGTCTTTTACAACAACAGCAAAAAACGTTGTATCTTATGCACATTACGATATCCTTATTTACTCATGGTAAATTATTACACCGTTTACTATAAGCTCCGCACAAATATTTGCGGCAAGCACTTTAACAGTTGAGGAAGATATGAGACTAGGCGCAGGGCAGCCTTGCTGGAGACCATGCGTTGAATGGGCAAGTAAAACCGTGGTTCAAACGTATAATGATTATGCACATCAAGCGGTTTGCTTACAGCGGCAACACATTACGCATATTACATGAGGGGATCAAGAGTGCAGCCAAGGGAGGGGCTACATTGTACCCAGTATCCAGTATAGCTGTTGAATACTGCGTACAATGTATGCAGATAATTGTACGAAAATACATTGCACGACAATACAAGAAAAATCGATGTGAAATATGTATGTATGATGTATGATATGATATGTATTATGGAGGTCATCTTTTGTGCATATGTACATACATACATATACTCCAGCGGGGTATGACAAGTCTGAGTAAATATTCTATAGGCTCAGGAATATTTTTAGTTTTCTGTTTAGCATAGCTCCCGGCTCATTAAGCCATTTTCTTTCGCATACAACAGCGAAATAGGCACGCCTTCTTTCATATTTCAACAACTCTAGAGTTTCACGTCGTCTTTAAACAGAGCAGAAATCCAGGTAGCTCTTAAGTACCATTAAAACGCCTGCGCGGCAAAAAGCGAATGGGTACCTGGCATGATAATTTGAGGGTGAAATGATAATGGACGACTCTTTCATGTGGCAGATCCCTAAGAACGTGACACATTCATTTTCTTCATGACATTGACATTACTGAAGCTGTTTCTCAGATCTGAAAACTGAATTTGCAAAACAATCCGCCTATAGCTCTTAATGTGAAAAACATATTGTCTACTAGGGCAAATATATGCATAATTTTAATCAAACGGTTCATGCTTTATTTCTTTCTATTTTCTAAGGAACAAAGTTGATACTTAGGCTTGAAATTGACGGAAGATAAAAGACTGGATAATCATTTTCGGCTGTTCCAATCATTCCGCCTACGTTTCCAAGTTATCTGTCGTAGTGACTTGGTATGAAATAAAAAAGGGCCCTTAGGGCTGTGAGAATTCCATTAATCTTATTTTGTCCTGTTGCAATCGATCATTTACGGTTTATAACCCACAAATGAGCAGAATTCACACACTGAAAGTGCCTCAGGGCTAGCACGTGTCACACAGAGCGTTGCTCGTCTTCGCATCTCGTCGGCTGTACACCGTACATGATGCAGACTTGGCTAGCTGATACCCATGATCGCACATCCATCAACTGTTCAGGGAGTACCTACCCCGGATTTAATTTAAATATACCGCACGTTTTTGCCGTTTTCTTTGGGTGTACAAAACTGCTGATCCAAAATCTTTTGTAAAAAGCAAAACATACTGTGTGTCATTTGACTTCACATCCTGTGACCATGTTTTTGTATCGTTTCGACCAATATTCTTTACCAAAGGACACAAAACTAGCATTTCTGATGATATCCCTCACCCCGAAGAAGCGGTCTCTGTTAACCCTCGCCCGGGTGGGGGTGTTTGAACAACCCTTCGGGTCTTTTCTGTTGCACGAAAAAAACGGCGCCGCGAAGCGCCGCCGTACTCAGAGGTCAAACAACCTACCATTTTGTCATTCTAAATGGTGACAGGCCAAGGTGGACAAGGTGACAAAAATAACCAGACATGTTTCCTCCATATTAACACGCGCATTGACGGGGGGCGGGTACCCGCCCCCCCTCGGGTTTTTCGGAGACAATAGAAAAATGGCGGCGCGTAGCCCCGCCGTACTTGGCATACCTTTTTCCTCATCATTTTTACAACTTCTGTGAAAATTTTAAGGTTAGGTCATCTCAGGTCAGGTCACCAGTACAGGTCAAGTGACCCAACCTCAAAAAAGTTTAAGATAGCATAAGTCAGAGCAGGGTGAACTTATCCGATTGAAACTCATATCACATAATGGCCCCACCGATTTCTCTAAAATTTGTTCCGGTATTTTTGATATCGATGACCTAAGGTCAGGTACGAGGCATGAACTCTCTATTGGAAATACATGGGAAAATGGTTTTTACGGCATAACGAAGTAACGGATGGTGATAGAGCGTTCATTTTAGCTGCATTAGACTCGCCTGGGCTTTGCGGTTCTAATGATATGCATTTTATATAATTTGACCCTGACCTGACCTCAGGTCAGGTCAAATCCTTGATTTGACCTAGCAAGGTCAACTTACATATCATACGATTTGGCTTGCTGAGAGGATTCATATAGTTTAAGTCGTTTTGCTCTATCTTTACTTGTTCAGATGTAATGGCCGAAAAACTGAATCTACATATTATCCCTATGACGGCATGTTTTGACCTCTCGTGACCTTAAATGTGACCTGAAAAAAATGGTACAAGTGTTTTAGATGGAGAAGTGGATGGGCAGCCCAACACCGCTTACCGTTTTTCGCTACCTTTTTCGCTACCTCAACAAATTGCTGATATTTGGCACCTGTAATTTGAGTTCGCAATGTTTTACAACAACTAAGATGGCCCATAAGGATCCATTGGTATCCTACTAATACAATACGTGCCACATCATGCAGCCTGAACTGATGACACATTTATGGTTTGAAATTTTCAATGGTGACACATTGAACACTTTTTTGGCCCCTGGCCGTACTTTGCACACCTTCAGTGGCGGCGGAACATTTTCGTCCAAGGGGGGGCACCTTCAACTGGGCACATCTCATCAGCGGACAATGTGCTAGAGGGTCGTTTGACCAGGATGGGTCCTTGATCTGGCCTTTGAATTGTAGTTTTCGTAGCGGTGGACCTCGTTGTATGCGATGGACAGACGTTATTTCTCAGTCCAACATATATTTATAACTATACACCTGGCGTTGTGAAACATGTGCGTAACTTAGCGGCTCTAACACTTTTACTATCATCACTTTTCCCTAAGATTCACATTTCACCAATCCGTCCGGCAGAGCCTTCTCGTCGCTACGGCGATTATGATACAAGACTGCATACGCTCATTCCGGGCAGAGCCTTCTCGTCGCTATGGCGATTATGATGTAAGACTGCATACCTAAACCTAACGTCGGCTGTTTATATACGATTTGAAACCGGATCTGAGTCAGCATTCTGAGAGAATCTGATGTCATCAAAGACCAATGAGGTTTGACTGTTCTTATCTCTGACCAATAGAAAAATAGTGGGCCTCTCGTGATTCCTGGAAGGTGTACCACAAATCCGCTGAGTCAGCTGATATTCTGCTCAGTCAGAGGGTACCTGGTAGTTCTGGTTACAGCTAAAAATAGACCGTTATCAGGCACAGCATCCTGCCGTCCTGCATGAATTGCTGAGGTAGTATGCGTTTGAACCCAATGGAATGCGCTATTCCTAGAAGTCTGTGATGCCTTCTCACGGGGTGGTTGGTTGCTGGGTGGTAACAGACAGGTTACTAGGCAGAGTGGCCTTGTGAGTCATTGTGGCGATGACCGACAGCACGTGGGCTGATACACGACTGGACATGAAGCCAGCGTCAATGACTGACTTATTGGGCGGCGAAGCTATGCATTAAGTTGAGTTGAATTTGAAACTTATATGTTTATAAATTTTGGTAGTTTTTAGAGAAGTGAACAAAAATCTTTGTCACAGGTCGTTTTACGGCCGATTTCACAGAAATCATCACTGCTTTACCTTGCGGTCGAAGACACGAAATTTTCTCAAACTCGCCTACTTAAACTTTGAAAAAAGGCTACAAAGTTACCATCAAGAGATAAATGCTTACGCGCCAATTGTTAATGACAGGCAATGGCTTACAAAAGGTGTCGAGCAAAGGGAACATTTCTAACTTTTTTCATTCCTTTGTTTTAAACTGTCTTAGACAGGTACAAAAAACATTCCGTGTTAGGCTGGAATTTTCTTCTGATATACATATCCACGGTAAAAATAATTAAGTGAAAAATTTGGTTCCGGAAAAATGAGGGCAGTCCAAAAATTTATTCATCTCGGAATTTTTGCCCCCCTTTAGTGGCAAACTGACAAGCATATCTGGACACGAGCCAATTACTTAAATTAATATCAATCCATTAATTAATAATCAATTAAACCAGTAAAAGCATTATGATAAATTAATGAAACTGATTATTTATGGCTAAAAATCTGATAATTCACGCATTAAAGCAGACATTATCCCGAAACACTTTCGATTCTCCGCACACACGGCCTTGTTTATAGTCTGGACATGCCTAATGTTGTCTGATCGTCTGTTATCAAGTGCATGTGGACCTATTTTTATAAATATTATCGTGTTTCGGTCCCGAAGGCTTACGACAGAACGTAAAATGCCCGTTTCAATGAAATCACGCATCGGAACTAAGTCGACACGCCAAGAGTTCGAAGAGGAGAATGTCAACGAATTGTTGACTTTTTCCACCTGAATATCGGAATCTGACTTATCATCAGGATCGTGGCTTTATGGCTCTTTTGAAGCAGGGTTTCATATAATTACTTAATAAAATTAAAGAACTCCTAAGTTTGTATTCATTCTCAAACCCAGTGATAAAACAGCGTGATATTAGAAAATTGTACAGAAATGTCCGGTGTGCTTTAAGAAATCTGGTGCTTTTTAGGGTGGCCCAGGCTTTTCTATCGAATCGAGTGTCCTGACAAGTGGGGCATGGTGAAGACAAACTTAACCTTCATCACGTTTTTTTATTAAAGGGGGAACTTTTTCCGGCTACTTGTAAGTCCTAAACATTATTTTTGGGAAGCGTAGGGCTAATGGAGAGGGTGGCAAAACGGGCATGGTAGATAAGACGGGCACGGGCTCTGTGGACCAAACCAAGAACGGTACGAAGGCTTAATTGCTCAAATTAGTGCACCATGTGGCGCTTTCTCTCATGTCAAGAACACGAATGCGAGATATTTTTAATGCTTAAAATTTCAGAAAAAGAAAATTCGTGTTTCACTCTCCTATCATAAATAGCTTTGAATAGCTTTGCTACGGCCACCTCACTACGGCCTCGCGTTTACGCTCCCAGTGACGAGAACAAACCATTTAAGCGATGACAATGCTGTTAAATAAAAGTTAGTCCATAAATGTTAAACATAAATGAATATTAAAAATAAATACATGTTAGTGCGTAGATAAATGTTAGAAAGTGAGACTAAATCGGGAAAGCGAGCCAACGGCAGTGTTTCGTTAGATAGATTAGATATATATTATCTTCCGTTCTCACACTTCATTACGTCACATATACTTTGAGATTGGCGCAGAAGCCAGAAGCCTTAATTCCTGGCGCCGAAAAGTAATAACGAATCCATTCTTAATTCGTTATTGTTCTTTCTTCCCCCTGCTGCAGCTTATGTTCCTTGCTTTTATTCTCCTTCTATATGACTGGGTTGTAGAAAATAATAAAATGTTCCAACAGCTAAAAGCTATTTGGCTGGGCCACAGTCGAAAAATATAGACTCTGTGACTATCATGAAGCAATAAAAGAAACCAAAAAAGTTCAAATTGTCCAGATTATACATGAGTGTCATCACCAGTAAAAAGTGAAAAGGCCAAATGACTTACCACCTCCTGCTGACAAGAAAACCTGACATCCAGAATCCAAAACCCGTCGGATTCTGGGTGCTTGGTAACTTCAAGCTTCGCCCCAGTTTGACCGAAATGGGGGAATCGTTTTACAAACATTGGGTGACAGGTCATAATGGCCTGCCTATTCCATTATCATCACCACTAGCATCTTTGATGATTTAGCACCTTCTTATTATCTTTCATGACGTGACTTTTTCTTTAATTTTCGACTTTGGTCTGCCCCTCCCTCAAACCTTCCGGCTAGATCCACCACTGCGCCTGCCTATGCGATTTGGTATCCAATGAATAGCCAAAACTCAAAAGAACAGTTCAGTGTAAAATTCACGGCACAGCATCCGCCTGGCTCATCCTCGTGGCTCGTCCTCATACCTTCTTGGCTCATCCTCGAGTTTTCCCAATAATTTCATTTTTCATCATTGAAGGGATGTGCACGTGTGCACGTGCGGTATAGCTGTAATGCTGATTTGTGCAGTGTATTCTCCTTTTTGGCACAAATATACATACCAAATTTTGATCTAATCGAGCCTGTAGTTTCTGAAATACGGAAGAGAGGTGCGCTCATGGCGTAGGCTACAAGTGCTACAAATGCAATCTTGATCTTAGATCATCCCAAATATACGTTGTTAATTCCATCACGATCCAACTCAATTAAGAGCTTTGGGTGGGTGGCGGGGGGAGGGGAGGGGGGCTGGGCGGTGTCACCGACATATATATTTCTATCCATACGCAGGGAAAGATCTCTCGGGCACAGTATGCCTGCTCGGTAATACAAATTGCCCTTAGCTCCTTATTCATAAATGATAGTGGTATGATGAATGAATAATCTAAGAGATATTTAAGAGTACGAGAATTGGCATTTCATCTTTGCCCACAGTTTGTAGAGCTGCGTCCGTGACAAAGTGAAGAGCCAATTCGGTAGAGTGGTGTTTTATTGTCGTGTGTGTCACATAGTAATGATATCTTCTAGGTACTTGGTAAGCTATTTCTGTACAGCACGTTCTGCCAATTTGGTGATAGCCGGAAGAATGGCGAGCTGACCAGCACGACATGGAAGTTAGCGAACAACTAGATAGGAGAGTCTGAGCTGGAAGACTTCGAATTTGCTTTCTTTTATCAGCATCATTGTTTAACCTTAGAACAGTGATACCATAGTATTTTCTGTCCGCAGACCTGGGATTACCGATGGGGGGCGGGGGTGTTCAATCAAGAGATGCGATTCGGACCAGAGATGCGACACTTTTGGATGATACAAACAGTGGCGGAAACAACGGGGGCTAGGGGCTCAAGCCCCCACGAAATATCCGAGTGCCTATAGTTAGTGCATAGCCGGAGCTGGTCCGAGGTCATAGAGCGAGAGGCTTGAGCCTCTAACCAGAGTTGTGCGTTTCAGAATTTTCTTGAGTCGACTCAACTCAACTCATGTGCTGGGAGTGGTCGACTCAACTCTGACTCAACTCATTGTCAAGAGTTCAGTGAGCCGACTCAACTCTGACTCAAAGCTAAATAACCCCGACTCAACTCCGACTCAACTCACGACTTAACTCAACTCAAACTTCGACTCAGTTTCAAAATATATAAATAAATGACAAATAATAACAAATTAATAAACCACTAAAAGACAAGCTGCACAGAAAGTCTTACAGGAAAATGAAGATTAATGTATGGTAGATAAACTAATTGAAACATTAAATGAAACATTAAAAATTAATTATAGCCAGGAGCCTTGGATATCTTTTTTTATTCTTCCAGACTGCCACTGCCAGGTAAAGCTGCCAAACCATGCTGCAATGATTTCTGAAAGAAGCCTTGCATGTTTAACCAGGTGCATGGAATGGAAAGGAACTTAAATGGGCTAAGGTTACAACCCAAAGGGAAATAATTGCACCTCCATACTATCAGAAAAAGGTCCAAGCTAAAAAACAGGATCTAAACTGTATGTTCAGGAATGATGAGGGTAATGCTTTTTGTTTCTGTTAAAGAACGATGCTAGATAATTATACTAAATAAAACATTCCTATGCTATGAGCTCAACCAAAATCTAAGCTATAATTACTAGAGTACCAAGTTGCAATTACAAATTCTAAGAACTACAGCAAAACCTAGGAAATAGTATACCATATCAACATATGACATAGGACAATAGAAATGGAAATTTTATCATCGTGTTGCATTAAATACATAGATATTTTAAACCCAATACAATTTTCAGCTTGAAAACCTTCTCAATACAGCAAGCACGTACCACCTACCTATCACACTTTAAAATGGGAGCAGTTTGATAATTGCCAATGTATACGGCTTTCCAAATAAAATACGGACGACGATCAGACACAACCAGTAGCAAGAAATAATTTGTCTGATTCGCGCAATAATAGTATTTCAATGTTTTGTCAAATCAGAGTCCAAACTTTTCTGTGCTAACAGTAAGAACTGCTTTTAATATGTTAAAGCAGTAGCTGGAGACGGCGCATTTAAGACAAAAGAAAAAAATTTCAAACAATTTCATATGCAGTTTAGAAATAATCACATAAATTTGTTAATTTATCACGTGACTTCTACAATGTTTTGCCCTGAAGTCACTTTAGCTTGAACCCGCCACTTAGATTTGATGTTGATTGTGTGATTGGTTGAATAATCTTTGACGTGAATATCGCCATGCATCTTAACCGTAACTATCTGATATTGAATGAATGCGTCGCAACTAGCCACGTGTTGTGCTTTTTTTGGCTGCTTGAACCTATCCTTGACTAGATTTGTTCTTCTTCAGACAGCAATGGCGCACTCTCTTGCCTGTGGCTATTTTTTATATTGGAGTGGTGGTGGAACGTTTGAGTGCATAACTGTGAGTGGTGGTTGAAAAGGAGTATATTGATGATGAGGATTTTTTTAGATAGTTTAAATGCATTTTGCAGTGCATTCTACCTCTTAAAATGTTTAAGACAAGGCCAGAGATAGGAGCCTGTTTAATTTTTCGAGTACATGTATTATTTGTGCATAGGGATTTCTTCAGACCAAATGGGCCTTTAAAATAAGCAATTGAACCGTATAATTAATTTGATATATTGAAAGAAATTAAAACTTTGATTGAAACAATTGTGTACGTGTGTAATAAACGTGTACGGTATGAATTAAAACACTGGAGAAAAAAGTATTCAAAGGAGATTTCCAAAAAGTGGGCAAATTCAAACTTATTCAACATACTTGCATACTGAGTCAACTTTGATTGTCAACTCATTTGACTCGCTGTCTTCACAAGTCAACTCAACTCATTGACGTGGTGTGAACCGACTCAACTCAACTCAACTCACCTGTCTCCTTTTTCGACTCAACTAAACTCAACTCTGAGTCGAAAGAGTCGGAATTTGAGTTAAACTCCGACTCCGACTCGTGAGTCACATACCTCTGCCTCTAACCCCTCCAATGAAGTCCTGTGTTCGCCACTCAGTACAACCTATTAGGGTGATATTGCCGTAGGAACGCCGATACTCGCGTCTCGAGATGGCAGCTACGTTTCAGGAAGGCGCCTAAGCCATCCCAGGTGACGGCGAGGCTCGATCTAGTGGGAGGGGTGTGTACCTTCACGCCCCCTAGATCCGCCTACGGTGTTACTCTCTAACTTCAAAATGAAGCAGCTCTCTTTCTACACTGCTTTTGCGGCCGTCCCAATCGGGAAAAGCAAGGGGAGTTCCGCTACAACTCTTACGAGCAACGCAGCCCCATTGGGATGACTTGTGGTTTCCATTCATGGTTCAATGCATTACATGCCTGCTTGGCGCTGCGCAGGCTAGGATATTGATGACGCCGCGCCACCACGCGCGGCGCTTTTCGAACACCTGGCGCACCATGCGCAATCCACTCGCGCCGCTGTTCTCCACGCTGTCTCCGCTGCGGCTACGCTTATTGTGCCGTTTCCAGTTCACACCGCGTGCTCCCTCGTGGGACAGGATCGCCCACGTCGAGTTGGTGTGTGTGAGGCTGGAGACATAATCGCCGCGGTGCTCACTGGGGTGGTCTCTATAACTTATTCTACAATATTTCCAAAGGTGCAATTTGAGATAGAATGTGAAACTGGACTGCAGTTTTGATAACTAAATGAAGCTTTCAAGATGTAGGGCAATAACCGACTCACATCCATAATAATTCAAAATGGTCAAAAGGGCTTAAAGACTTACATATATGTCAAACGGCATGCCTTTACCAGATAGCGCAGATTGGAATCTGCACATCATTGCTATAAATGAATTACAATTTAATTTTCAAGCTCTCTTTCAATTTGTCGAACTTCGTCAACATCCCATCATGATGGAAGGTTCCCACCTGCCTTCTGCCTATGAGGTCAAGTTCACTAGTGTTGAGGCTTTTTCGTGGCAAGTTATAAGACTTGGCGACATCCTAAATAGCTGTCAAGCCAAGATACCTTTAGTTAACGGTCAAGTGTGCGCAAAGCGAAGAGGGCAGTGGGGTATGCAGAATAGGCAATCAATTTGGTGTTCCAATTTGGTTTGGTTGGTTTTGGAGTCTCACGAGAGAGGCAGTGGTTGGTTCTGGAGTTGTACGAGAGACAGTGGTTGGCTTGGGAGCCGCACGAGAGAGAAGGTGGATGGTTCTTGAGTCGTACGAGAGAAACAATGGTTGGTTCTTGAGTCGCACGAGAGACAGTGGTTGGTTTGGAGCCCCACGAGAGAGAAGGTGGTGGGTCCTTGAGTCGTACCAGAGAAACAGTGGTTGGTTCTTGAGTCGCACGAGAGAGACAGTGGTTGGGTTCTTGAGTTACACGAGAGAGACAGCGGTTGGTTCTGGAATCGCACGAGAGAGAAGGTGGTTGGTTCTGGAGTCGCACGAGAGAGACAGTGGTGGTCACCAGCGCACAGAACGAGTTGATTTGGCACTAGATTACCGTGCTTCGGCGTATTGAAGATATCTTGTTACAGCTCAATGGGTACCAATGCCAGTTTTAACAATATTGAACCTTCTGGTGCCTCGAAATCTTCCACTACTTATTAGGCAAGATCATGGTTTTCTCAGCTCATATATTTTTCCTCTACAGACCCAGGGGTGGATGCAGACCCGAGTTTTTTTTTTTTGGGGGGGCAAACCCATGTTTGCCTCTCCTCCTGAGGGGAGTGAATATATTTTTTTGCTCTTCAGACCTAGTGTTAACACCTTTTTCAAAAATTTCTCCGGCGTTTGGGAAGCCAAAAGATAGTTTGGCCCCCTCCAGGGCTTTGGGGTGGCATGGCCGGAATGCCCCCCCCTGCGTCTGCCAATGTACAGACCTAGTGTAAACACCTTTGTTTAAATTATCCGGCGTTTGGGGGCCAAAAGATAGGTTGACCCCTTCCAGCGCTTTGGGGGGCCACGGCCAGAATGCCCCCCCACCTGCATCCGCCAATGGCCCAAGCCAGACATATATTGTAGATATATTGATGATATATATGTCCAAGTACAAACCATACAGCGACTAACCGAGCTAAAGACAAACCTAGAAGAAAAATCTGTACTCAAGTTTTTTTATAAATTTTGTCCAAGTTGTTCTCAGTTCGACTGTTAGAGTCGGAGCCTCACTAAAGTCATCAAGGGACTTGTCACGGAGACCCCGACTCCACCACCCGAACGAGCAACTCCCACAATGAAGGGTTGATTTAGAAGCCAAAGTTTAACGTCCCACAAAGCACAGGGACGGCCGCCCCGCTCAGGTCACCCTCTCACCAGTCAGTTGCCAGCCGACCTGTACGTCGGGTAAACTATTGAGCGCCGGAGCGTCTCAGGGGAAACGATCCCAAGCCTGGACATGCACTGCCACTGCATGCTTCTGAGCAGCGGGCCGGAGCCCAACGCTCTACCAACTGAGCTACCGGGGCGGCCATCGGGTTCACCATCGATGTCGCAAATAACAACCGCATTGCATTCTTGGACTTAAACATTGACGCTAGCGATGGAACTCTCAAGACGGAAGTCTACCGCAAGCCCACAAACAACGGTCGGTGTATGAACGGGAACAGCGAGAGCCCTGAGAGGTACCGTCTGAGCGTCATCAAAGCCTTCTTCCGACGAGCGATCAAATATTGCAACACTTGGGAATCTCTGCATCAGGAGCTGGAAAAACTCAAACAAGTCCTCGTTAACAAAGGTTTTTTCCAAGCGTGATATTGACACTGAGATTAACCCGCGCCCCACCGGGGGTCCGGCGCCACCTTCGCCCCACCGGGGCCATCGATGCCCCCCCTCTAACTCCGAAAATATGAGGGTTAGCGCAAATCTGCAAAGTGCATTAGAAAGCTCGCGATAATTCAGTAAGAAATTACCTAACCTGTTTAAGCGCTCAGGTCAATGGTTTGACTTCCAGGGGTCAAGTTAGGTCACGATAGGCTATTTTCACTTAACCCGCGCCCCACCGCGGGTCCAGCGCCACCTTCGCCCCACGGGGGCATCGATGGCCCCCTCTAACTCCGAAAATATGGCGTTAGCGCAAATCTGCAAAGTGCAATAGAAAGCTCGCGTGAATTCAGTAAGAAATTACTTCGCATGTTTTAGTGCTCAGATCAATGGTTGACCTCCAGAGGTCAAATTAGGTCAAGATCGGCTATTTTCACTCAAATATGCAATGCTAAAGCAAACTGGGCATAACTCTTATGCCATTAGAGCTATTGAGGTCTGGTAAAATACATTTGATAGGAAATTGTCTGTCCTTTTTCCGCTATGTGAAACGTAAAGGCTTTCCGCCAGCGGTTTGACCTCCTGAGGTCACCTCGTGACCTAAGATGTCCTGAGGTCACGAAAGGTCATGAAGTGACCTTTTCGTATATCAAATGAAAGCCAGTGACACGACAAACACGATGGTGTTTATTTGAGTGCTCTAGCTTAATTATGTCAAAAGTTATTGCAAAATACTGATTCAGACCCCTGGTGACCTTGGATGACCTTGGAGAGGTCAAAGGGACAATATTGCCCCTGGAATCTGTGAACGGGTGTCCAAGAACGCTTTTCTAATCAAGCTGAGCATTTTCAATCGCTTTTGTGACTTTAAGATCATACGAAAGCTTTTCCCTATACTTCTTTAATTGGAGAGGTCACCTCGTGACCTGACCTCAGGGCACGAAATCGAAAAATCCCAGATATACACCTGGTAGAACCTGAAGGGGCCATAAAGTGTAGGAAGTTTCAAATTGATCGACTTCGAAATGTAGCTCTTACAGAGCTGTAAAGTTGAAGTGAGGTGACCTTGGTTAACCTCGTCTGGTAACCTGACCTTGGGTGACTCGGGGTAAAAAATTTCAGGGATGGTAGCAAAATGATGCAGTGAAAGGTTGAGGCCTCAACCGCGGTGCTGCGCCCTTCGTTTTTTCTGCTATCCCGGAAAAAGCTTAGGGGCCATCGATGGCCCCGGTGGGGCGAGGGTTAAATATGCAATGCTTAAGAAAACTAGGCATAACTCTTATGCCATTAGAGCTATTGAAATCTGGTAAACTACATTGGATAGGAAAATTCCAGACCTTTCTCCGCTATGTGAAACGTAATGACCTCCCGCCAGTGGTTTGACCTCCAGAGGTCACCTCGTGACCTCATATGACCTGAGGTCATCAAAAGTTAGAAAGTGACCTTGCCGTATATCAAATGAAAGCTAGTGATAAGACATACACGGTGGTGTTTGATTCAACGCTCTAGCTTAATTAGGGAAAAGGTTATTGACACAATACTGTTTTTGACCCCTGGTGACCTTGAATGACCTTGGAAAGGTAAAATGGAAAATATGACCCCTGGGATGCGTAAAATGGTGTCCAAGAACGCCTTTCGGAGAAAACAGAGCATTTGCAATCGTTTTTGTGACTTCTAGATCATAAGACAGCCTTTTCCCATGCTTTTTCAATGGGAGAGGTCACCCCGTGACCTGACCTTAGGTTACGAAATCGAAAAAACCGGATATACACCTTGTAGACCCTGGCGGGGCCATGAACTGTAGGAAGTTTCAAATCGATCGACTAAGAAACGTAACTCTTAAAGAGCTCAAAAGTTGAAGTGAGATAACCTTGGTTGACCTCGTCTGGTGACCTGACCTTGGGTGACCTGGGGTAAAAAAATTTCAGGGATGGTGTGAAAATAATGGGGTGAGAGATAGAGTCCTTAACTGCGGTCCTTCGTTTTGTCGTTTTTCTTCTATCCCGAAAAAACCTTAGGGGCCATCGATGGCCCTCGGTGGGGCGAGGGTTAAGACCCAGTTAAACCGACAAATGGAATCAGACCAGCAACCTTCCAACGATTCGACCAACACTATTAAGCTGTATTGCCAGAATATGATGTCGCCAGCGCACAAAGAAGACGAGCGCATCCTGAAAGACATCATCAGAGACAACGAGAAACCTACCAAAGACAACACCAAAATAGACTTAGTTGTATACTACAAAAACAAGAAGACCCACAACTGGATTCTGAAGAACAATATCAACAATACGACTAAGCCTCTGAAACGCTCCTGTGTAATCTACAAGTTTACCTGCCCTCATGACGACTGCCGGCGTCACCAACCCTTGTTAGTCGCAACATTCACTTTGAAATTTATCGACGCGAAACATTTCGATTGTGTAATGCATGGGTGGAAATCCGGGGGGCGTTGGGGGGTCAGGACCCCCTGGATTTTGGGCCTCCCATAGGCTTTGTATAGGGCTTGTATTGCTGTGCCAGCGTTAATCCACCCAGGACCCCACCCCCTGGATAGAAAAGAGATCTCCAGCCATGGTGTAATGTATCGTTTTTCCAATGTGATGTCATGTATAGGCGCTGCGTAATGGCTCTGATGATGGTGAAAAATTCCTTGAAACTGAAAGTTAGTAAGCCTGCCAGAAAATGTGTTATAAAAGACAATGTGCTGCCTAACTGTACGAATTTATATATATATATATATATATATATATATATATATATATTATTGCTTTTAGCCATGATACTTATATTCAAAAGTTATTTTTGTGAGGCCCTTCTGGTCTCTTGACAGAACAACAAACTATTCATCAAAACAATCGAACGACAAGAATCAACCATGAACGTCACGCAGCAGTGCCGCCTCAGCCGCCGACAGATGGCGAGAGGTATCACCGCAGAGGCGTCACAGCAGATACCACACCCACAAGCATGCCGGAGCGGATGCCACACAACCTGTCGTGAACAGGGAAACTCATGCCACGGTCAGCCAAATGGTGTATATAATGACCTGAATATGTTTCAGAGATAGCCTGAAATTCACGTTCATTGGGTACAAAAAACAAGATATTACTAATAATGTTCGGGATTAACGACGCGCTAACTGCTGAGGTCATACGCCGTGGCAAACTCTAACCCTATTGAGGGGGCGTGTCTTACCCAGAGGCTCTGCCCGGACTTTAACACGAGACCCCTGGCTCTGAGGATTAGAGAACAGGAGAGAGAGAGAGAGAGAGAGAGAGAGAGAGAGAGATAGGCCTTTCAGAGCTGGCTGAAACTGTACTTATACTCATCAGAGACCTGCACGGTTTGCCAAAATAAGCTGTTCCGTTCCAACAAGAATTCAAGTTTTGTTGTTGAAAAGTTAAAACAGGATTCAACTTGTGCTGATGTATGCAAATCTCACCATGTGCCTTATTTCACTGGCTGTGGCATGCGTTTCAATGCACATGACTTGTTCTGCGATATACGTTTTAGCCTTGTGGTGACAGTCGATCTGCTTGGTGATGTCATCAACGTCTCCCTTAGGTCTGTTGGCGGCCAAAAGCAGCCTAACTGCTCCGTGACGTTCATCACCCATGCCTCTTCCAAATAGTTTTGACTGAAACGAAAGAAAGGGTCAACTAGTTTGACAAAAAAACAGTTGAGTTAATGTATATTCCCTACATGAAAAACAGCAGACGCGACGCTACTCAAATAACGCTCTCGCCTCATTGGTAATCTGTCACAGACGAAACGCCATTTCCATTGCTTTTGTGAGTTGTGCAACTTTAAGGCCGTATACAGATTTTCATACTCTGCTCACCTTGGGAAAATAAGATCAGAGGCAATTTAGGTAAAAATGAAAATATATTGGAATGCTAGCTTTGGTTACGCTGACTTGTATGACATGAGGCATATACTCCGATATATGCTGGGGTATATGCTCATCATATACCTCATATACCTGGTGCTGTGTTTTTATATAAGAGACAAAAACTGAGCCAAAAATATGCATTCGTTCATGAAATAAGTATGAGTAGGCACTGTATGGGTCGTTAACTCGCGCATTGACGGGGATCTTCTGAGCCACCTTCGGATTGACGAGGGGGGCAGGTACCCGCCCCCCTAAGATCTCGAGAACCACGGTAGGTAGCCAAAAAAAACGGTAAACGGCGTTGGGTAGCCCATCCGCTTCTCCATCGAAAATATGTGAACCATTTTTTGTCAGGTCACATTGAAGGTCACCAGAGGTAAAAAACATGACGTCACATGCCGTCATAGGGATAACATGTAAATTAAGTTTTTCGGCCATTACATCTGAACAAGTAAAGATGGAGCAAAACGACTTGAACCCTATGAATCCTCGCAGCAAGCCGAATCGAATGATATATGATTTGACCTTGCTAGGTGAAATCAAAGATTTGACCTGACCTGAGGTCAGGTCAGGGTCAAATTATATAAAATGCATATCATTAGAACCGCAAAGCCCAGGCAAGTCTAATGAAGCTAAAATGAACGCTCTATCACCATCTGTTACTGAGTTATTCAGCAAAAGCCATATTTCCCATGTATTACCAATGGAGAGGTCATGCTTCGTACCTGAACTTAGGTCATCGATATACAAAATACCGGAAGATGTTTTAGAGAACTCGGTGAGCCCATTATGTGATATAAGTTTCAATTGGATAAGTTCACCCTGCTCCGACTTATGCTATCTTAAACTTTTTTGAGGTCGGTTCACTTGACCTGTACTGGTGACCTGACCTGAGATGATCTATCCTTAAAATTTTCACAGAAGTTGCAAAAATGATGAGGGAAAAGGTATACCAAGTACGGCGGCGCTGCGCGCCGCCGTTTTTCTGCTGTCTCCGAAAAACCCGAGGGGGGCGGGTAGCCCGCCCCGTCAATGCGCGTGTTAACACGCGCATTGACGGGGGTCTGAGCCAATTCGCATTGACGGGGGTACCCGCCCCCCTAAGATCTCAAGAACCACGGTAGGTAGCGAAAAACGGTAAACGGAGTTGGGTTTCCCATCCACTTCTCCATCGAAAACATTTGAACCATTTTTTGTCAGGTCACATTTAAGGTCACGAGAGGTCAAAACATGCCGTCATAGGGATAACATGTAAATTTAGTTTTTCGGCCATTTCATCTGAACAAGTAAAGATAGAGCAAAACGACTTGAACTATATGAATCCTCTCAGCAAGCCGAATCGAATGATATATAATTTGACCTTGTTACGTCAAATCAAGGATTTGACCTGACCTGAGGTCAGGTCAGAGTCAAATTATATAAAATGCATATCATTAGAGCCGCAAATCCAAGGCGAGTCTAATGCAGCTAAAATAAATGCTCTATCACCATCCGTTACTGAGTTATTCCGTACAAGCATTTTTCCCATGTATTTCCAATGGAGAGGTCATGCCTCGTACCTGACCTTAGGTCATCGATATCAAAAATACCGGAACATATTTTAGAGAACTCTGTGGGCCATTATGTGGTATGAGTTTGAATCGGATAAGTTCACCTTGCTCCGACTTATGCTATCTTAAACTTTTTTTGAAGTTGGGTCACTTGACCTGTACTGGTGACCCGACCTTGGATGACCTAACCTTAAAATTTTCACAGAAGTTGTAAAAATGATGAGGAAAAGGTATACCAAGTATGGCGGCGCTACGCGCCGCCGTTTTTCTGCTATCTCCGAAAAACCCGAAGGGGGCGGGTACCCGCACCCCCCGTCAATGAGCGTGTTAACCCTATTTCCGGCAGGGGGGCTAATATTGCCCCCCTAAGGTTTTTCAAGAATATCTCCGAAACGGCTTGCGATAGAACTTTGAAACTTCCTGACTTTTCCTAAAACTAGTACAGGCAGGTTTTCTGAAATTTTCAATATTATATATTTACCAGGGGCGGAGCTATGGCTGGGTTTTTGGGGAGGTTCTATCCACAAACCAAGTATTATCGTATGCGATGGGTTCTTTGTAAAAGGAAGCCGTCTCTGCTGATCCTGATACCAGTTATATGGTTTTATTATATCATTTTTTATGTGAGATGATAGTGCATTCACAATTGTCACTATTTGTATTCATCAGGGGCGGTTACAGCAGTTCAAAATGGGGGGAATGTTATCAAGAAGGACTAAACGTTAGTAAGTGAGAAGACTGCTTACAGCCGTGCCAGGGCGAATACAATTGGGTATATGAAAATTCAAAATAGTTATAACCAAATTCTAGATTACCAGAGGCGTGTCCAGTCACTACACATTTTCAAAATGCATATTCCCAGCCAGTATCACCGCCGCGACTCAATATCGTTGTATATTAAAAATGTGTTTCCAATCACCCCCACCCGCCCCCCCCACGACGAGAGTCCTTGATCCGCCTATGTCACCCCCTTTCCCAGAGCTGCCATGGGAGGGTAAAAATTATCAGAAATAAATTTCAACTAGTCGAGGGACTAATATACTCATGCATACCACTCGCATATTGTTGGGATGTATTTTACCCCACTGTTTTACCTTACTGCATCCGCCCCTGATGAGTTTTTCACTTTTTTTCATTTATTTATGTGTCAAAGATGCCAAGCAGTATATCACGGCTTCTAATCCGCGTAACAAAAACTTTTTAGGTTGTATATATTTCCCCTCATAGTCCTGGTCCTGGAACTGCCATTGAATTTCGAATTTTTGCGTAACTCGAGTATATGACAATTTTGGGTCAATTATTTGTAAATCTGAACTAGTTTTGTGAAAATCGTACAACAGAGACAAGGGTTATGGAAAATCTAAAAATACACAAAAATTGTATATTTTGCACGACTTTCTCCTTAAAAATCAAAATTTTGAAATTTTCTTTTTTCAAAATAAGGTTTAGCGTCAGGGGAATCTATAGCACTTTGAATTTTCAAAATCGGCCGGTTAGATTACGAGATCTTAGGGGGGCCGATATTGCCCCCCTGCCGGAAATAGGGGGTAGCCGGGAGCCTGACGGAAATAGGGTTAACTAGGAAGTCTTAGCATAATATGCGTCACAATGAAAATTGTCATCTGACCGGAATACTGGGGCCAATAACCTTGACCTGTGACCTTTGACCTTGACCTTTAATGTGGGTTGACTTTGACATATAAGCTTATTATGTGACATTATGAACTCACAACTCGGTCTGCAGTGCATGCGAACTGTTGCGACCGCTCGATTGCAACGGTCTTAAAATATTGGGCTGCCTTTGAGTGTCTACAAGTAAAAATATAATTGACTGATTTTCACAATTTCTTTAACAATCGAGGCGCTCATGAAGTTTCGCACATGCGGCCAAGGAGTGTTTTCCGGCCGCAAACAGTTCTCCAGCCACCTCCGAAAAATAGGAAGGGGCACTTTAGGACCTCTCCACTGCGCGTATTAACACGCGCATTGACGGGGGTCTGAGCCACCTTTGGATTGACGAGGGGGGGGCGGGTACCCGCCCCCTAAGATCTCGAGAACCACGGTAGGTAGCAAAAAACGGTAAACGGCGTGGGGTAGCCCATCCGCTTCTCCATCGAAAGTATTTGAACCATTTTTTGTCAGGTTACATTTAAGGTCACCAGAGGTCAAAAACATGCCGTCACATGCCGTCATAGGGATAACATGTAAATTAAGTTTTTCGGCCATTACATCTGAACAAGTAAAGATAGAGCAAAACGACTTGAACTCTATGAATCCTCGCAGCAAGCCGAATCGAATGATATATGATTTGACTTTGCTAGGTCAAATCAAAGATTTGACCTGACCTGAGGTCAGGTCAGGGTCAAATTATATAAAAAGCATATCATTAGAACCGCAAAGCCAAGGCGAGTCTAATGCAGCTAAAATGAACGCTGTATCACCATCTGTTACTGAGTTATTCAGTAAAAGCCATATTTCCCATGTATTACCAATGGGGAGGTCATGCTTCGTACCTGAACTTAGGTCATCGATATCAAAAATACCGGAACATATTTTAGAGAACTCGGTGAGCCCATTATGTGATATGAGTTTCAGTTGGAATAAGTTCACCCTGCTCCGACTTATGCTATCTTAAACTTTTTTTTAGGTCGGGTCACTTGACCTGTACTGGTGACCTGACCTGAGATGACCTATCCTTAAAATTTTCACAGAAGCTGCAAAAATGATGAGGAAAAAGGTATACCAAGTACGGCGGCGCTGCGCGCCGCTGTTTTTCTGCTGTCTCCGAAAAACCCGAGGGGGGCGGGTACCCGCCCCCGTCAATGCGCGTGTTAAGTCTACTCACGGCCAAGGTTTAAGGTCTTTTTCAAGGTCAGCCCTTCATTTCCCGCCTAAAGGCTGCTGTAGTGCCAGCTATATTGAAAATTATAGGGAACATGTCAGAGCCGCATGACGAAATCCATGGAGGGAAGTGGATTGAGATTTCTCAAGAGGCGCTATTCTGGCCGCTTGGTGGTTCTGACAGTTGATGCAAGGGCTCTGCAATTTCGTAGGGTGATAGCCCTTTTACGTTAGACGCCCAAACTAAGGCCCGAATCCAAATTCAAAATAGTTTTTGAGGAATTTTGGAACAAATGTTTTCCATTTTACATTTTTCTCATTTTTATTTCTTAAGCGACGAACTTGAAATTTTCCTCCTTTTGAATAAGCAACGGGTGCCACCTAAGAAAAACCATTTCGAACTGGTCCGACAATGTTTATTACGCCAAAACGCAGTATTTCGGATACAAGCAAAAAGCCTATTGAAATTTGAAGGCCGACTTATAAGCTCGAAATGTCAGAAGGCACGCTTCACTTAGTTTAAAGACAGCCATCTGGAGGCAGCTAGGTCAATTTCATTGTGCTTAGGCATAGTTTCCTGTAAAAACGTAAAATTCTGACCTAGTTTTTACCATTTTGCCGGAGGACTGCATTTTTGAACATTTCATTGAAATCTTAATATCTCGCGATCTAATGCGCCGATTTGATTTTTCATTTCAGATAACGAAAGAACATTGCTTACGCCTGATTATATTTGGAGATGGATGTCGCGATATTGAAAGTCATTGTTTTATATGTATAAATATAATTTTAGTAGAAAACCTTCTATTTGTAGCTTCTCGGTGCCGAGCACATGTCGCTCACAAGCTCAGAATTAACATGGGTGAATAGGAAAATCGATTGCGGCCATTTCATAGTTTACACTGCCCACTTATCTCCAACGGCTCTCGAGTAATTCGTCCGAAAGTGTATCTCAAGGAGCTAAATTTATCGGACCATGTTTGCTTCTCACCATGATTTCAAGTTCTTAAAATGAATGGAAGTGAATGAAATTTGGCACGAAGCTAGCTTAGGGCCTTGGGTCGCCGATACAGTAATTCTAGGCCAATATAATGTTTAGTTCGTCTTCTAGGAGCAACTTTATACCATACCTTTTCTGTACGAACACAGCACCCGGCGCCACGATCACGGTATCGTTTTGATTAAGTGATACCGGCCAGTGACCTCCCGACGGGTCACAGGTGTAGGACTAGTGGGAGTCGGTACAGCATGGAACAGCGGTCTAATGGTTAGGGGTCCTGACTGGTGATCAGGTGTGACCGGTTCGAATCCGGGGTTAACCGTAAGAAATGTATTAGTTAGTTCAAAGAAAAGAATAATAGCATTGACCTACAGGCTCATGAAGAGATACATTGAAAACGAAATATGGTTTGCTTTCAGCACATTGTCATGCGGCTCTCCTGCGCCGGTGGGGCGTTAGCCCAGGTCGCAGACCGGGGTCATTCCGTTACGACATGTGGCATTGACCTGGAATGACATTAACCTCAAAATGTTAGCGAACAGTTTGCGAGACCTCTATGACCTTAGCCCACTTTTTGGTGTATCCCTGGCTTTTTCTGCATAATACCGGTATTTTCCTATGGGTCTCCAGCACGGCTCATATTTGGCCTTTACGACCTCGTTTGACCTCACATATATTAAGCTGGGTCAATGAAACTGTCATCAGGGGCAAAGCCAAGGGGGCGGCGGCAGGGACAGCCGCCCCCTGAGGGCCTGAGGGGCCCCTGAGGACACAGGCCGCGCGAAGCGCGGCTCACCCGAACTATGCTCTGTGACCAAGTTTGAAATTTCATGCCAGACAGGGCCCTCTTAAGCCCTCTTCAGCACTCAATTCTGTAACAAGAAGGGCGCTTTTTACCCATCCTTTTGGCGCTTTCGAAGGGGCACTTTTCGTAGCGCCACCCCCCCCCGCCTGAGCAAAAGCCTGGTTACGCTCCTGACTGTCATAAGGTAGATCACCATCGCCGCAATACAGCCCCTTCATGCGTTTTTCTAACCCTCTTGGTTTTTTTAGATCTCGGAGGGAGGTATTTTAGGACCCCCTCAAACCCAGACCCCTCTCCACTGCGCGTTTTAACACGTGAATTAGCCGATTAACACGTGCATTGACGGGGACCTGAGCCATCTTCGCTTTGACGGGCGGGGCGCGTACCCGCCCTCCCCCCTTAAGATCTCGAGAACCCCAGTAGGTAGCGAAAAACGGTAAACGCCGTTGGCTAGCCCATCCACTTGTCCATCGAAGATATTTGAACTATTTTTTCTCAGGTCACATTTAAGGCCACGGAGGTCAAAACATGCCGTCATAGGGATAAAATGGGAATGAAGGTTTTCGGCCATTACATCTGAACAAGTAAAGATAGAGCAAAACAACTTGAACTGTATGAATCCTCGCAGCAAGCCAAATCCAATGATATATAAGTTGACCTTGCTAGGTCAAATCAAGAATTTGACCTGACTTGTGGTCAGGTCAAGGTCAAATTATATAAGATGCATATAATTTAATGCAGCTAACATAAACGCTCTATCACCATATGTTACTGAGTTATTCAGTCAAAACCATTTCTCCCATGTATTTCCAATAGAGAGGTCATGGCTCATGCCTGACCTTAGGTCATCGATATCAAAAATACCGGAACATATTTTAGAGAACTTGGTGAGTCCATTATGTGATATGAGTTTCAATCGGATGCGTTCACCCTGTTCCGACTTATACTATCTTAAACTTTTTTTAGGTCAGGTCACTTAACCTGTACTGGTGACCTGAACTGAGATGACCTAACCTTAAAATTTTCACAGAAGTTTTAAAAATCAGTAGGGAAAAGATATGCCAATTACGGAGGCGCTGTGCGCCGCTGTTTGTCTGCTGTCTCCAAAAAACCCGAGGGGGGCGGGTACCCGCCCCCGTCAATGCGCGTGTTAAGGGGAATGGGAATATCAATGGCAGTACCCGCATGGTATGTTCAAGGAAGAGGGTGGCATGATACCTTTTGCCCCCTCCCTCCCCGCCGTTCTACCATCTATGCAGGGGGCGCGGTGGCTGAGTGGTCCGCGTAGCTGGTTTCCATTCAGCCGACCCGGGTTCAAGGCCCGGCGGCTTCCCTGAACAAGGAGCAAGCTGGCTAACGAAAAACCCTTCCCACAGGGAAAGAGTTGGCGACGCTATATGACCCTGGCAGTTGGTGCGTCGATAAGCCCCAAAAAACATCACCATCTATGCAGGTATGTACACTGTACAGGCCTGTCTAACGGCAAGCCATTCACTTTAACCCTCGCCCGGTTGGGGTGTTTGAACACCTATCTCGGGTTTTTGTGGTGAAACAAAAAACAGTGGCGCGAAGTGCCACCGTACTTAGCACACCTTATTCTTGATCAATTCCGCAACTTTCCCCAAAATATTAAGGTTGGGTCATCTGAGGTCAGGTCACCAGTGCAGTTCAAGTGACTTCACCTTCAAAAATGTTAGGGTGGCATAAGTAAGAAATGGGTAAATATATGGGAGTGAAACTTATACTAAATAATGGGCTCACCAATTACTATAAAATGTTTTCCGATATTTTTCATATCGGTGCGGATCGTGACCTCTCCATTGGAAATGCATGGGAAAAGGAGAAATGGGGCTGTATTTGTGTAAATACAGTTGCAAATACCTTCATATTCTCCAAATCGTAGTATCCCAGGCCTCTTTCTAGGTTCATTTTGCAATTTTTGACCTGTGACCTCTGAGAGGTCATCTGAGACTACTGGAGCAGTTTTCAGACTTAGGTCAATAACTTTGCAGGGAATGGTGTTACAAATTTTATTCTAATACCATTACGTTTTGATTACTATTGCGAGATGATTTATATGCATGTTGACCATGCTAGATTGGAAAGTAATCTTGACCTGACCTGACGTCAGGTCATTTTTGTGTTTTGAACTAGCATGGTGATACCTTAAATCATTCCATTTGCCTTGACAAGAGAAGGCGAATGGTGCCTAAAAATGATTCTAACTCAACTCTGTCAGACAGTAGAGCCCAAAATCTGCCCTCAAAATGCCACTTTCTTCGACCTATCATGATCTCAATTTTGAACTGAGCCAAAAAGTGACTTATATAGTTTATTCATGAATGTGTACGAACTATCCACCAGTATTCGCATTGTTTCGCTATCCCGCATAGAGGCCGAGTTCAAGGAGGTTTTCAAACCCCCCTCTCCAAGGCAAAGGTGGCTTGGAGGCCACCGGGGCGCGGGTTAAGGGATCAGCCTGTAACAATTGAGCAAACATTAATATTTGCCGTTCTCATATTTTGCGCATTCCTACATCTAGTACGAAATATAGCTGCGTTGTTACCCCTGATGCTGACAGAATAGAAAATATTCATTCAGAGTGGAGAATATTTGTTGTTTCAAAAATTCATTCCGGGTGTGAATATTTATTCATGGTATGAGGAGCTCACCCAAACATGGGCAAGGCAACACAACATAGAAATGGATAATGTGTATATTGGCCAGCTGTCGTGCATTATGTATGCTTATGTATGTATGTATGTATGTACATATATACATACATACCTGTGTTTGGGGTGTCTGGGTAGCAGAGTGCATGAACAAATAAAGTGAAGTCGTTGTTATAGGTATTTGCTGATTGTAGCAGAATAATACAAGCTCTGATACTCTAACGAGGTCAAACAATCTGGCCAGAAACACGTAATCACTCTGCATTGGATTCTGACTCTGTTTACGCCCATGTTTGGAAGTGGTGCATTAGCCATCTGCACGGGTGACATGAAAACGTTGTTTTTGTATTAGATTGTATTAGATTGTATTAGATTGTATTAGATTGTATTAGATTTAGCGGGTCCTTATAAGGCACACCTTGGTGCCTGGCTTACCCGATCTAGTCTGACTCATGTACAAACATTGTCACATGTAACACAATATTATCGCAAATTTTCTTCGCTTTCAATGCACAACCTTTTATCGCGGGGCTTCGTATAGAATGTCCGACCAGTATTCGTCAAGAGAATTCTTGAAGGTGTTGATAGTGTCAGATTCTTCAACGTGGGCTGGAAGGCGGTTCCAGTCTTTTAGTGCACGAACAGCAAGATAATTTTTCCGTGATCTGCTTATGGCATCAGGTATGAAAACTTTGAATCGATGACCTCGCGTGGCGGTGAATGGTGGCTCCTGAAACAGCTCTTCTCTCCGGATTCCAGTTTGTCCCTGCATTATCTTGAAAATAATCAGCATATCCCCTCGTTTACGGCGATACGCTAGGGATGGAAGATGAAGCTGCTGCAGCCTTTCCTCATAGTCTAGATGTTGAAGTTCTGGGACCAATCTGGTTGCCCTCCTCTGAACTCTCTCTACTAGTAATTGGTCGGCCTTGTTAAATGGTCCCCATATCTCGTTCCCATACTCGAGATGGGGCCTTACAAGAGCTTTGTAGAGGAGGGGTAAAGTTGCCTTATCAAGATGGATGAAGTTCCTTTTAATTGCACCAAGGACTTGGTTAGCTCGTGTAACAGTGGTTGCGGCCTGCTTTCGAAATTTGAGCTCCTCGTCTATAAATACACCCAAGTCCTTTTCGACATGCACTTGCGCAAGTTCTACTCCATTCAAGGTGTATGAGCTTTGATGATTATGTGGCCCGATGTGAAGAATAAAAAAGTTTGTTGAAAAAAGTGCGTTGAAAACTTTCTAAAATTATTTTTTACATTCAATTAAAAGTTTCAAAAAATGCATAGATAGTGGGATTTAAGTCTGCGAGCCCAATTTTGAACAATTCGGCCACTTTTGAGTCGCCCAACCATCACTTTTACCTGATCCGCCTGAAAAAAATAGAAAAGCAGACGGAGTAGCCATCAGTTTTGAGAAAAATTATTTCCCACGCATTACGCAGCGCGACAATTTTCAGTGAGAGTAGCCTGGTTTCCGAAACACATGGCCAGGCTGTGACGACGCAGTGCGCTGGAGGGCGAAAGGATTTTCTCACCACTTTCTCCATATCAGTTGGTGGAAGATCAATTGCGGCTCCAGACATCAAATTGTGGTGCTATTACACTTATACCCATTTCAGCGAGACTCACCTTGGATTTCTAAGTTGGCATTGAACCAGAATTGCTTCTGAACAAGCAGTGGCTGAATCGGTCCAAACCTAATTTGCTGGACCGTGGAGGGCGTCGGTGTCTTTGAACGGGGTATCCATGCCATTTTGTCTGAATCAGTTTCAGTGCAGTGTCTCTGTCCAGTACCAGATCGTAGTGCCTTGGTTCAGTATTTATATGTACATACAATGTATCAATGGTACAAAACGTAAATATGATTGTCCGTAGTTTGCTAGTTTACATGATCGGTTAACGATATCTGTCTAATATTTTAGAAGGGAGATAACCGGTCAGATAAAAAACATTAGTTCGATTTAGACGAGACAGAGAGGCTCACTTGTCTAGCTAACTGAGATGAGGGTGGAAAGGGATATTTACTAGGAGCCATGCACCTCTTAATGTACTGTTTTTCGAATCTCCACAAGGCCGTCTTATTTTTATGGGGCATTACACATTGGTATAAATAAACATAGTTTGATATATGTTTGATCCCCGAACACATTATGTGTGCTATGCTCAGACTCTGCACCACCAAATCTCCATTTCGATGCCCGCAAAGGAATATGTATTACCAGACTGACGGTGTTGCCATGGGCTCGCCACTGGGTGTGCTCTTCGCCCGAGCTTTTATGGCTGCAGTCGAAGACAAAGTGCTACAACACACGCCTGAAAAACCAGCCCTCTACTGCAGGTATGTAGATGACATACTTCTGGAAGTCAGAGATCAAGATGACTTTCAACACCTGAAGTCGAGAGTAGAAGCAGTGTCGGGGCTTACCTTCACGGTAGAAGAAAACGTTGAAGAAAATATTAATTTCTTGGACATCTCTATCAACGCAGCTGACCCACCATTCGTCACCAGCGTTCATCGCAAGTCGACAGACGCCGGAAGGTGCCTAAATTACAAGAACCAGTGCCCTCAGCGCTACAAAAGCATTGTGGTGAGAATATACGTACACCGGGCGCTCACCCACTGTTCTTCATGACCTCTCGTGCACAAAGAATTACGACGAATAAAGCAAACGCTAGCAGACAACAGCTACGGCATTGCATTCATAGACGAACAAATCAACAACACTGAACAAATACTGAACAGCAAGAGCAGCAAAGGCAAAACAAACACCATCAACATTTTCTATAGAAGCCAAATGACAGCAGGCTACGGGACTGAAGAAAAGGTTCTCAAAGGGATCATCTCGAAGAACTGCAAGCCAATCGATCCTGAAGCAAACATCAAGCTTCAGGTATATTACCAGAGCCTATCCACTTCATCTCTGGTAATAAAAAACAACATGGCGGAGGACAAATCAACACTAAAACAAGCAAACGCCGTGTACCAGTATAAATTTCAAATGGGAGACTGTGCACTCCTCCCAAACAGCTATTACATCGGGTACACGTCAACATCACTATCAAGAAGACTAGCAATGTACTTGCAGAGTGGAGCGCCATACTCCCACACCTTGGACGAACATCACAGGCGACTGAAAATACAGCCACTGGTAGAGAACACCACCATCATTTGGCGAGCTGGAGACGTCCGACGCCTGGCGGCACTAGAAGCCGTATACATCTGGGAGCGCGACCCATTAACCCTCGCCCCACCAGGGCCATCGATGGCCCCGCCTAACGTTTTTTCCGGGATAGCAGAAAAACAACGAGGTGCAGCACCGCGGTTGAGGGCTCTACCTCTCACTGCATCATTTTCCCACCATCCCTGAAATTTTTTACCCCGGTTCACCCAAGGTCAAGTCACCAGGCGAGGTCAACCAAGGTCTCCTCACTTCAACTTTAGAGCTCTGTAAGAGCTACATTTCGAAGTCAATCTATTTGAAACTTCATACACCTCATGACCCTCCAGTGTCTATAAGGTGTATATCCGAAATTTTTTTCGATTTCGTGACCTGAGGTCAGGTCACGAAGGGACCTCTCCCATTGAAAAATCATGGGGAAAAGCTGTCTTATGATCTAAAAGTCACCAAAACGATGGAAATTGCTCGACTTGGTCAGAAAAGCGTTCTTGAACATCCTTTCATGGATTCCAGGGGCTATGTTTGCCATTTAAATTATCTGAGGTCATCCAAGGTCACCAGGGGTCAAAAACAGTATTTTGACAATAACATTTGACTTAGATACGCTAGAGCCCTGAATCAAACACCATCGTGTATGTCTCGTCACTGGCTTTCGTTTTACATACGGCAAGGTCACCTTTTGACCTTTCGTGACCTCAGGTCATATTAGGTCACGAGGTGACCTCTGGAGGTCAAACCACTGGCGGGAGGTCATTACGTTCCACATAGAGGAAAAAAGGGCTGACATTTTCCTATCCAATGTTCTTTGCCACATCTCAATAGCTCTAATGGCATAAGAGTTATTCCCAGTTTGCTTAAGTATTGCATATTTGAGTGAAAATAGCCGATCTTGACCTAATTTGACCTCTGGAGGTCAAACCATTGACCTGATCGCTATAACATTCCAAGTAATTTCTTACTGAATTCACGCGAGCTTTCTAATGCACTTTGCAGATTTGCACTAACGCTCATATTTTCGGAGTTAGAGGGGGCCATCGATGCCCTCGGTGGGGCGAAGCTGGTGCCGGACCCCCGGTGGAGCGCGGGCTAATAAATAAGCAGCAGAACGCCAGGAGAACTCTCCTGCTTTTTGAGGGGCTTCGGCTAACGTAGAGTAGCCCCCTCCCTCTCACGTGTGCTTTCACTGTAACGCTTAGAATGTATTATGAATTTTGTTCAAGGACCAAATCTGTCCTGGAATGCCCCCGGGGCATTCCAGGACAGATCGACCAAGGCTTGACACCACCATGTCTAGAAAAATCTGAAACTTTGTCTCCGGGGTAGTTTTGGGCCAGAAACACGCCTGTGAGAATCTTAGTCCCCTCCGACCAACGGTGACCGAGTTATAGCCCGAGGCATTTTCGGGAGGTCACCTTGTAGACTCATCTTTGATGCTTCATAAATGAAAAAACGCATTGCCTGATTAACAAGTTTTGTATATCATTGAACTCGTTTTGAACCATGCATTATTTTGAAAAAAGAAAATTTTAAAATTTTAAAAATGTTACCTTTTAATTCGTTTGACCTTTTCTTTTGTGACCTAGCTTAACTTGTTGGCAGTTGAAATTGATCTTTTTGACACCACAAAACTTTTGTTTCATAATTTATCTTTCAATAAAAAAATATAAAAATGCGTTCTTGCTATAAATTCCAAATTTTTACCACCTAAGGTAGGTATGCAGACGTTTTTTGACCACTGCAGTAGCACAGCTTTATGTTTAACACTGCAAACAAAGCGATTGCTTTTGGAATCGGTTGCTTGCAATGATATTGCATTGTCTTTACGAAATTTTCATCGTGCAAGTGTCAAAGCGTATGAGAATTAACACGAGCCCACACGAGGGGGTGGGCAACTGGTCTCTTCAGGGTTCCACAGGTATTAAAAAAACATCATCGCTCAGTGCCACCGTACTTGATCTACCTCTAATTCGACGTTTTTGCAGCTTCTGGCAAAATTTTAGGTTTGGGTCATATCAGGTCCCACCTCCAACCCAGGTCAAGAGATCCAACCTCGAAAAAACCTTTGGAGGTGCATCAGTAAGATCAAATTTAACCTATCGTACTTAGAGTCACATCACATAGTAAGGTCATCGCGCAATATAATTGTTCGTAGCAGTATTTCCATATCAATAACCTGGGACAAGGTTACGATCTTTCCATTAGAAATGGCATTGTAATTTGGGCATTGGCAATGGGCAATTGGTAATTTTTGATAACCTGCGAGAATTGAAAATTGTCGCGGATTGCTATTATGGTTTTATTTTTACTTTGCTGCGTCTGACTTTCCACTGCAGTTTGATTAATACTAGTTTCACCATACAGACCTAAGCCCGGCTCTAGGTCAAAGCAGGTTAATTCAGAAATTTGACTA
Source organism: Lepas anatifera (assembly GCA_034440635.1). NCBI lineage: Eukaryota > Metazoa > Arthropoda > Thecostraca > Lepadidae > Lepas > Lepas anatifera. The sequence goes on from JAOTON010000870.1 coordinate 2,143,455, forward strand.
AACAAAATTATAATATAGATATATATATATATATATATATTAATATATATATATATATATATATATATATATATATATATATATATATATATATATTCCGATTGGGTACGACAAGAGCATTTCAATGGTGCTGAAAATTGTTACACGGCTCTGCTCTGTCAGCCATCATACCACAACATTTAGCTTTCCACTGTTTTCCTGTGAGTAATACTTTGATCTCGAGCGACCTCAAAGGTGACCCAACCAAAGTTTTGTATGTGACATTGTCGGTACAGATTAAAACGACCTATTTAGCGCCGTCTCTCCCAGTGCAATGCTCATTCTTCATGGTTTACTGAACAGCAGAGATAACCAACAATTAGGCCACGGAGCCTGTGTGATATCACGGAGCCTGCGATGGCTCGTATTTTTTTCCTTCAAAACTTATGCCTAGAGCATGAAAGCGAGAGAAATCACTGAAAAGGTTTAATTCCAGTTCAAAAGTTATATTGAAACAAAATTCAATTATGTGAATAAAGCGTTTTCACTACGTCTCACAGCAAGTGTGCCTGCGCCTATATCGATAGCACGGCCAAACCGGCCACATATCACGATGGTTTAAAAATCCAGTGAAATATAAAGTACGTGATGCCCAAGGAACATATGCTTTTCTTACGCATACATTTTTCAGCACGATTAAGTTCTTGCACATTCCACAATTAGGCATAGTCAATGTTGCCAGACATCTCCAAAGTCTGTTCGTCAATGCGATTATAGAAAAATTAATCAAAAGTTTCATAGAATACCAGCGGTAAATAAGACATCCATCACTGTTTCTGAAATCTCTACAAACAAAGGAAAAGAGGTTCGGGTTTCGTATACCTATGTTTGAACCAAACAGTGTCGTGCTGTGCAAGAAGACTTTCTTTTATGGGTGCTGCGTGAATGATCACAAATTTAGTCCTGGTGAATGTCCAATGCAAAGGAAATGTTAAATATACTGGTATAAATTATTTGGCTTGAGCAACGAGTGATCTGACGGGCATCATTGCAGGTGAATGAATGTGTTTGTGCAGGTCAAAGTCAGTGTCAGTGTTCAAGTCATCTCAGTGTATTTCCTTATTCTTCAATGATAATACAAGGCCCCAGGAGTGTGCAATTATACCTATTTGTGGGGTGCCCGAACACCTCCAATGAAACGTGGAAACAGTGGTAAAAGTGGCAAAACATCCTTTGAATGTTCTCTTTTTTCCTTTTAACACTACTTCTTGGTTCAATGCAGTTCGAACGTCCTGTGAGAGGGGTAAACCACATAATGTAATTTGTTATTCTCGGTGTTATTTGTTACACTCAGTGGGCCCATTAGGTGGTATAAGTTTCAATCCGATAGTTTCACCCATTTCTTACTTATACCGCCTTAAACATTTTTGGAATAGAGGTTACTTGAGCCTCAGAGCCACCCTGGTGGGGTTTCAATCATCCCCCTCAAACTCGGCTCCTACGCGGAATAGCGGAAAAACGCGAACACTGGTGGATAGCTCATACAAATTCAGGAAGAAACTACATTAGTCACTTTTTGGCTGAGGCCAATATTGAGGTCATGACAGGTCAAAGAACGTTTCATGTTAGGGTAGTGTTTTTGGGCTCTAGCGTCTGACAGAGTTGGGTTAGAACCATTTTAGGCACTATTTGCTTCCTCTCTGATTTATTGCGTCTTAAAAAATTGAAGGTGAGGTCACTTGACCTGCATTGGTGACCTGCCCTGAGATAACCCAACTTTAAATTTTGCGGAAGTTGTGAAATTCATCAAGGATAAGGCGTGCCAAGTACGGCAGCGCGAATCGCCGTCGTTTTTTCGTGCCGCAAGAAAAATCCGAGGGGGCGGGGGTGTTCAAACAGCTCCCACCGGGGCGAGGGTTAAGTGTTGTCAGAATTCAAAGAAGACTAGTGCCTGTAATATGTGTGGTGTTTATTTTTTATTTGCTGTGCGCACTGAGGGATATAATTATCGATTATAATCTAAATGTTTGTGTGCCAGCAAATATATTATTTAAAAAAGGTTTTCTAGAAAGGTTTTCTAGATTAATCGTTGTTACTGTCAGTTTCTAAATAACCGCCTCATTATGAACCAAGCACACAAACACACACACACACACGAGAAATAGAAAGAGAGAGAGAGAGAGAGAGAGAGAGAGAGAGAGAGAGAGAGAGGGGGGGGGAGAGGGAGAGAGAGAGAGGAGAGAGAGAGACCAGACTAGTTCAGGCAAAGTCCAGCCGGTCGTATGCAGCCGTCGTTTTCGATGGTAATGCAGTGACTTGGACGCTGGTGCAATAACAAATATAAAAATAGTGTTACTGTATAGGTCAAATTTTGGTAACGAATAATTACATATACATAGCAATGCAACACAACTTTGTCCAAGACCATTTATGGTTGATAACGACAGGAGTGCGACCAGACCCATCATGGGGCTTTGTCCGGCTTGACACATTTGTTCTCGCTTATAATCGCTAACACTTGATACGCACCTTGAGCTGATCCAGTTTTACAGGTTTTTTCGCCGGGCATCTTCCCTAGGTAGATGTCCGCGGTGGGATGCTGGGGTGCTTCTTCTGGTGCCGATTTATGACAGACTTCCTTTGCCAACTTCTCCAGCCGCTCAGATGGTGGGTGGTCAGCCTGCCTGTGGGTTAGGTCCGAATCTTAATGCGCTGATCCAGCAGAGCAAGCACGGCAGCAGTGTGTGCTTTCCGTCACAACCCAAGAACTTTATGTTTGTCCATTAGAAAAAAATGCGAGGTATAAAATATCGATGTCATAATTTTGGATACCTAGATATTCTATCAAATTAGAAAGAGGGCATCCCCTAAGCATGTTTACACATCTTTCTGTCGTAAAATATTTCATTAGAGAAATACATTCTTGTGACATCCACAAGGGAAATTATCGGTTTATCAGTCCTCAGGTTACATATGTATGTATGCATGTATGTACTTTGCACATACATACATTACCCTCCTGTATGAACACTGCCTTTAAAGAAACTATACCTACATCATTGTTAATGAGACAATTCAAGTTTTTATTCAGTTTCGAATTTTGAATCCTGAAAACTCATAAAACAAGTTTATCAACATAATAGCATATAACATAATAACATAACAAACCTTTCCAGTTATATCTGAAGAAATGGAAGCACTAAGGTGGCAATTGATTCTCTTGACGAAGGTAAGATCACTTGAGGTAATCGGAAATGTTTTTATCGCTTTTACTTTTTGTTACTGTAGCTTCGCTCTCTCTCTCTCCCTCTCTCTCTCTCTCTCTCACTCTCTCTCTCTCTCGCTCTCGCTCTCGCTCTCGCTGCCTCTCTTCTCGCTCTCTCTCTCGCTCTCTCTCTCTCTCTCTCTCTCTCTCTATTTCTCATTTTGAGAAGCATTTAAAAGAAGCTATGTTCAAAGGTTTTGATACATTTGAAACTGCATTCAAATGTGCTGCAAAGTGGGCTCAAAATGTTGTGTTTTTTTCTCGAAAATATTACGGTTTTGAACTTTATTGACACCTACATCTCTTAAATTTCTATAACATGCGTCTTTTCTTGGATAGCACTGTGTTGATTCGATTTTCACACGGAAGCAGCCACGACAATACGGCTTATAAGAACTGAATTTAACGTAAACTCAACAGATTCACGTCTTTCCTCACATGACGTGCCTAGATCTGCACTTTCTCTGAAGTGTTTAAACTTCGTATTCCCTCATGGTCCTGTTTCTTTCCCCCAAATTCTGAAACAAGGAAACTTGCAATGTTGGTTATTTGGTGTATTTTGTTTGTAATGTAAAAAGTAGTAGGGGTTTTAGGACTTGAAAATGGTTTAAAAACCTGGGATCAGCTCTCCGCCTAAAACAAAAATTCAAGGACAATGAGCAGATGCATCGACCCACCTTTTAGCTCCCTATTGGCTGCAGTGTCCAGGAAACCTGAAACCGTGCAGGTTAACTAGACTGATAAGAAGCAATCTTGATCTGATGTCTTCATCCATTTCAAAATTGCGCGAACAAGACCCTAGTGTGGGTTCTGGGGGCCCAGAGGTATTTGGGGAGGGAGCAGGATCTACGGCGATCATTCAAGAGGCCGGAGGCAAGTCCCAAGTGCTAATTGGAGCTATCGTAGTGTCTGAGGCTGAATCTGTCTCCGGGGCAGTGTTGCTGTAGGTCTTGTCATTTTTGTATACAAGTTTAAATATGGAGGAATAATGCGCTTCAGGCGCTTCATCGCGACATATTTCTGCGGAGTGGAGGAGAGATCCTGTGAACATAAGAAGTTTTTCGCACCGTCAGAGCCACCATGGTGCAGTGGGAAGGGCGTCACCAGCTGAATTGAAATTTTGGATGCGTTGTGCTAGGGCTTGCCAGTTTGCCCCTTGAAAGCAGGGAAGCCGCCGGGCCTTGAACCCGGGTCGGCTACGTGGAAGCCAGCTGCGCTGACCACTCCACCACCGCTCCCCTTGTTATCGTTACGGAGGTGGAGATGCCGGCCTCGAAACCATTATCAGCGTAAAGGTGGCATACCTGGCATCGGGTGCCCATTGCCAAGGCTTCCAGAAATTATATTGCTGATTTCCAGGGGGCTCATAAATGTACTTAAAGCTCAAATACTCTAGCTACTGTAGCTCTGAAACATTATATTAGTGTAGCTGAGCCCCATATCATATGGACTTACTCCAAAACTAATATTGCACAATTTTATTTTCCTAAGCTAGATAGCAATACAAAATGGCTATTAGATTTGCACCCTTCCTCTCTTGTAACCGCCTCTGTAAAATAATTATATGAAAATGTACGGGAACTATCACCTGATGCCTGATATATCTCTCATGGTACTCAAATTTTCTAATTTACTTTCAACATTGCTACGGACGGTTTTTTGTACGAAGAACACACCATGCACGTTCATGCTCGGTTTGCGAATAGATCCTCCATGAAAATCAAGCTAAGTCTGCACACCGGGCCATGTCGCCCCCCTCCCCCTCCCTCCCCCTGGAGCAGGTATTATCCCAAAATTTTAGTAAATCTGTCCAATTTGGTTTTACGAAAATCAGAAAGCTTCAAGAGTCCATCGCGAATCGTACTGGAGGTACCGGGAAAGCATGAAGGGTGGGCCAAATCTGCCCCCCCCTGGATATCTTGCAACCTGACAGGAATAGCGTAAATTTTTTTCATGGTTCTAAGCGTCATTTTATTGTTACTTGTGAGTGTATGGGAAAACGTTTGTATAAAAATACACGTGATTTAAATGGGTAAAATATTCTTAGTAAAATTGTGGTTTTGACATTCTGACCCACGGATCAGAGCCATGAGCGCTTTGGTAAAGCCAGGTGAGGTGGCTACTGGAAGCATCACCACAAATGGCTCTTATTTGTCATTTTCATCCATAGGGCATGACAACTGAATGCTTAGGTTACATTTCAGCCATTTAACACGCACCCCACTGAGGTCCTTGGAATGACACACCCCCGCTGAGGTGGCCTATTTCACTCCCTCCGAATCTCATTTCCTGTCAAAGCTAAATCAAAATAAGGTTCCATTGGCTTACAACAGGGCATTGTAGATTTACCCTGAATATATATTTTTACTAAGCAGAGCTAAGCAAAATCATTAGGCATCACTGTAGTCCTCTCATCGTGGCAAATGGAACAATATATAACATGACCTTGCTACATCAAATAGTGAAAATTACCTGACCTCAAGCCAGGTCAGGGTCACATGGCGACCTGGTTTAGTCATGTTGCATACAATCGCCCCCCCCGTGACAAGGTAAACCCGATAAGCTCAAAATAGAAGCTCTATCTCAATTCAGTGTGAAGATATTGGCAAAGTAATCACTATATGCTTCTGTGACCTCACACGACCTTGGAGAAATCAGATGATAAAATTAAACTTTATGATCAGGATAGTACTAAGAATACATGATATGAGGACTTTCAAGCTGATCTATCCAGCATTTACTGAAAAAAGTCCTTTCTATTTTTCACCGTTCTCTTATAATGGTGTGACGAAAAATATGCTCCCATCTTAGGTCAACAATTTCAAAATTCCGAGATAGTGGATTTGTAGATCCTATTGACCTCATCATATTACGAATGCTTTAAACTGATCGGTTCGCAGGTATTCCTTTGATGCCACTTCAAACTAATGAGTTTGGGTTTTCAGGTCCGGTTGCTTGATATTCAATAGCTTATTGATCTGACATTAGCTGGCCGACGAATGGGTCTGATACATAAAATTGATCAGGGATATGCTGCTGTAAGTTGCATTGTTCTGCATGCCTTTGTTTTTGCGTTACCTGGGGAAAACTGGGACGGACGGGACTAAATTTGCCCCCCCCCAGTGGGGTGCTTGTTGAAGGGTATTTATAACATCCAATATTTCGAAACATTCCCGCAAAACATTCACTTTTTGCAAGACTACTACTGGTACCGTTCAGGCTCTAGGTCAGCTTTCAAACAATGTTCAATCATGAAATCCAATTGTAGCAGCCTTTCAAGCGCAGTATGGTACACGGGATGTCAAATATGACAAGCGCATGACAGATACACGAAAATCTGGGAACTTTGGCGGAGTGTTCAGCGGGGCGGATCCGAGCCTGACTCTCTCCTCTCCTCCCACCGTCGTCATCCATGTGTCGTACGCCTTCCCACTCACTCACCTCCCACTCTCGGCACCTGACACTGACACTGCCAGAGGCACCGATCAAGGCTGGGGACTTGATTCAGGCTATGACGTTCTTTGTGCCAGGATGGCGGCGCACATTGTTCTAACGCAGCCGAAAGTGGGGCCATAATGCAATTAATTTCGGAGAATGAATCTAAGATGAATGACTCTTTGTTGTCAATCTAAAGCTATTTTCCTACGAATTGCGTCGAGAACATATGATAAAAAAGAATCACAACGGGCATGACTGTCAGGTATTTGACTCTCCCTAGGTCAGCAACAAAAAAGCCCATCCACGTTTCTATCGAAATGTTTGAACTCTTTTTGTCAGGTCAAATTTAAAGAGAATGTGGCACCTTGTTCGAATCTTGGAATTTAGTGTAATTAAATGGTATTTTTGCCGAAAATCATGAAAAACGTCCATGACTTCTCAGAAAATGTACAATGAGCTCAATATTTTGATTTTTTAAATGTTCTTCTAGGATGAAAAATAAACCTTTGCCTGTGGATGACGTCATGATCTGGCAGCTACTACCATATTTTATAGGCTTCAACAGTGGCGGTGCCGCCATTCAGGCACATTAGGCACTGCCTAGCCAGTTTTAAATGTCGAAGTAGGTATGTATTTTATGCGGAATACATATAATTTGACTCGATGTTTAAGTTACAGAGAATATTACTTTTTCGGATCACCGCACTGTGGTCGGAAATGCTATCGTGGGTGGCCACGGGGCCATTTTTCGGATTTTGGAATTTAGGGGTTTTATGGCTGCCAATGTGAAGAAAATTGTTCAGAGTGTTCTGAATGACCACTATTGTCAAGCTTATTTGGTTGAAAGATGCACTTATTACTCATTAAAATAAGGTGATGATGAAATCCAGAAGTAAGGCACTCGACGCGTCTGCTAGATCCAAGTTTTTAACTTTTAATAATAAACGTCAAAACCGAGTCAGGCTAAAAATTATTATTACATAATGTTCTTCATAATGTCAGCTTTAAGATGATTGACGTTATGTGTATATTTCAATTTTGATAAAGGTATATAATTTGCGTTTTAATTACCCCTTTCATAAATTCACCTTACAAACTAGTTGCTAACTTTGAATAGACAAACAAAAAAAGTTACGTTTCTGCCAATTAGCTTTGTTGTAGAAAAATAGGTCAAGAAATTCTTCGTCATGGCCTGAAGAGAGCTAAGTGCGCAAATGTGCGCAAAATTTTCCACAGTGTAAATTGTACCGGGCCGCCCGCCTCCCGCAGCCGTTCGCCAGCCCGCCACCCGGCGCCTCCGCGGCTCGCCGCGGCCCGCCGGCCGCGTGCGGCGAAAGGTGCGGGGGACGCTTATCAGGTGCTTCTCATATCGTATTGCTCGCCTTTATGTACATTATATTCATTGTAAGCTCATAGGTTTTCTTGACCTTACCCAGAATCACCCTTGGTCAAGGTCACCCATGCATAAACCATGCTCATATTGCACATGATTCGACATACAATGATGAGAGGGGTACACTGATACAAACTACTGTCTTGATCTTCCTGCCGTCTGAAAAAAATGAAAGAAACCCATATTATCGTGCAGTCATTCAACCTGACCTTTTGTGACTTCTGGGGATATCAATTTTAACGAGGGTAGCAAATGGTAAGCAGCTTACAAACTCATTTCACTCAGGGGTTCCGAATGGTAATATGTATTTTGTTTTAGCCCGATTAGACGATTAGTTTGAGAAGAGATGCATGCACTTCTGCATGCGGAGCCAGCACATCTGACCAGGTCGTTAGGGGTCGGGTTAGGTCAATTCCTTTGCTTAACACGCGCACTGGAGGGGGCCTTGGAGGCTCTCTCACCTATGTTTCCGAGGTGGCGTAAGAACAGCTTGTAGAGCCGAAAAAATATTTGGCCACATTCGAGAGAATTTAACGGCACGTCGATTGGTCAAGAAATTTAGAAAATCGGCCGAAAATTTTGTGACCTATAGACCTTCAGACAGACCTGCATTTTGATATTGCCACAATCGCGCGGTAGGACCAGTTCGCTTGCATTGGATACCGAGTGGTGACGTCATAACGTCATATAACCGGGATAATGTGTCAATATCACCTCACATGAAGGTCTAGGTTAACCCTTGCCCCGGTGGCGGGTACGAGCCACCTTCGCCCTGGTAAGGGGGGCTAAAAAAGACCCCCACGATCTCAAACACTAAGAAGGCTAGAAAAAGCGCAAAACGGCAATCGAAAGCTCTTCAAAAATGATATCCAAAATACTTCGTCATTTTTCTTTTCAGGTCAATATTAAGGTCACCAGAGGTCAAAATAGGTCAAAATCGCTAATATGAGATACTAAGGAAACCTCATATATCTCAGAAACTATGATAGCTAGAAACATTTTTCCAACACTATTCGAAAGCCTTGAGTTGCTCTTTCATTAAAGTGGCATTCATTTTCGTGTCAGGTCAAAGTCTAGGGAGCTACAGGTCACTGAATATTGGGAATGTTCTTGGGAATGTCCATAGCCACCCATGCATAAGGGCGTTTCCTTTTCGCTAATAACTTCCAAACCAAACAAGATACAGCCATAGTTGATGCACCATTGCAATACTCTCGTCAATACAAATCGAATGATTTATAATATTGCTATGCCAGGTCAAATTTAAGAATTTGACCTGAACCAGGTCAACGGTCTGACCCAACTTGACCTGGTATAGTTATGGTGTATATCATTTGACTTGCAGTGACTATACAAACACTTTGGTGGCAAAATATAAGTTCTATCTTAGTTTATTCTAAATTTATGGAGTAAAACACCACAAAATTCTTATTTGGCCTAAAGTGACCTTTTAAAGGTCACGAGTCAAAATTTTGGCATAAACTTCAGAAATGGGCTAAGATCAAATCGTAACCGATGTTTGAAGTTGATTCCATCCATACTTACTGAGAAAAGCACATTTCATGATTTTCCCCATGTATTTACAATGGGGAGGTCATGCTCGCACATGACCTTAGGTCACCAATATCAAAAATACCGGAACAAATGTTGTAGCTCCTGGTGGGCCCAATATGTGTTGTAAGTTTGAACTTGATCGATTAAACCTTCTTTTAGTTATGCGGTCCCAAGCATTTTTTGAGGTGAGGTCACTTGACCTGGCCTGGTGACCTGACTTGATATGAACTTGGGCTAAAATTTTCAGGAAAGATGTAAAAATGATGAAGGAACAGCTAGACTAAGTTTGGCGGCGCTGCGCGCCGCGTTTTTTGATCGCTTCGGAAAAACCCAAGGGGGTCTAAAAAGACCCCCACCCGGGCGAAGGTTAAGTTCGAAGGTCAAAGGTCAAGGTCATATAATAATTTTCAAGGTCATTTACCCCAGGGCTTCCGGTCAAATAGCGTTACCCGGTCGGACGTGTATTATGCTATGACGTCATAGTTAAGGTACCTCAATGTAAAGATCAAGGTCAAAGGTCAAGATGAAAGGTAATTTTTAAAGGTCAATCCTTATTTGCCACCAAACAGTGGCAATAGTGTTAGTCAAAGTGTACATTATCGGTAGTATACCATATTGCGACCTCATAGGTCCATGACCTTGGATGACCTTGACCCCCAAATTGTAGCAAAGCTTTTTGCCACCTTCCCTCTATGACCCTAATCTGCCTTTAGCTTATTCCCGTCATTTTCCCGCTTAATAACGGTATTTCTTAATAGGTCCCCAGCATGGCCAAGATTTGACATTTATGGCATAGTTTGACCTTAAAGATAGTTTGACCTAGGTCAATGAAAATTGGTCACGATGTAGATCACCATTCACCATAGACCCCACCCCAAACAGAGTTTTTCTGCATCTCTTAGTTTTTGAGACCTTAGGGGAGGCCTACCAGCCCCCCTCCAGTGCGCGTTAGTGCGGGTGTTGAACTGAACTGATAAACTAAAGTAATTTATCCCATTGAAATTGATTCAGCATGATCTGCTGAAAATTTGGGGTGAATCAGTTCGGCTGTTTCAGCGCTGCAGCAAAATGAACCCCGGTCTGCGACCTGGGCTAACGCCCCACCGGCGCGGGAGAGCCGCATGACAATGTGCTGAAAGCAAACTATATTTTGTTCTCAATGTATCTCTTCATAAGTCTATAGGTCAGTGTTATCATTCTTTTCTTTGAAATAACTAATAAATAGCTCGCAGTCAACCCCGGATTCGCACCGGGCACCCCTGATCACGAAACAGGGCCTCTAACCACTAGACCACTGCCTTACACTGTAACGACTCCCACAAGCCCTACAGCTATGACCCGTCAGGAGGTCGCTGGCCGGTATCACTCAATCAAAACGATGCCGTGATCGTGGCGCCGGGTGCTATGTTCGTACAGAAAAGGCATGTATAAAGCTGCTTCTAGAAGACGAACCAAATATCATATTTGCCCAGAATTACTTGTATCGGCGACCCAGGACCCTAAGCTAGCTTCATGCCAACTTTCACCCACTTCCATTCATTTTAAAGACTTGAAACCTGGGTGAGAAGCAAACATGTTCCGAGAAATTTAGCTCCTTGAAAAACCATTTCGGACGAATTACTCGAAAGCCGTTGGAGGTAAGTGGGTAGTGCAAATGAATAAAATGACTGCAATTAATTTTCCTATTCAGTCATGTCAATTCTGAGCTTGTGAATGACATGTGTTTGGAACCGAGAAGCTACAAATCACATTCTCCAAATCATCCTTCTCCAAATATTATCAGGCGAAAGCAATGTTCTTCCATTATTTGAAATGCAAATTCAAATCGGCGCATTAGATCGTGAGATATTAAGATTTAAATGAAATGCGCAAAAATGCAGTCCTCCGGCAGAATGGCAAAAACTAGGTCAGAATTTTACGTTTTCCACTGGAAACTATGACTAGGCACACAAAAATTGACCTAGCTGCCTCAAGGTGACTGTCTTTAAACTAACTGAAGCGTGCCTTCTGACATTTCGAGCTTATAAGTCGCCCGTCAAATTTCAATAGCTTTTTTGCTTGTATTAGAAATACTGCGTTTTGTTGTAATAAATATTGTCCGACCAGGTAGAATTTTTTTCTTAGGTGGCCCTGTTGCTTATTCAAAAGGAGGCCAATTTTAAGTTCGTCGCATTAATAAAAATGAGAAAAATGCAAGATTGGAAAAATTCATTCCAAAACTTCTCAAAATCTATTTTGAATTTACATTCGGGGGCCTGAGTTTGGGCGCCTAGCGTAAAAGGGCTATCACCCTACACAATTGCAGAGCCCTGGCATCAGCAGTCAGAACCGCCAAGCGGCCAGAATAGAGCCTCTTGAGAGATCTCAATCCGCTTCGCTCCATGGATTTCGGCATGCGGCTCTGACATGAACAAAAACCTCGGTGGTCATCCGTGAGGCCGTTTACGACCACTGTGCACTGGTTCAAAGAGCCAATGATTTGTATCTCTGACAGTCCACGTCCGCAGCTCTTACCATCAACAAATGTGAGATTAGGCACTAAGCGATTTCGCAGTATCTTCCTAACCCCGTGACAAACCTAACGTGCGCTTTTTGATTGACATCTCTAATACCCCATCCATTCGGACGCGAGTACTGGCTTGTCAAATCAGCAAACCAGGCATGCCTTAGCAGCTAGCACCTGTGATTTAAGTTTATTACAGCGGATTCGTTTATTGTTATTCTTGTATTCGCGAAGGTCTAGCCTTCTCTGTGCGTGACAGTTGTTTGGCAATTATTTACAAGATATTTGATATGTGAAACCCTTATGAAGAACGTGAGTCATGGCACAAAATCTGGTGGGTGAAATTTAAACAAATCCGTTCGCAAATCGGTGGTACAGCGAGAAATTGGACGCCCTTAAAAATGAAGTGCCGAGGCTGTCCTTGAAATGGGAAGCTCTCGTGAGTACTTTGTCCTTCCCAGCCTTACTTACCTACCTAACTATCCTTCTTGAATTTTATATTTTACCTTCATATAATCCCGCACAAACGTTTCCAGAATCGATCGACATGCTTTTTTATATTTTTGTATTTATGATATTAAACACTTAAACCTAAATATTATTTTTGCTCATCGACTTGAGTTTGCCTCCTTCTCCAGCCGACCTGCTGGATCCGCCCCTGTCCAGCATTGCAGGTAAAAAGCCTGGGCGGGAATGAGGTGGCTTAGTGGATAGCACCCTTGTCTTCTAAGCCACCGGTCCCGGGTTCAAGTCCCTGCGGAGCCTCTGAATAAGTCGATCTGATCCCCAAATTCTCTTCCAACAGGGTGAGAGTTGGCGACCCCGTATGACCCTGGCAGTTGGTGCGTCGTTAAATCCCAACAATTATAAAAAGTCTGGGCGACGTCCTTGCCTCTAAGCCAATCGTGCCTAGGCTGTCATAATGTTCAAAAAGCACCGCCACTGGGCTTCAATTGGCTGATAACTGACCCTTGACGTCGGTGCTTCGTCACACTAACAGCTGTCAGCTGTGGCCGCCTGGCTGGGGTAGATTTGGGGTACATTTAAGGTAGGTTTTAACTTTTCTCCACGGCCATTTTGACTTGCAAGACAATTGATATATTGAGTACGGGGTTTTCTGGCATGCTTTACAACTTGGCTATCTCAATTAAAATCACTTTGTAAGGGTGCCGCATTCCCTTTACGTCACTGCAGGTCAAAATATGTCATCATACGGACATGTAAATGAAGGTTTTCGGTCATTACATCTGAACAGGTAAAGCTGGAGAAAAATAATTTAGACCATTGGAATCCTCGCAGCACGCCGAATCGGATTATATATATATATATATATATATATATATATATATATATATATATATATATATATAATAGGACCTTGCTAGGTCAAATAATGGATTTGACCAGACCTGAGCTCAGATCAAGGTCAAATTGGGTAAAATGCATATCATTAGAACTGCAAACACAAGGTTAATCTAATACAGTTGAAATAAACGCTCTATCATCATCCATTACTAAGTGATTCAGTTAAAACCACTTTCCCCATGTATTTCCAATGGAGAGGTCATGGCTCGTTCCTGACCTTAGGACACCGATATCAAAAATACCGGAACATGTGTTGGCGCACTCGGTGGGCCCATTATGTGATGAGTTTCAATAGGATACGATCACCCTGTTCTGACTTTGCTATCTTAAACTTTTGAGGTCAGGTCACTTAACCTGTACTGGTGACCTGACCTGAGTTGACCTAACATTAAAATTTTGACAAAAATCGTGAAAATGATCAGAGAAAAGGTATATAAAAAGAATGCCAAGAACGGCGGCGCGTAGCGCCACCGTTCTTTATATCTTATCTCCAAATAACCCGAGGGAGGGCGGGTACCCCCGTCAATGCGCGTGTTAACACTTGTACACGTGATATGATTGATATTGAAACCTTAATGAACCCTGACTTAACTTGAAGAAAAGGGGGTGGGAGGAAGGGAATGTATGTACCCTTGAGCCGGTTCGGTCAGCCACATTAACAGCATAGTAACACTTGCCGGTAAGGGCGGGGCGGCTAAGCAGGGTGAATCCTCCCTCACAGTCGTACTATAGGCTGATGGGATTGTCGGTCTCGCGTTACTGTCCGCCTGGTCGGTGCATTGTAGTAAACACAGTTTTATTTTATAAATACCTATTTGAGGTGTTCATGGAATAAAAAGGATGTATAGCATGGCATGAGTTAGTATGCACATCAATTTTCAGAGTTTGTTTCCAGCAAAGGCAAAAGCTTCATAGGTGGACAGAAAACAGACTGGATAGCAAGCATATTTATCCGCATTGGCTTTCTTATACTTTTCTTTTCGTGTACGATCTAAGTAAAAACTGAAACTTAATCATTTATTTTTATCTTAGTTATTCACCAGTATTGCCAACAGATAGAATATACTTACAGGCGAAGTCCAAGCATTAAAACTTATTTACAGTGGAGCACTCAAAACAGTATACATTCTTCTAAGTAAAAGGTAGAACTAAAAATTAAAAACAAAAACTTAAAAACTGTAGACCTAAAAAGGAGATTGTGGCTAAAAGGTTTAGTTGCTACCCAGCACAGACGATGGGATTAAAAGAGATACCCACGACTCAAATCTTACACCATAAATAGTAAAAGACGATAAAAACGATAAACGAGCACGGCCAACAAGCCCCTGATCAACTTGCAATAACTTTGCCATGCATCTTATTACATGGTTCTTGTATGTGGCCAGATCATTTACAAAAACGTCTCCTTTAGCATCACGGCTGAATAAAAGCATGTTTGAGAGCCTGGGAAGGCGATTAAACATGGCACATTGTACAGTTTTGACGCGTGCTCGGGGAATATGAGCCCACGTCAGGTTGTGGGTCGACCGGGCAGGCACCTGAAAGGCAAAGCAGTGGAGTAGAGCCGAAACATCGAGCTTTGCACGGATTATATTTATAGTGAAAGGTAAATTGTTTTGTACCCCACGACCAGCGAGAGAAGGAATTTTGGAATTTTATAGGAGATACTCATAGGAAAGAGAGAGTGCTTGTCCTGATAGAATTTGATGGATAAGCCATAGTAGAAACTTGTGTTGAACCCAATCGACCCGCACCTTGTGGGAGTCCGCCGGCCTCTCCCACACAACGCTGCAGTATTCTAAAATAGAATGCATGCTGCCGTAGTATGCAGCCAGCAGAGCTTTACTGTTGAATTTTAACGTCATGAGACCGGTCTGAAAAGACTGAATAAATAATCCGAGGGAATTATTGGCCTGTTCTACTAAATCACTGACATAATTGAAGAATGAGACTTTAGAATCGATGTGACGCCAAGATCGCGAAATGTTTCAACGTATCCCAGCACCGAAGTGCCCATAAAGTACTTGGTCTGGAAGGGCGCGCGCCTGAGCGTCATCGTCAAGGATTTGCATTTTTGATAGATTTAGTGTTAGTCTCGACCTGATAGATCCTGATCTGTAAGGCGATCAAGGTCCTGCAACAGCCTCCCATCAGATGGCGACTTAATATTGCGGAACATTTGGCATCGTCGGCGTAAGGGAGACCGGGGTAAAACGGACTTTGGGGCAAAATGGATTTAAGCTATTCCGGTATGTTGCTGGTTTTTTCATCTAGATTTTAGGAGATGACCTACTGCTTTAGACAAAGGACGTCAGGATATAGCGTGTATATCGTCATTTAGCGGCATCATTTCGACGTGGGCTGGCTGGAGAGGATTTTGCTGTAAGAAGTACGATATTAACAAGTTTTAAATCTTCGTTTTTTCGAGTGACAAACTAAGTTTAGTTCTGATGGTGATGTGTCTGAATAAGTGGCAGTGAAGACTTAGGGTAAGGGTAATTTCAAATCTCAAAGCCTGGTATTTTTTCTGACACGTAAAAACTTGAATCGGAGTAGCTGTGGGGCAAAACGGACGGGGCAAAATGGACCAATGGTGTAAAATGGTGTGATGGTCTGGCTTACCCCAATCACTTAGGATAATTTGCTATGTAGTTTGTTATTGTGGTAAGGTCAAAGAAACAGCGAGAAAAGAAGGCAGGAGCAGGTCCAGGGTGGGGAAGTCTTGTGCCAAAATAAAAGCAGGTTAAATTTTTTACTGATTTAATAGATGCTGACACTTTAACGAAAATATTGTTTTTTCGCCATATTACGCAGACTACCAGGGACGTGGATTTACATATCTTTGGGGGTGCTCGGGCAAAGTCCAATGATAGCAGGTCATACTGTCCGTTTTGCTCCTTGCTGAAAACCATTATGCCCCAGGGTTGGGGCAAAACGGAAAAAACATTAGCCTATATACTTTACTGCAATGTTTTCCTAAATTAATTTTTCAAGTTGATACTCTTACATTAGAGACACAATTCATTAGGCTATGTCAGGGTGTATAGCTCAAAATTTTCGGTCTGCTATTGAGCTTGCTATGTTGGAAAAACGCTTAGAGTGTCCATTTTTCCCCAGTCTCCCCTACACGAGGCAGCCGCTCTGAATGAGGTCCAAAGGACATTGATTTACATAGAAAAGAGCAAAGGGTCAGAGGGGCGTAATGCAGTCACAACAGAAATTGCAGGTCTCCAATAGAAATTTTGCCGTTGACGATGACCCTCTGAAACCGATAGGAGAGGTACGAGCCGAACCATTTTAGGGCAGTGTCCCAGGGATGATATTGTTTTAGTCTGTGAATTACGAGTTCATGATAACCACGCGCATTGACAGTGGTGGGTACCCGCCCCCGCGGTTTTTGGAGAGCTTAAAAACGGCGGCGCGTAGTGCCGCCGTACTTGGCATACCTTTTCCTGATCATCTTTACAACTTTTATCAAAAATTTAAGTTTAGGTCATGTCAGGTCAGGTCACCAGTACAGGTCAAGTTACCTTACCTCAAAATGAGTTTAAGATAGCTTAACTGCTTAAGAGTATTTTAACTGCATGTATTTTAACTGCATTATATTCGCCTTTTCATTGCAGATTTAATGATATGCATTTTACTTAGTCAAAGTATATGACTTGACCTCAGGTCAGGTCAAATCCTTTATTTGACCTAGTAAGGTCATACTTTATATCATTCGATTTGGCTTGCTGCGAGGATTCTAAATACTCAAATTGTTTGCTCTATCTTTACTTGTTCAGATTTACTCACCGAAAAACTTCATTTACATGTTATCCTTATGATGACATGTTTCGACCTCTAGTGACCTTAAGAGTGACCTGACAAAAAATTGTTTGAACATTTTCGAAAGAGAAGTGGATGGGCTACCCAAGCCGTTTACCGTTTTTCTCTATCTGGCATGGTTCTCGAGATCTTAGGGGGAAGGCGGGTACCCGCCCCTCCCGTCAAAGCGAAGGTGGCTAAAACCCCGTCAATGCGAGTGTTAATACTCTGAAAAGTGACCGAATAGCCGGCGTAAATGACCATATCGTGGGAGACCAAACCCCTCCGATATGTTCTCCCACGCTAATTTGAGATAAACGGCCAGATTTGTCACGCAGGACCGTTCGAGTATAAAGCCATGTTGTTCCGGACACATGACCGCCTAAATAGCTGGTCATAAACTAGACGCTTCAGCACCTTCCCGAAGCGACGAAGCAGGGACACTGATAGATAATTTTCAGGTAGCTTTTTATCTAATTTTTTTACAGATAAGTATGGTGTTTGCCTGCTTTCATTTCTCCGGAAAAACACTGGATGACATCGATACACTGTATTTTTTGTCATCGGAACAACCAACTCTTCAAAACATTCAGCGATGATGCGTCGGCTGATACTGTCGGGTCCGCATGCTTTATTAGGTTCTCTGGAGCTTAGGAGCTCCCCACGGTGGCCTGAGACATACAAAATCGAGACATACCCACCAAGTGGTACGCAAGAGTCCGCGGTAGTCCGTCCACGCCGGGGTTTGTGAATTTCGATGCCAATGTTCATTCAGCGGGGATGCGGGTTCCCGATCATCAGTCACCCGATTGCTCTCCGCGTCACACAGAACAGGTGAAATGGAACACCTTTTGCTCACACACTTCAAGTACGTCCAGCACCGCCTAGGGTTGGTTCTTAAAATCGTTAGTCAGCTTTTGCAAGAGCTGAGAGTATTTCAACCACGAACTTGACTTATAATCCCTCCTTCTTTCAGTGAGATCAGCAGCGTTTGCAGCAGAGGCGCAGCCAGAAAATTGGTATGAGGGCCACACCATCTTTGAGGGGCACCCCGGGAGAAGAAGAACGCTTTTTAATCGGACTAAAACGCTTACTGTATCTACATTTATATTAACACACGCATTGACGTGGGTGGCAGGTAATCGCCCCTCCCCTCGGATTTTTGGAGTTCAAATAAAAGCGGCCGTGCGTAGCGCCACCGTACTTGGCATACATTTTCTCTCCTCATGTGTTACAACTTTGTCAAAATTTTGAAGTTGGGCCACCTCAGGTCAGGTTACCAGTGCAGGTCAAGTGACCCCACCTCAAAAAAGTTTAAGATAGCATAAGTCAGAACAGAGTGAATCTATCCGATTGAAACTCATGACACATAATGGGACCACTACATTCTACAAAACGTATTCCAGTATTTTTGAAATCGATGACCAAAGGTCAGGTACGAGCCGTGACTTCTCCATTGTAAATACATGGGAAAAATCACCTAAACTGAATAACTTAGTAATGGATGGGGACAAATCGTTTATTTCAACGGCATTAGATCCACCTCATCCTTTCAGTTCGAATGTGTTTACATAATCTGACCTTGACATGACCTCAGGTGAGGTCAAATCTTATTAATGATATGATTTGGCGTAGCAACGTCATGCTATATATCATTCAATTCGGCTTGCTGTGAGGATTCCAATGGTTTAGAGTGTTTTGCTCCATTAGTTAAGATGTAATGACTGAAAACCTTCATGTACAAACATGCTATCCCTATGGTGGCGTGCCTCGACTTCTGGTGACCTTAAATGTGACCTGACGAAAAAATGGTTAGAATGTTTTCTATACAAATTTGGATGGGCTATCAACGCCGTTTACTGTTTTCGGGAGGGCGGGTACCCCCTCCCCCCTGTCAAAGCGAAGGTGGCTCAGACCTACGTCAATGTGCGTGTTAACTTTTGAACACCTTTGGCCTTAGAAAATGCAAATCAAGCATCGACGGAGAAGAAAAAACTGGACTAAAATGGGAAAAATAGACAAATATCAACAAAATATCAGGCCAGTAACCAAAACACAATTGTTTTGGATATATTTTAAGACAAGTCCCCAACTCATGGAAGAAGTTAGCATCAGAGAAATTAGCGGAGCGTGTGATTTTTT
Organism: Lepas anatifera; assembly: GCA_034440635.1. Lineage (NCBI taxonomy): Eukaryota > Metazoa > Arthropoda > Thecostraca > Lepadidae > Lepas > Lepas anatifera. The sequence continues at coordinate 2,162,901 of JAOTON010000870.1, forward strand.
GTCATGTGGTGCAGGCTAAGCCATGTTGGAGTCGAAAATTCCATTTGTTATGCCCACTGGTTTTGTCCGTGCAATTACCAATAATTATTAGTGACGGGTGAGCCATGGTTGAACACGGATTAAGTGCTGCGGCTCCCACAAGGGCCTTGGGAGAAGGAGTGGTATCGTGACGCTGAGGTAATTCCAGCACTAATCGACTAGGCAAAAGGCAAATCTACACGGTACCTCTTCGATTCTCTTTAAAATGGTTATATGGGGTTCCCATGGGGACGGAAACCGATTCTAAAACTTTTAGCTCGATCGGACAAAACTTCAAAAGTTATGGCTTGAGAAATATTTGGAAAATCTGCTTACGATGCATTTTTCAGGTGGCCATAAAACCACAGAAACTGTTCAAAGGCCACATGAGGTCATAGAAGTCAAATGTAGGCCGTACCGGACACCGACAGTAAAGTCCCGTGATTGTGTGTAACACAGTCGCAATACACTTTGAGCGGGCAAAGTTCATAGACGAAATATCTCATAGATAGCTCTCTGAAATATTTAGGTAAAGGCCGTTGAGGGGAATCGACCTATGACGTCACAATGTGAGATATTTTCCATAATGTATGTACGCTGAAGCTTGCAAAGGAGTAACCATTATGCGAGCAATGACTTTGAACTTGACCCACGGTTTCTAACCCGCGATGTGAAACTTAGCATTCAGTAACATCAACTGTGGCGTCAAAACAACATATACCTAATGCTAGAGAACGTCATGTGACCATAAACTCCGGAATCAACAATCTCGAAAATGTGTATATGCTTATATATGTTCTGGGACCTTTGATCTAGTGAAATGACCTTAACATACAACCCTGATAATATGTCGTTGCGATGTCACCAATAGGTCTGCAATGCATTTGAACTGGTGCGATTGCACGATTATAGCGATCTAGAAATATATTTCTGATTTTGTAAGCCTATATATATATATATATATATATATATATATATATATCAGTCAATGCTTACCATTATGGACCAATTTCAAGGTTCTTTTTACAATTAACTCGCTCATTGATGTCGTTTTTCTGCGACGGCAAGTTTTCGCCACCTCAGACAAGTATGCTTAAACCCTGTCCGGTCGTGTGTTATGCTTATAATAGTGCAGGATGGCAGTAGTTCGTCGCGGGACTTCGACAGTATTTTGGACATGTAGTGAGACGAAATGCAAAATCAGTAGGAACAACAGTGCGACACTGAACTTCTTTGGTTGCCACCACCGAATGGAGTAGGGAAGCACGCAGGAAAACTACAAATAGTGCTAGTGTACTGTATAATTTTTTTATAAATCTTACAGTTGAGGTGCCCTAAAACCCCCAAAAATCGCGCATTGATTGTAATCCCAAACTGCGCTGACATTTCATCCTCGCCTCCCCGCCACGGCTGTGCTGGGCCGGTCGGTCACCGGGCATCGCAGCAGACAGCCGTCGGGCACGCCCGCTAGTGACATAAATGGTGGACAGTGGGCATGTTACACTAAGTGAGTCTAATTACTGGACTTATTTCCGTTTGTCAGAAATTGCGCTATCTGCGTGGCCTGGTGGGAGCCCACGTAACAAGCACTACCGGAGTCTACCGCAGCTGACTAGGGCGCGTTTTGTGCGGCTGACCAAACCTACTGAGCGAGCCACCCTGCAGCAAAAACCTCACTAGATTCGAAGTGACACTTGTTTTCTAGTGTGGCTGACCAAACTGGGCCCATATTTTTTGTGCTTCGTGTGGACAAGTAATGCCCATGAGCTGGGGACGAAAATAACTCTACCACTGAATATATTAATATATTTTCGATTGCAAGCTCTCGAATATATTACCACCTGGGAACATACATATGATCGTGAATACATATGATAGAATCGTGGCAGAGTTAGAACATACCAGCACACACACGTGTGGACAGACATTTTGCACGCTGTGACTAAATGTGATTCTATCTCCACAAGACTGGAGAACTGTCCTAATGGCCCATCTCTTAAGAACTGACGACCATCTTATGCGTTTTCTCACCTTTTGAGATACACATCGTTGTTGATCAATTGATTAGCACGCGCAGTGGAGAGTGGTTTGGCGCCAACGAGCGGTAGAGTGGGTCCTAAAGTGCCCCATCAAGAGATCTCGCAAACAAAGAGGGTTGGAACAATGCCCGTTTGAGGGTGTATGGGGTTCAGCGTGCTGAAATTGGGAATTACACGTGGAAAGCTATACCCGGACTTGATAAATTTTGACATCCCATTCCTTGGATTTTGACATTCTATAAAACAAGATTGCCAGTGTCCTTGTTTCAGATGTTGATAAATTGATGCAGGACCAAAACAGCAAGCGAAGCCAACATAACAAGATAAAGAGCCTGCAACACCAGCAGCTGTGAAACTGCTACCTTCAAATGTCATGGAACATTATTTAAATAGTCTTGTCATGGTTGATTCCGAATGGAAATAAAAACACCAAAGAGAAGGAAGAATGAAGAGAGAGAAGGAAAAATGAATTCTGAGAGATTATACCACAAATATTGTACAATAAATGCACAAAAGGACGATTCTCTGTAAAAGAGAAATCTACAGAATCGCTTCTTTAGGAGGGCACTGAAAGATCTCGCAGGGTGTGGAAGATAATACATGATAGGCAGCACGTCTAGAACACGGTCACAATACGCTGATTCAACCACACAATAAAAAGAAAATCCAACATCGACTCCTCACAACATCCCATCCCACACAAATACAACTAATAATAACAACAATATATCCACCTCCTCAACCCTCTCTACCTTCATGAACAACGAAAGAAGCCCCATGCTTCACAATTCAGGCATACGCTTTTGTCCTAAACGTGTAGCTGGATTCAAAATGAACGTAGAGTTTAGCGGCAGCGCTGATTTGAGCTACCATTGAACAAAATACATTTGAATTCGATCTATTTTGGCCCACTGTGACGTCACGGGTTTAACCTTCCGGGGGGGGTTTTTGCCCCCTCGGGTTTCCAAGTGACCAAACGGCGGCGCGCGGTGCAACTGGTCTGCTGTTCCTTTTTTTACATCTTTCCTGAAAATTTTGGCTCAGGTCATATCGGTGGTCCCAGGTCAGGTGAGTGACCTCACCTCAAAAATACTTAGGACGGCATAACTAAAGAAGGGTTAATCGATCAGTTGAACTCATACCACATATTGGGCCCCCGGGCTACAACATTTGTTCCGGGATTTTTATATTGGTGACCTAGGTCTGTGCGGCATGCCTCCCCTTGACATGCATGGGGAAATCACGATGGCTTTTTCAGTAGTATGGATAGAATCACTTCAACATCGGTTGCGACTTGCTCTTAGCCCATTTCTGAAGCTGATACCAAATTTTGACTTGTGCCTTTAAAGGTCACCTTAGGTCAATAAGCATTTTGGTGTTTTTTCTATAAATTTTGAATAAACTAAGATGGCTTTTATTTGGTCCCAAGTGTTTGTATAGTCACTGGAAGTCAAATGATATACATCATGACTATACCAGGTAGTTGGGTCAGACCGTTGCCTGGGTGGTCAATTCTTAATTGCTGGCATGAATATCTTATCATTCGATTCGTATTGACGAGAGGATTGCAATGGTGCTAAACTATGGCTGTATCTTGTTTGGTTTGGAAGCTATTAGCGAAAAGTAAACGCCTTATGCATGGGTGGCTATGGACATTCCCAGAATTGCCCATATCTAGTGACCTGTGCTCCCTAGGCTTTGCCTGACACGAAAATGAATGCCACTGTAATGAAGCACATCTCAGAGCTTTCGATGGTGTTGAAAATGTTTTGTATCTGTTTTGGATATGGAGGTTTTCTTAGTCCCTTATTGCGATTTTGACCTATTTTGACCTCTGGTGACCTTGATATTGCCTGACAGAAAATGACCGAAGTATTTTCGATATTTTTAGCTTTGTTGCCGTTTTGGCTTTTTTGCTCTTGTTTTGAGATCGTGGGGTTTTTGCCCGGGGTGGCTCCGCCGGTTAAGGATGTAGTTCAATATCGGCTCCAGGGTAGAAGACGGCAAGTTGTCTCCAGCACCGTTTCAATTTGTTTCGTCTCAACTCCGGTTCCCGAGATCGTTGGGGGGGGGCTCGACCGGACTACCACAGGCGGTGGTGTGTACGAAAAGAGCCCAGTCGGTGCGGGGTTAAACTAGCAGAACATTGTTTTTACCTTGCTACATTGTGGTTATTGGATAGAGAGCCGACGCTGAGCTGACAATTGTGGAATTCGTTGGTTTTTTTGTGACAGCATGCGTCTGGTACGGTATAAAATTGGTGAAAGCATGGGAAGTTCTGGAACTTCTGTCTAGAACGAAAGTGGCAGTGTCGCGGTTTGTTTCTGGTCGTGTCAGACCCCAATTTATCTTACATGTATATTCATTGGCACCAGTAGCGGATCGAGGGGGGCTAGGGGGCTGAGGCCCACCTCCCAAATGTCCGAAGGCCTATAGTAAGTTAGGCCTATATTCCACCAAATTCGGCATACATCAAGAGAGCCTCGCCGTAAATGATACGATGGTATCACGCTAACGGCATCATGGGTCGAAGCAGCCTATATGTAGAAAAGCCACCCAGTTGGGGCATAAGCTATGTAAACTTTGTGGTAGCAATGTGCACTGTTTTCGATTCAAGTGTTATCCTAAAATGCAACGTGCCCCTGTGTTAAAACTGTTTGGCAGCGTACCACAGTAAATCGACAACAGACTTAGCTCGTACTTAGTTCGAGTACCTATTTCGGTAGACTTTTCATCTGTACCCTGAAAATGACGATTTATCGTTCAAGGCTCCATGAGCACCAGTGCAAATCGAGGGGAGATGGGAGGGCGAGGCGGCAGGAATAAAAAACAGCTGTTTCTCCAAAACCTCTGCTGTTGGCTGATTTTGTTAAAAGACGGATTTTAATGATTTTAGCCTGTTCGCCTCCCCCTCAAACCACCAGTCTAGATTCACCACTACTGTGTACTAACTACTATGCGCAAACATGCTGTTAATGTTGTCTATAATCAAACCTGGGGAGCAGAAAATTTTCTAAACAATTTACTCTGGCCATTATACAAGAAGAAATTGTATAACCACAGCTCAGAAACATGCAGTGGCAGTGTATCTGCCGCCCCGTTAGCTCAGTTGGTAGAGCGTTGAACTCCGGCCCGCTGCTCAGAAACATGCAGTGGCAGTGCATGTCCAGACTTGGGATCGGCTCCCCTAAAACGCTCCAGCGCTCAATAGTTTACCCGACGTAGGTTGGCTGGCAACTGACTGGTGAGAGGGTGACCTGAGCGGGCCGACCATCCTTGTGCTTTATGGGACGTTAAACTTTGGCTTCTGAATTGACCCTTTATAGAGGGAGCTGCTCGTTCGGGTAATGGGGTCGTTTTATCTGTGACAAGCCCCTTGATGACTTTAGTGTTACTTTAACCCTAAAAACCGAACCGGAAACAACTTCGCAAAATTTAGAAGAAAACAAGAAATGAAACACTCCACGAAACTCCAGTGAGCGCGAGGCGCACCGGGACGCTGAGTGGCGCCGCCCGGGAGTCGCCCTCGTATTACACTGCCAGCCGAAGTCGCAGACGCCCAGCGGGTCATTTTTTCCAGTGCCATATCTCAGGATCTAAATGTGGAATCGGGTTCAAACTTGTTTAACAAGGCATTTGGCACCTTCTCAGTCTAGGACAGCTTTCTTTTGTCATTCTGAAAGCTGAAAGTAGGTGTGGGTGTTAATAGATTGATATGTTTGCGTAAGTTTCTAAAATATCATGCTCAGTGGCAGGGTATAAATACAAAAATGTTGATCAACAGTTTTAGTCTTACCATTGTCTCTGTTTCTTCATTTTATTGCTCACGGTCCTCGGGTTATTTCCGGAACATCGCTAAACTAAGAAATTGACATCAAGCTGTTGACCTCGACTTCGGGATCAGCACGCGTGACCTTAACACCCGCACTGGAGGGGGTCTGGCACTAACGCGCACTGGAGGGGGCCTGGTAGGCCCCCCTAAGATCTCAGAAACTAAGAGAGTTAGAAAAACGCCACTTGGTAGGTGGGTGGGCGCTATGGTGATCTACGTGATGACCAATTTTCATTGACCTAGGTCAATATCTTCAAGGCCAAACGAGGTCGTAAAGGTCAAATATTGGCAATGCTGGGATCGATTGGTAAATGCTGTGATTATGCAGGAAAATGGCGGGAATAAGCTAAAGGCGGACAAGGTTCATAGAGAAGAGGTCTCAAAGAGGCTTCCCCACAACTTTTGGGTCAAGTTCATTCAAGGTCATTGACCTTTAAGGTCACCATATGGTATACTACCTATTATTTACACTTTGACTAACACTGTAGCCACTGTTTGGCGGGAAATGAGGATTGACCTTTCCCAATGACCTTTGAACTTGACCTTTGATCTTGACCTTTGCTTGACCTTTGTATTGGGGTACCCTACCGATGACGTCATAGCATAATATATGTCAGACGGGGTAACGTCATTTGGCCGGACGCACAGTGGTCAGTGACCTTGAAAGTGCAGATATGACCTTGACCTGTGACCTTTCACCTTGACCTTGACTTTCATGTGAAGTGACCTTGACATATAGTCCCGCTTATATGACGTTATGACATCACCACTCGGTCTTCAATGCAAGCTAACTGATCCGACCGCGCGTTTACGGCGATCTCAAAATGCAGGTCTGACTTTGAAAGCCTATAAGTCAACAAATTTTCGGCCGATTTTCAAAAAGTCTTCATCAATCGACGCGCTATTAAATTTTGTTAAATGTGGCCACGTTTCGTTTTTCGGCTACAAGCGGTTCTCCGGCCACCTCAGAAAAACAGGTGGGGGCCTCCGAGGCCCCCCTCCAGTGCGCGTGTTAAACCTGGTTCTTCTTTGCGCATCGTAAACGGGATGCAGACCTAACTTTGAACCGCTATCACACCCATGGAGCAGTAAAAGTCTCCGAGATACACAACATACCCTAGTTTGATCCCATTTTTGGGTATTTTTCAGGATTCTCGTGTTTAATGTTCTTTTTAAAGGGAATGTGACACCTTTTTAACGTGATTCTAACTGAGGTAGCTGAGTTGTAAAACATGCCGGAAACCCGGTATTCTATATATCATTTGTCTTGAAACTCAAAATTTCCGTAGAGAAAAGCTAAACACTACCTGAAATGTACCTTACACGTACCCTTAGCAGCAGGCCCTCAGTTGTCAGCTGTTGGTGTGACGACATATGCTGACGTCACGTTGAGTATCAGCCAATCGAAGCCCTTGAAGCCTATTGAATATGGTACTGGTTGCCAGATCATGACATCATCCACAGACAGATATTTCTTTCTTTCCCTAGAGGAGCATTTTAAAAATCAAACTATTGAGCTTATTGTACATTTTTCAGACAAATCATGGACGCTTCCATGATTTTTGGCTAAAAGTTCCCCTAATTTCACTAAAATTCCATGATTCAACCAGGTGCTTTGCTTCCCGCGGTGGCCACCCTGTGGGGGCCGCGCCCTGTGCCCCTTCCGGGCGCCCCCCCCCCCCCAAGGTGCCACATTCCCTTTAATGGAAATACCCTTGCAAAAGGAACACTAAATCGTGAAGATCGTTTTCTGCATCCAACTACACCGGTTTCGTGTGCCTATGACGCGCGGTGAAGGAGCAATGTCCTAAATCCGCGATTTAAGACGCTTGCTAAGATACTTTCTCCCCATTCCGGGGAAAGCCCCCCAACTCCCCACGTGGCACGTGCGCGCTTGATTCGGCATCCTCTGCAAAGCACAAACCTACAGCTATATTTGGGGATAAGAGTGGCACGAAAAACGCCGCCTGGGACAACGTGGCACGACTGTGAATCAGCCCGGTTTCCTTTTTCCAGCGCACAAATCCCCGACTCCGTGTTAAGTTAATGGGGAATACGAACCGCTTCAAGCACGTGCCACGCAAAAACAGTGCACCTCAGGCAAAAACGCTCAGCGCGTCTCCCGACCTACACCTAATAGATATTCGCTCTGAATTTGTTCAATGCTGCATCCCGGATTCGAGGAGACAGATCAAATAACATCTTACCCGCTTATGATCAGGCTCCTCGCTGCGGCACCGCAAAATGCATTAAAATTCCACCCGATTAAACTAATATTTTTTATAAAAAGCTCAATTCTTTCATACAAATAACACCAAAGACAAACACAAAACTATCAAGGCCATCGGATATATCCAATTGCAATTTTTCATCGGCGCCCTAATGACCAGCTTGCTTTTCAATGTGATCTGCTCCAGCTCAGACATTTGCTATCAGTATTCTTCTGAGTGGAGCTAAAAACTTGTGTTTGCAATAACAACTCTTTTCCTGCATTATAAAGAAATGACAGCTGTATGTTTGGAAGCTAAATTAAAACTTTTTCAGTGTTTAGGCTTCTCAGCTTTTAAACAACTTTTCACTTCCCATAAAACACATCCTTATAGGTACTCACTACATACTACATAAACTTTAACGAAATGGCATGGATTGACATGGAAATGACGCTCCGAATTTTTACGGATCTGATTGATCCAAGCCCTCACGCTGGCCAAAGGTCTAAAAATGTCTCAATTGTCTCCTACACAGATAAAAAATGTTCAGTGTCTCCTCCTCATTTCTACTCCCCCTTGACAGGAATAGAGATAAAGTGGCATCATTTTACTGGGGGAAACTGCTATATTGAATCGCAAACTCCGCATAAACGAGTAAAAATGCATGTCAGGACTGGGTCACGAACACACATACTACTGATTTCCAGGCCATTGATCCCCTCACTGCGCAACGCCGCCACTAGTGCATTGGGTGCGCGGCAATAAATATGTGGCCCAAATTTGCAGAGTTTTCTAAAATCAATGTTTTGAGGCATATCCGTAGGCATATAATTACGTTTACTATTTTCCCCACGTGCACAGCTAAAGCAATATGGAAGGACATCTTGAACAAGTCATTCGCCCGAGAACTCGGTTCGAAAGGAATCGTGAGTGCCTAAAAGCGTAATGCGGAGGGGGATCGCAAAATAATTTGTTTTAGAATTACGGATTGAGCATTATTTATAAAGTTAAAAACCCGAGAATAAAGGCAGCTTTTAAAAATATTACTTAACTTTTATAATACAACTTAAAAACATTTAAGCAGACAAAAATATGTTTCCCAGTCATATCGCTGTCTCGATTTACCTCAATCGAATCGTGTTCCAACATTGCTGTGTCATACATATTATCTGGATATATGCCGATAAGCTTTAGAAATCGGGTAGGCACCGTTAGTATTTCCAGAGGTGCCTGCACACAACAAGAGTTTTTAAGCGAGTATTAAAGCGCCTTACTTCAATTGGTGATTGTTTGTTGGGTGTTTAGCTGATTGTCGCTTCTCGGAAAGAGGTAATAACCCTCGTGCAATCGCTGCGGCTGACACCAAGGTAAAACATCACGAGTTTCTCCTTTGGACGATCTGTCCGGGTTAATTGTCTCGGACGCTCGTACCTGAGTATTAACTTTTCTAGACCTCTGGCGGTGACGAAGGCAAGTAAAATATAACCGAAAGCTCCGAGTCCCTTATGTGTGTTTTTGTCAAGGGAGAAATCCTAAAGCATATCGACGGAATCACACAAACGTTAAGCTCCAATACACAAATTACAAATTTCTGTCACGCAATCTACCAATCGGCACCAGCTACCAGGGTCAAACCACAGGTTTTAGGCCTCTTCTGCATCCATAGCTATGATCAGCCTCACCTCTTTCTCTTCCTCAAAACTATAACAATGAGCCGGGAACCCTCCAAGGCGGTCTTCCCGAAGATGTAGCACAGAAGCCGCGCGCCCGCAGTGTTCTGGCGCCGGTGCAACACTGGCGCTGGGTGGTAGTGTAGCCACCACAGCCACCGCCACCGCCCGCTTACCTTCTGGCCGGAACAACGGCGGCAGTGGAAACCAATTGGTGTTACACTCATGGGTGGAGATCCGGGGGGCGGGGGCGTCAAGAACCCCCTTGACTTTGTATAGGGTTTGTATGGTCGTGCCAGCGCAAACCCATAAAATCATAAACCATTTATTTTCCATTTCTACACATACAACCGAATATGAACACGCACGATTAGTACAAATGCCACAAAATGGTGGCATGAGTCTAGGTACCTCTCGTGGTGCTGTATGTTATTGACATATTCGCAGCCGCACCAAGCCCGCCATTCAGGATCCCCCTGAGCCGATAAGAGATATGCAGGCTTGGTAACAGTCATACGGCAGAGACGGATGACTCGAGCAGTTTTAGATGACCAGGTCTAGACACAGCCCGGCGAGGCTGTTCTGTGACCCAAAGTAGAATGGAGTGGCGCAATCATGAACACTCAGACAAGTTCTCCTGAAAATCAAAGCTCTTAGCATAAAAGCTACACAAAGACTACAATCGGCGAAACTTCAAAGTCAGAAAGGTGTTGATATCACATTCCAAGTAAGGAGCGATACATAGAGTAATCCAGGGCTCTCCCATTATCCGAACCCAAGATTTTTTGGCCTGCTTACTTATCTTTTGTTTGTCTCCAGATAGTGTGATTATTGGCATTCCGCAAAACACCCAAGCCAAATGACCGCAGATCTATTGATGACCACACCATTCGTAACTAAGGCATTAAAATGACCAATCAAGAGTCCATCTCAATGAGCTGTCCTTATCCTCCTTGTCAATGGAGCCTCCAAGAGGCAAACCGCCTACCATCATCGCCCTGCTACAGATGCACGAGCGGGCTGTGCACCAGCCACCTGTCGGCGCCACTGCCCAGGTGGACAAGATTAAACGGCCCACCATCGCTTCTGACGGCATCACTGAAGAGTGGTTTTACTTCTGACAACTGAGACGGATTTCATAAACGTCAAAACGATGCAATTTTTACAGTTCAGCTGTAAAATGTACGAATCTAATTTCATAAAACGGGTGGATCCTACAATTTACAGGCGTGAATTTACAGCCGAGATTTTACAGTTCACAGTCGTCCACGATTGGACGGCTGAACTGTAAAATTTTCTTGCGATGCGCTGATTGGTCGATGAATTTCATAAAGCAGAGACGACTGTAAGATTGATTCTAAAATTTTACAACTGTAAAATCTGAACTTAACAGTGGGTCATAGCACTGTAACATTTCTCGGTCGCCATCTTGTTGATTTGTGTGTTGAGTTGACTTCGGAATGAAGAATGATGAAAGAATGAGAAGAAGTGTTTTCTGACCATGGATCCATCTCGAATGGGGACTCAGCGACCATTTTTGGTAAGTTACGGAGATGACCGTATTGATATTCGCTATTTGTCAATGCTCAATTCCCTACCAATGCAGCAATACTTAACGGCTTAACCTTCGCCCGGGTGGGGGGTCTTTTAGACCCCCCTCGGGTTTTTTCCGAAGTGACCAAAAAACGGCGGAGCGCAGCGCCGCCAAACTTGGTCTAGCTGTTCCTTCATCATTTTTACATCTTTCCTGAAAATTTTGGCTCAAGGTCATATCAGGTCAGGTCACCAGGCCAGGTGAAGTAACCTCACCTAAAAAAATACTTAGGACCGCATAACTAAAAGAAGGGTTAATTGATCAAGTTCAAACTCATACCACATATTGGGCCCACCAGGAGCTACAACATTTGTTCCGGGATTTTTTATATTGGTGACCTAAGGTCATGTGCAGAGCATGACCTCCCCATTGTAAATGCATGGGGAAAATCACAAAATGAGCTTTTCTTAGTAAGTATGGACGGAATCAACTTCAAACATCGGTTGCGACTTGCTCTTAGCCCATTTCTGAAGCTGATGCCAAGAATTTTGACTTGTGATCTTTAAAAGGTCACCTTAGGTCAAATAAGCATTTTTTGGTGTTTTTCTATATCAATTTTGAATAAACTAAGATAGAGCTTTTATTTTGTCACCAAAGTGTTTGTATAGTCACTGGAAATCAAATGATATACATCATGACTATACCAGGTCAAGTTGGGTCAGACCGTTGACCTGGGTCAGGTCAAATTCTTAAATTTGACCTGGCATAGCAATATCATATATCATTCGATTTGTATTGACGGGAGGATTGCAATGTTGCATAAAGTATGGCTGTATCGTGTTTGGTTTGGAAGCTATTAGCGAAAAAGTAAACGCCCTTATGCATGGGTGGCTATGGACATTCCCAAGAATATGCCCAATATTTAGTGACCTGTAGCTCCCTAGGCTTTGACCTGACACGAAAATGAATGCCACTGCAATGAAAGCGCATCTCAAGAGCTTTCGAATGGTGTTAGAAAAATGTTTCTAGCTATCATAGTTTCTGAGATATATGAGGTTTTCTTACTACACCTCATATTAGCGATTTTGACCTATTTTGACCTCTGGTGACCTTGATATTGACCTGACAAGAAAAATGACCGAAGTATTTTCGATATCATTTTTGAAGAGCTTTCGAATGCCGTTTTGCGCTTTTTTCTAGCTCTCTTAGTTTTTTAGATCGTGGAGGTCTTTTTAGCCCCTCCCCCACCAGGGCGAAGGTGGCTCCTACCCGCCACCGGGGCAAGGGTTAAGCACGGCATGGGGATTGCCCCCCACCCCTTGGGTGAAACATTCTCAGATTTACGTAAGGCAGCAAGTTTGCATTGCCTCCCAAATTTAAATTAAGTTTCAACGCGCCAAAAAAACATATAAACCTAAGGTATGTTCGATGTTTTCTTCTGGTAGACTTACCTAGGAGGGTGTTTCGTAGTGTTCTTTTGGTGATTCTTTTGTTACAAGACCGTAAGTAAGTAATATCCACACGCACTTTTTCAGCTTCCCTTCCTACAGGTAAACGCAGGCCGCCCGTCGTCAAAGAGTTTGGTTGTCGCCCCCACACTTTTCAGAATTCAACACTGAATATATTGATGTCTTCTTTTCTATGTTTAAGATTACCTTTTATCTCAACGACCACCGCACGATGGGCCAGGTCGGCTTCAAAATCGCTTTTTAATCGAGAATCGACTTTTCCGCTTTGCAAATTTTGTTGGCAGTTTCCGACATAGAAATGAACGGCGCATGGCGTGGTACTATTGATTTTCATCAGAAATATTATCTTCTTGGTGAAAAACGCTGTCAAAGTCAACATATTCTGTGTTGTTCCGAGACAGCCTCCCAAGCCTACAAATCGCGGTCTATCTTTCTTCCGCTCCTGCTCCGTATATTACGTTGGTAAAAAGTAAATAACTGCTGGACTTGCTCACAGCTGTTGTTAACTTATAATCTGGAAGCAAAAAGACGACACATCTGTAAAATAAAACCTACTTTTTGCGCCTTTGGTGGATACAGGTTCAAGGGTGTAATTCATTAACACTTTTCCTAATATAAATAGAGTTTCAAAAAATGTTCCATGGGTGTCCAGAGGTTTTGGAACGTCATTGGCACCAGAAACACCTTGCCATGATGGGTGAGCAAATATTTGTTGCGCATTTTTGCGCCAAATCGAAATATTTGGGTTTTAATGGTGGCATGCGCGCGGCCCACGGGCCCCGCGTCCCATTAAGCTGCGATGGTTTGCTCTACTACTGTCAAGCGCTGGATATGGCTAAAGCTATTTACTTAAAATTTCAATTGCTGTGGGTGGAGAAAATAAGTCATTGAATGCCAATCTCAAATATCATTCATGAATAGGTTTGTTTCCAGCATGCTGTTTTGGGGAACACACAGTGATTAATTAGGACATGATTCCAAGAGTATAGCCTTGTCTCTCAGTATGTATTTCTCGCTGAACTTGACCTGCACTGACTTGTCTTATTGAGCCTTTCTATGGTTCCTGGGCTTTCTGTCTTCCCTGGCGGGTTCAGATGACGAGTTAAAACAAAGGGTGTGTTTGAGAAGTGACCGACGCACACAGGGAGATAAGTCACGGGCGTCTGATTCTGATTGCGTCGTATGGAGAAACCTAGAAGTGTCCCCTCTGTTTTTGTCAGACAACTAGGGTCAATGGACAAAACAAATACGACATCCATGGGGTTCGTTCGTATATCGTATGCCTTTGCTGTCAAGTCAGTTGCTCTGGCACTGCAGTGGTGTGAGGTTCTCCCAGCGTTGTCGATAGCTAGGACATCTGCTTTAAATATTGTGAACTAACCATTTTATCTAAAGAGGAATCTACCGCTAAGGAACACTTGAGAAAAGAACTGATTGGAGGCATCGAGCTGAGTGGTGGCGTAAATAAGGTGACCGTGGAAAACCTGCTATATTATGTTGACAGCAAAAGAGGTTCTTACTTATCTGGTTCCGAGCTCCACAAATGTAAGGCTGCACTTCATGTTTTTCTGACAAAGGCAAACGCACGTAGGAACGAGGCAGGACGGCACAAGGAGTGCTTTTTTTAGCAAGAATAAGGCATGGCTTGATTAAGAACTGGAAGGCATATTTATGGGATCTTCTGCCCCTCAAGAGGCAACAACCTCCGTCATACGGGGACGGTCCGTTCCCGATTTTGACCGACTGAAGTCAACGGACGCCGAGTGACGTGCAACAGCAAAGCTGATAAACTTATGCCTGCAGCGAAAAGGCGATCAAGCTTTGAAGGAAGAAGGGATTTGTCCTACGTATTAAATGAAGCAACAGTGCACCCTCTCGCCCTACAAAAGTGTGGAGACTATTGCAACGGTCTGTGTCTGAGCCTTGTATATATAGCAGGGATGAGGCCCTGGCTGTATTTATCGATGCTCGGCACACCAAATTCACGTGGCAATATACCCGACTGTCGGCAAAGCAGCAAGGTGGATGTCTATCCCACATACAAAATAATCCGGGAAGCCAAAGCTGCTTGTTTACCCGACAGTATAAAGGTGGATCCCAACCGGGCCGAGGTACCTCTGCAGTCTTTGCTGCCGGTCGTGAGCTCTTGTTCTGCGTCTGAGCGCCTTTGGAAAAGAGCTCAAAACAAGCACCGGCTGGCAGCTGGTGCTCTAGCTCTCCTGAGTAAGGACATCTCCCTGGAGCTTCTAAGATCAACTCCTTCCACGTCTGCAGCGATTGGAGCTTCAAGCATTGATTCGGGCATGAGTGATAAGGAATAGGCAGCGCACAATGACCTCAGGTTGGTCCATATCACCTTAAGCGGGGCGTTGATTTAATGAAAAGCGTTCTCTTTGTCATCATAGAAACAAATACAGGTCCAGAGCCAAATTCTTTATGGCTGACAATTAGTCGTGATATCACAACTAGTCTTTTACTGACGAAGCCCGTTTGGTAGCATTCACGCTTGAGAGAATGAGATAGGTAATATTGATATCATTATTTTCCATAAAACGCCTACAACGCAATCATTAAATCTAACTTGTCTCAGTTTTCTAAGTTTAGTTGACAATATAAACTTTCTTTAAAGCTCAATGATGCCAAAAACGGGCTTAAAATTACACAAATCCGACAGCAGACCGTATGGCTTATTATGAACTAAAAACGCGCAATGTTAAAAGGGCTGATGAGGTCAACTGATCACTCCCACGCAAAAATAAATACCGAAATCGAATTCAGGGCACCCAATTACCCCTACGGTCACCTCCATGAGGCCTTCGGTTAATTATCTGAATAAAAAGCGATTTTGAGGGTCACCTGGCCCACTGTGCACCGCCCCCCGCCCCCCCCCCACCTACCAATTACTTTAAATGACGGCGTCTCTGCCTGCGCGCCGGCGACGGGCCGTTGCTAGGCGTTGCTAC
This sequence comes from Lepas anatifera, assembly GCA_034440635.1. Classification (NCBI taxonomy): domain Eukaryota; kingdom Metazoa; phylum Arthropoda; class Thecostraca; family Lepadidae; genus Lepas; species Lepas anatifera. Next base: position 2,178,636 of record JAOTON010000870.1, read on the forward strand.
GCGGGTACTGCCATCTAGTGCCGAAACTATCCGTTTACGAAAAGTGTGGCGTCCTCTATTCTATGTCCTCTACTACCCTGGTGGCGCCAGCAAGCAGTGGGGAATGCTAGTAGATGCGTGCGCGGACCATTGGCTGAAATGGGGGGGGGTGGGCGGGTCGGGGGTCACGACCCCCTGGAATAAGGGTCTCCCATAGGCTTTGCTTAGGACTTGTATTTACGTGCTAGCGTTAACCCATGCAGGACCCCCTGGATCGAGAAGCCATATCCAGCTTTGGCAGCAAGATATCTCAAAGTCAATAAGGGCTTGCATTTTGTTTTGGGCGCGTAATGGGTGAGCTAGCCGTTTCAAGAAGGAACATCCAGCAGAGGCGGATGTAAGGGGGAGGGTCGATGGGGCGACCGCCCCTCCTCCACTTGGGCTGAGTTTAACGCAAAGGGCCTCAAATATGTCTGATGGGCGCTCCAGGGGAACCCATACACCTTTCGAATGCTGGTCCAGAGGGCTCCAAGAGTTTGTCTCGGGTCATGAAGTATTAACACTCGCATTGACGGGGGGTCTGAGCCACCTTCGCATTGACGGGGGAGGGGCGGGTACCCGCCCCCTCCTAAGATCTCGAGAACCACGGTAGGTAGCGAAAAACGGTAAACGGCGTTGGGTTGCCCATCAACTTTTCCATCGAAAACATTTGAACCATTTTTTGTCAGGTCACATTTAAGGTCACGAGAGGTCAAAAACAGCCGTCATAGGGATAACATGTAAATTCAGTTTTTCGGCCATTACATCTGAACAAGTAAAGATAGAGCAAAACGACTTGAACTATATGAATCCTCTCAGCAAGCCAAATCGAATGATATATAATTTGACCTTGCTAGGTCAAATCAAGGATTTGACCTGACCTGAGGTCAGGTCAGGGTCAAATTATATAAAATGCATATCATTAGAACCGCAAAGCCCAGGCGAGTCTAATGCAGCTAAAATAAATGCTCTATCACCATCCGTTACTGAGTTATTCCGTAAAAACAATTTTTCCCATGTATTTCCAATGGAGAGGCCATGCCTCGTACCTGACCTTAGGTCATCGACATAAAAAATACCGGAACATATTTTAGAGAACTCGGTAGGGCCATTATGTGATATGAGTTTCAATCGGATAAGTTCACCCTGCTCCGACTTATGCTATCTTAAACTTTTTTTGAGGTTGGGTCACTTGACCTGTACTGGTGACCTGACCTTGGATGACATAACCTTAAAATTTTCACAGAAGTTGTAAAATGATGAGGGAAAAGGTATGCCAAGTACGGCGGCGCTACGCGCCGCCGTTTTTCTGCTATCTCCGAAAAACCCGAGGGGCCCCCGTCAATGCGCGTGTTAATAGTTGGTTCGGGGAGTCTCAAGTAGCAGTCTCAGGGGCTCCGAGAGCATGGACAGATCCAGAATTAGCAATGTGGGCACCATCCCGGGGGCACCACTTTCGGTCAACAAAACCTATAAAGTGGGCGCTTAATCCTATTTCCTATGAATCCTATTAATTTAGTAGTTTATTTTGTCTGAGATCCATTCAACATGGTTTTTCACTCGACACGTCAAGTTGTTTAAAACGAAATCTAAAAGTGGGTACAAGACTCATCACACCGTCATTCACGCATTCGTAAGGAAATCTATCAACAAGCTCAGAGACATAAAAACAGTAAATTTTCCTAAAACAAATACCTGGAAAATAAAATAAAAGCCCTAGACGTAGCGAGACACTTAAAAACCTAACCATGAAATGACATGTGTTAAGAAGAATCGCTATCACCGTGACAATAAAATAGCTCTCACTGCGGCACGAAACGGCAGAGTCCCATTGATGTTCAGCTCGTTATACATCTGAACTCCTCGGTAGTTGAGTCTTCTCCGGCCTGCTTCAGTTCTAATTCGCGGCAGGGTGAGATTTTGCGACCGGCGCGTGTCGTGCTCGTGAAGGACATTGGCAGCTGCTCCGATGGTTTCTGCCATGTACACCGGCGTGCCGGTGGTTACAGCCGAGTGTAGCGCGCATACTGTGTGGTACTCGATTAGCTGACCACCTCGCATCCAGCGCAACTCACGAATAACATCCGCCACGTGATCACTGCGTCTACGGCCGCTCGTCACACGCGCGCAGAAGTTGATAACCTTCTGTATGCGGCGGGTCTGGGTAGCACCACACGCACCATACACGGACAGACAGTATCGTACTATGGATAGCACTAAAGCCTGTACAATGCTTGACATAGCACGTCTCGGTATTACATGTTGTGCGTGGCTCAAAGCAATTAATATACCCGTGCATCTACTGTAAACCGAATTGATGTGCCTCAAAGCTAAGATATCTGTCGATCATTACGCCCAAATTTTTGACGACTTTGGAATCGTTTATTGTTTTTCCGCAAAACTGAATGCTGATGATTGGTAGCGTTCTGAGCATTGCTGGAGTTCCGAGGATGACCATCTGTGTCTTATTGGCATTTACCTTCATGCCATTGTGGCAAAACCACTGGAAAATTGATGAGAGCGCGCACTCCATCCGCTCAATAAGTCCCTGGATGTCATTTTTGTGTCCTGTGACGAGTACCTGGGTATCGTCGGCAAACTGCACTACAGTTACGTTGTCCTGCACATAAAGGCCGAGGTCGTTGGCGAAGAGCATGTATAGAATGCAGGACAAACTTCCCCCCTGGAAAATTCCGAGCAGATTGTTTTTGGATTTCGACTTGAGAACTGTTCCGTTTCCGTTTTCGGTGCGAATTTGAACTTGTTGAGTGTGACCAGAGAGATTGTTTTTGAACCATTCATTTTCGATTCCGTAAAGGGTGAGCTTTTCTAGCAGTTTGTCATGGGGCACAACGTCAAAGCATTTTGAGAGATCCAACAAGACCAAAATAGAAATTTCTCCCCTATCCATTTCCCTGAGAACCTGATCAGTCACTACATGTAGTGCCGTCTCTGCTGAATGTAGTTTTCGATAACCGTGCTGAGAATTTGCCAAAAGATGACTTGTTTCCAGATATTCTATTGTTTGTACCTGAACAATACGTTCTACTAATTTCATAATTGCCGGAAGAATGGAGATAGGTCGAGTTTGGGCCGGATCATTTGAAACTTTGCCTTTGGGAATTGGTGTGACCAAAGCATGTTTCCATGCTGAAGGAATTTGGCCGGTGGTGAGACTGGTGTTAACTAAATCGAGTAGTGAATAGCCGAGACCCGGAAATAATTTTTGGAACATTGCAATGCTCAGCCCGTCATTTCCTATGGATGTGGAAGCTTTCATCGTCTGCACAGTCGCTTGCAAAGTCTGAAATTCAATAGGATGCACTTTGAATGAGCTGGTGGATACTCTCGGTAAGCGTACCGGAACAGCGGCAGTAGGAGCTGGCACACTCGCCGCTGTGATGGGGCCTATCGACACATAATAGTCGTTTAACGCATCGGGTGTAACGTTCAGTGTCCCCCCTTGCGCCCTCTTACGTCCGATTACAGGTTTCAATATGTGCCAAAGTCGGTGCTTCCCGTCTGCGTTGATTTCACGTTGGTAGTAAGCGTATGTGTCGGGACGGATCGCTGCTCTGCACTCTCTATTTATCTGCTTGTATCTATCCCTGTCGTTACAGACTAATGCGATGCCACGGCGCTGTATCAGCTGATGTGTTTGAGCACTTAGTGGTGCCGTCATACATGTGCGGACTCTGCTTTTCAAACTACGAACAGGCGCGACTAGGTCAAGTTGTTGCAAAAATATTAAACGAAACATCTCCCACTTAGTGTCAATCTCGTGGCACTCGAACATCGGTGTCCAGTCGGTCATTTGTAGGTGCATGCTAAAAGCATCAGCATCTACCCTACCCAAACAGCGCCGCTGAACACGCACTGTAGAAGCAGAGCGGGTTTGCCTCCTGCAGTCCATCACCACCCTAGTAAAACGTCACGGTAAAACGTAATCCCTCCATGGTGCCGATTTTCCCATCCTAGGGGGTTGGGGGAGTTTGGGAAGCGACATTTCAGGGGGCGCCATTGACTTTTCAGGGGGTGCTGTGACCATTTCAGGGGACGCTGAGAGTTGGAACCTGAAAAAATTGAACTTTCTAAGCGCATTAGAAATAGGTGCCAGTGGCGGATTCAAGGGGGGCAAAAAGGCATTTGCCCCCCCCCAACGAAAAGCTCGGGGCAAAACTATGTTTTTGCCCCCCAAAGTGATCGACCTCCTTTTTCCCCCGACTCCTTTTTAGTTTATAAGCAAGATTTTGGTGCTTCAACTCTCGACTTCAAAACAGAACCAATTAAGTTCAGTGTACATATCGGGCCTTCGACTGGTAAAAGTATCTCGAGGCCATATTTTTCTTCCCGTTACGTTTTTTTCGCCTCAAATACCCAAAATTCTACAGGCAAGGGATATTGCAGCGCATCTTTTCCGGCGTGAGGTTTTTTTTTTTGCTTTTCGACTTTTGACTTTGGTTTTCCCCTCCCAAACCCACCGGCTAGATCCGCCACTGATAGGCGCCTTTCAGATTATTTATTTGTCAAATATTTCACTTGGTTTCAATAAATTGAAGATTGAGGGCCATCCGAGTAGGGGACCCGATATTTTTATCCACCCACCCGCCTGGAGGAAATGCTGGATCCGTCCCTGCATCTAGCAAGTTTGCCAATTTGCAAAACAATTACACTCATTCAACACATTGGCGGAAGCAGGGGGTCATTCCGGCCATGCCCCCTCCCCATAAGTGCTGGAAGGAGGGCCAAACTATATTTTGGCCCCTAAAGGCCCCCCTCCCCAGGAGAGCAATCATGTGCTTGGAGAGAGGTAGCTTATACTAGGTCTGTCGAGCACCAAAATCGCATGTCCCTACTCGCATGTCGCATGCCCCCTACTCTTACAGGGGCCCCCGAGGAGAGTCCACCGAGGCTAACATCGTGCCTCTTTGACAACAGTTATCACGGAACTGACAAGGTTCTCACACTTTTCGAACCTCAGACTAAACGTAAGCAAAACGAAGTGCCTACCAATCGGACCAATAAATGCAACACTGTGCAATAATACATTAGGCATCACCTTCGTGGACGAATTAAAGGTTCTGGGTATTAAGTTCAATAAAACAAATGATTCAATAACTGAACATAACCTTAAAGAGAAAGTTGAGTCCATTCGTCACGAGATCACACAGTGGAGGAGACGAAATTTAACATTGATGGGTAAAGTAACTGTAATTAAATCATTGTTGATGTCTAAACTGGTACATATTTTTATATCATTACCAACTCCTTCCCCAAGCATGATTCAGCGACTCAACAAAATTTTTCATGATTTTCTTTGGAACAATAGAAGCGATCCAGTAAAACGTGCCAAATTATCACAAAGAACAATGCATGATGGCCTACACGTCACAGACTTGCCCTCATTCATTAAAAGCTTAAAATTCGGGTGGGTAAAACGCTTATATACCTCGGAACAGACATGGACGCTTCTCATTCGACGTAATTTGCCACCAGTGCAACAACTGCTTACCTACGGCGACATAAAGTTAAGAAAAGTTGTTAAGACAATTCAAAATCCATTTTGGTTGAACGTTTTAGAATCATGGGCAGAGTTCATTCAACTTTACAAACCTCCAGATGAGGATGTTCTCACCAGTAAACTATGGTTTTCTAATTTTACAAAGTTTAAAACCACGATTGTGAAGGATTGGGATGCTAAGGGTCTTCGATTCATCGGCGATCTCGTAAATACTGATGCTGCAAGGCCTTTCACACATGCCGAGCTGCAACGTATTTATAATATACCAATGACTTTTCTGTGTTACCAGTCATTGATTCGCGGATTACCTAGAAATGTACAAAACTGTGCGAATAGTCTGAAATTCCCCCAGCCAACGTTGCCATATCAGATTGCGCTTATTAGCAAAAATACAAACACGAAAAAAATAGCCTACCGAGAATTTATTACCGATTTAAGAAAAAAATATGAGCATTCCCAACAACTATGGATAAATCGATGGAGCCAAGATGGCATAGAATCACCCTATGTTGGGAGTATGTTTGCCATATGTTTAACAACGAAGAGTACGTATTTGCAATCGTTTCATTTCAAAGTAATGTCACGGATAACAGCTACAAATAGATACCTTCACTCTATAGGCAGAGCTGAATCTGCGTTATGCACCTTCTGTTGCGAATCCATTGAAACTATAGAGCACCTGTTTTGGTCATGCCCAAAGACCCAAATCTATATTAGAAATATTCAAAATCAGCTACGCGAGCAGTACAGTGTTACCTACCTTTTTCAGAAGCCAGACTGGTTTCTTCCCTCCCTTGAAAGCGGTAAACAAATTGATATTCTTATAGTGACGGTAGCCAAGTTGGTCATATTCAAAGCCCGTTTAACTAAATGAGAACCAGCAGCGGCACATTTTATGCAGTATTTACGGTTAGAAGCCGAAAAAGAGGTAAAAGTTGCGAGGAAGAAGGATAGAATCGGGAATTTTTACGAAAAATGGGGAGAGATGGGAAGATTGGCCCTCCACCAGTCATAGCTCTCTGATGGCCGCAAAATATCACTTGAAATTGAAAATAGCGTCCGGAGTGTACTTTGTCTTTGCATTGTTGGAATGTAATTCACAAAGTGCATGCTGTCACATACATATACACATTACACAAGTACACAATTGCACACAAGCTGAAGCAATACGCGCATGCACGCACACACTCACCATACTCACCCACACACACGTCACACTCCCAGTCCTGCACACAGTCCATACCCATAGTCACTCGTTCTTACCCATACCAACAACCAAACACACAAAATGTCACTCTCCAAATCACAGACTCTCTCGCTCCTACGTAAGACGCGTGTAGCGATTCACTCAGGTGAAGTAAAGCGAGAGATGCTGACGTAGCGCTGGAAGAGTGTTTTTGAGATGAAACTTTGTATGGAAAATATAACTGAAAAAAAACATCGTGCCTTCCCACTTTAGGAAATCCTGGATCCGGCCCTGGCATTCAGAGCCCATCCCAACCCTGGGAATCTTCAACTGGCAACCCAGGTGCACCTCAACACCTCCGGAATCTTCATCGCCAGAGCATCGCTTCGCTATTCATTTTTTTAACTACGGAATTTCTTCCAGGCCTCGCGTCACCATGCATATCTGCATCGCGGGAGGAGACAACGGCGGGTGGTTGCTGGAGGAGGCGGCGGTTCAGCAGCGGCTAGTGCTTCCTCGAGAGCTCATCGGAGACGCCTGCGCTGATGAAGCGGCACACAAAGACGTGGTGCTGAGACGTGGCGCAGAGCGCTGAAGTGCGGGGGCCGCCCGGCACTAGGATCCGGAGCGGCTGTACCGCTAGCGCGCGCCAGTCTGTCATGGTTTCTACAGTTGTTGGTTTTTATCTAATGCTATTATTTTTGTTCCTACAGTTATTATCATTACCACATCTTCTTCGCCGCCAACAAGTTACGACTCCGATTGCTTCACCTGTCTTGTTAATAGAGAATTGAGATTGATTCTGCTTGTTTTACCGTGAATCGAAAGCTAGGGTGTAGTACCTATACACTTTTGCGGAAAGTTAGGAACTGAAAATATCAGAATTAGAGCGATGTGCGATGTGTGAATTAGAGCGATGTTCAAAACTGATATAAGCCCAAACATCCCTGAATGAAAACAAAACAGAATTCTCGACACTTTTATGTAAGTCCCTAAAAAAAACAGTAAGGAACGATGACAGTAGCGCATTCAGGATTTCATTTCGGGAGAGGCCATGTTTTGAAAGTGTGCCCCCATATTCTTGAAGTCTGCAAAAACCATGCACTTATTTTTGAATGTGCCCCCGAGACCCTCGAGACCAAGTCTTGAGGCCCCGAAACCGGCTTCAGGGCACCCGAAACGGACTCTTGAGTAGGGTGACCCCTTTTGCAACTTTTGTTTGGAAACACTGCTCCCAGGGTGTTTTCTGATGTATTTGGGGGCGCTGATTCAGAATATGACCTCAGAATCGCAAATGTTTTAAAATTTCGAGACCGCGCATGACGAATGAAAATTATCTCAACTAACAAATTTCGAGCATTTGACTGCATAAGTCCAAAATCGGTCAGCAAAGCAGTGATGTTACCCACCTCACGGTATTTCTAATAGTTTGCAGTCATTTCAGCATTAACATCCTGGGTCAAGCTAATATATACTGTGTTCGACAGGGTTTTAGATATATATCTTTTGTTGACGGCACCAATCGCAGCGCCACCTGTCGACATATTGAGGAGGGAGGTGATGAAATCTTATAGGCGTTGTGTTAACGAGGAAAATAGCGAGAGCAAAACGTCATTTCTGTCATCGGGGTATCATTGTAACTGTATTCCAAAATTTACCAAATTTTCCTCTGTGGGCAGTTGTCTATGGAATTGAATGGGCTGGTTTGAATTGCAGGTCAGATTATTTCTATATTTACGGAAGCGCCAACAACTAACAAGTGCTGGTGAAACTAAACCATTTTCATGTTTCAACTGTCAAAGCCTTCTCTTAATAGATCGACCATTGAAAGCACGTATCTCCACTTCGAAACAACTTTTAAAAATCCTGCTGACATTGGAAACGAAAGGGCTCGAAGACTGAGTTAAGTGATCGTGAACATTAAATTGTGTCGAGTCAGTATTTGGTAAACGCAAAAACATGCTTTTCAGTTCTCTCTCGGAGACAACTGGATATTTCGCTTCGTATCTGCCCTGGGCAGCGCCACCCAGAATTAGCTACCCTGCTGTTAAAGAAGTGCCCTCCAGAATTGCCGATTCGTGCCCTCGACAGCGGAAGCTGCCTCTGGCGTTGATCTTACTGCACGCTGAGTGGACTGTCTGTTGTTCGGCACGCCAGTCGTTTTCCACGTTACTAAACACTCATCCTGCTGGTTGGCATCCAGGAGTTTGGTTTAAAGTGGCTCTATATCAGCTAAGGTGGCAGCGTCTCGAATGTCGTTCATATCGGTATGTCATCGTACTGAGGTGTATGACTGGCGTTGGGAAACAGCGGACGGACTGCTCGGCGCGGTGCCCGCGCACCTCCTTGATCAGACTGACAGCTTCTGCAATGGTTGATACATTTAGGTCACCCAGCGCAGTCAAAGGGATGGTTTTTGTGTCAGCCATGTAGGAATTCCTGGTGACACTTCCCTGCACCACCTTCAGGTCACTGTCCCTCAAACAATCTCACTGCCGGCGGATCTGCTCATCCAGATAGAGCGGTGCGTGTATCAGATCCCACCTTGATCTGATATCCAAGGTGCATAGCACATCTGCACCCAAGCGACTTCCACAACGGGAATTTAGCATGGGAAAGTAAGCATACTGGTGCTGATGTCGCGCAGAAGCTCTTATAATTCCTCCAGGCACTGGAGGTCAATATTGAGGGTTGTGATCGTCGGCGGAGACGGAACGAATCATGTCAGAGCCTGGCAGGTCGGATGGATGAAGTGTTGGAGCAGGCCCTTGGCCGTAGCCTCGGACGAGCGGTGTGTCTGCTTCACCAGGCAGACCTGGTGTATTGGCGCTCTGTTCTGCCACCTCAATGGCATCACCACCGGACCAACAGCTTGAACAGGTCCAGCAGCCATGGTTATCAATATACATGTGCACCTTCTGCGAGTGAAATGCTCCAATTTCATAAAGCATAACGGCTTCCCAACACTACCAAAATCGTGTCACGTTTAGGTCGCATCTTCAGCTGGTGTGCGACTGTGCTGGAGTGGTACTCACATATTAAGTCGGTACTGTGGATAGCAGAAAGCATGGCAAGCTGCATCGGGCAAGGTGGCAGACAGCATAGGGACTCACTGCGTCGCTGTTGACGCTGGTCCCCTACGTGACGTGTGTGTATCTGCCATGCGTCGTGGATATCAGACCAAGGTGAGATCTGATACTCGCCCCGCTCCATCTGGCTGAGCAGGCCAGTCAGCAACAGGGGTGTTTGAGGCACAGCAATCTGAAGGTAGTCCAGGAAAAAATATATGGCTTCGCGGGATGACCCAAAGGTATCAACCATTGCAGAAGCTGTCAGTCTGATCAAGGAGGTGCGCGGGCACCGCGCCGAGCAGTCCGTCCGCCGCTTCCCAACGCCGGTCATAAACCTCTGCGATATGCCATACCGATATGAACGGTATTCGAGACGCTGCCACCTTAGGTGATATTGAGCCGTTGTCCACCAAACCTCTGGATGCCAACTAGCTGGATGAGTGTTTGGTAACGTGGCAAACGACTGGTGTGCCGAACAAGACAGTCCACTCAGCGTGCAGTGAGATCAACGCCAGAGGCAGGTTCCGCTGTCGAAGGCACGAATCGGCAGGGCGGCCACTTCTTTAAAGGGACTGTGGCACCTTGGTCGAATCCTGGAATTTAGTGTTATTAGGCGTACTTTTAGTAAAAAATAATGAAACCACTCACGATTTCTCTGAAAAATGTACAATAGGCTCAATATTTGGTTTTTAAAAATACTCCTCTAGAAAAAGAAATAAATATCAGCCTGTGGATGATGTCACGATCTGGCAACCACTACCATACTTGAAACGCTTCAAAGGCTTCGACTGGCTGATGCTCATCGTGACGTCAGCATATGTGATGATGATGATTTTTCCGGCCGTCGGCGTTGCCATATGGGGGGCGCCCCTACAGGCGCCCCAACCGCCGCAGGAAAAAAACCCGGCCCGCCAGGCACGGCGCTGCTCCATTGGCGGCTCCGGTATTGGGGACGGTCGTTTGGTGGCCGAGGCGACGTCACCGCCTCCTCCGCCGTCCAGGTCCCACCTGGCCCAACACGTGGGGCCGGAGGCGACCGCCGTCAGGACCCCTTCGGGTGGTGTCGCTTCTTAAAACCTATATAACACCAAAGAGATGGTACTTGAGCTCCAAATGTCACGTGTCACATCCAACTTGTGGTGTCATCCAATTTTTAAAATAGAGATAAATATAATGTGCCACTGAAGTGGTGGTTTATGGCTCCAAAACGTCACGTTTTCCATCCAACTTTTGAACGGGGGATTTTTTGGCAGTTTCTATCTATGCGCCGCTTTAGTCACACGTATTGTATGGATTCTCGTCGAACATTTTCGATGCCCACACCATTTGAGATCACAAATGCCGTAATATCCGCGTTGCCGGTCTTCATGATATCCTGTCGCAGGATGCAGAGTGAGTTTATCTTCTTGATCAAGGTATTTATAGGGCAAACAAATCGCTAAATCAGATTTTTTATTCGGTTAAATACGGAGCACTCATTTCAGTGACCCGGCCAGCTGGCCATCAGCTGGCTAAGTAGCTCCAGCCCCCAACCACGAATCAGGAGTCGCCTTTACTGTGACGTCACGTTGGCGACAAAGCTTTCCTTCGTCCAATAGGTCCCATGTTAAAATTCGTCGATTTCAGCCAGCTCTCACAAGAACAGTATGAGTCGAAGGGAAAACATTGTTCTTTTTCCACAATTCTACATGATATTTGTTTTTGAAATTGACCATTTGAAGGCGTTATTGTCAGTTTTTTCTTAAAAATAAAGGCATTCAAAGTTGGCTCTGCAAAGCACCCTACCCTCGTCCCACCGGGTCCATCGATGACCGTCCTAAGGTTTATTTTCGGGATAGCAGAAAAACAAGGAGGCGCAGCACCGCGGTTGAGGGCTCTTCCTCTCACATCATCATTTTCCACCATCCCCGAAATCTTTTACACCGGGTCACCCAAGGTCAGGTCATCAGGCGAGGTCAACCAAGGTCACCTCACTTCAACTTTTGAGCTCTATAAGAGCTACATTTCTAAGTCAATCGATTAGAAACTTCCTACACTTAATGAAACCCCCAGGGCCTACAAGCCGTATATCCGGGTTTTCTTATTTCTTGGCCTGATTTCAAGTCATGAGGTGACCTCGCTCATTGAAAAAGCATGGGAAAAAGCTGTCTTATGATCTAAAAGTCACAAAAACGATTGCAAATGTTCAGCTTGCTCAGAAAAGCGTTCTTGGACACCCTTTCACGGATTCTAGGGCCATATTTTTCCTTTGACCTCTCTGAGGTCATCAAAGGTCACCAGGGGTTAAAAACAGTATTTTGGAAATAACTTTTGACCTAATTAAGCTAGAGCGCTGAATCAAACATCATCGTGTATGTCTCGTCACTGGCTTTCATTTAATATACGGCAAGGCCACTTTCTGATCTTTCGTGACCTCAGGTCAATTAGCTCACGAGATGACCTCTGGAGGTCAAAGCCCTGGTGGAAGGTCATTACGTTCCACATAGCGGAAAAGGTCCTAGCATTTTGCTATCAAATCTACTTAACCAGATCTCAATAGCTCTAATGGCATAATAGCTATGCCCAGTTTGCTAAGCATTGAATACTTGAGTGAAAATAGCCTATCTTGACCTAACTTGACCTCTGGAGGTCAAACCATTGACCTGAGCGCTTAAACATAGGGAGTAATTTCTTACTGAATTCACGTCAGCTTTCTAATGCACTTTGCAGATTTGCAATAACTCCCATATTTTGGGATTTAGAGGGCATCGATGCCTCCCTGGTGGGGCGAAAGTGGCGCCGGATCCCCGGCGGGGCGCGGGTTAGAGGGTTCTCTCTCCCATAGCAAAGGATGCTTTTCGATACCTTGATACCACATTGGTACCATATCACCTAGCCACAACAACAATGCGGCAAAGCCAAAGTAATGGAAAGAAGCAAAGCAGCCCGAGTTATAAGATCCAACTGGTGTTGAAAAATGAAAATGCACTCGACGGAAATATACAAATATTAGCATGTGGTGGCCGTATACATATTTATTCTTTCATTTAAATTCCTCATTTTAAATGTTTTCGCAGCATCAGGGACCCTTTGGTTTGTAAAAAAATTAACGCAACCTCAATCGGTCTAAACGAGCACTTCATGTTAGACGATACATCGGCAGAAGCCCTTATTTTGCAGACTGCCCACGTTCTAGCTCGTCCCGGCATGAAAAAAGAATACATATTAATAATAATCAATCCCTCCCAAGCCGCCGAGTGTCTAAACCCCCGTCAGTTTAGATTTGTTTGTTGTTTTCGATTGTTGAACTAAACGCGCCGCTTATGCATCAGCTACTGCTACCATATTGGTGCCAAACTGTGTGACGTCACGTTGGCGACAAAGTATTCCTCGTGGATCAACCTTGTAAGTAAAGTAATCTTGAAGTAGCTCAGCATATGTCGTCACACCAGTAGCTCACAACAATGGCCGCTGGCGACGGGGGGCTGGGGGGCTGGTGTCAGGTAGGTTTTAGCTTTTTCTACGGAAATATCGAGTTCCAAGACAAATGAAATATGGAGTACCGGGTTTTCCGACCTGCTTTACAACTTGGCTATCTCAGTTAAAATCACGTTGTAAAGGTGCCACATTCTCTTTAACAGCAGGGTAGCCAATTCTGGGTGGCGCTGCCCAGGGCAGGTACGAATCGAAATATCCAGCTGTCTCCGGGAGTGAACTGGAGAGAATGTTTTTGCGTTTACCAAATACTGACTTGACACAATTTAATTTTCACGAACACTTGATTCAGTCTTCGAGCCCTTTGGTTTCCAAGGTCAGCAGGATTTTTAAAAGGCGTTTCGAAGTAGAGATACGTGCTTTCAATGGTCGATCTATTAAGAGAAGGCTTTGACAGTTGAAACATGAAAATGGTTTAGTTTCACCAGCACTTGTTAGTTGTTGGCGCTTCCGTAAAAATCGAAATAATCTGACCTGCAATTCAGACCAACCCATTCAATTCCATAGACAACTGCCCACAGAGGCAAATTTGGTAAATTTTGGAATACAGTTACAATGATACCCCGATGACAGAAATGACGTTTTACTCTCGCTATTTTCCTCGTTAACACAACGCCTATAAAATTTCATCGCCTCCCTCCTCAATATGTCGACAGGTGGCGCTGCGATTGGTGCCGTCAACAAAAGCTATATATCTAAAACCCTGTCGCACACAGTGTATATATGAGCTTGACCCACGATGTTAATGCTGAAATGACTGCAAACTATCAGAAATACCGTGAGATGGGTAACATCACTGCTTTGCTGACCGGTTTTTGGACTTATGCAGTCAAATGCTCGAAATTTGTTATTTGTGACAATTTTCATTCGTCATGCGCGGTTTTGAAATTTTAAAAATTTGCCATTCTGAGGTCATATTCGGAAGCAGCGCCCCAAAATACATCAGAAAACACCCTGGGAGCAGTGTTTCCAAACAAAAGTTGCAAAAGGGGTCACCCTACTCTTGAGGGACCTCTGAGACCAGGTTCTGGAGGCCCGAGACAAAATCTTGTGCAAAACCCGAGACCAATTCTTAGGACCCCATAGGCCCAACTCTTGGAACCCTCAAAAACAGCTCCAGGGGCCCCGACACCGACTCTGGGGGCCTTTTGAGACGAACTTCTTGAGGTCTGAGTAGTCGTGGATCTAGTCGGTCGGTTTGAGAGGGGCAAACCAAAGTCGAATAGCAAAAAAAAACGACACGCAGTAAAAAGCTGCGCTACAACACCACTTGCCGGTAGAATTTTGGGTATTAAGGCGAAAAGCAAAAAAGCGGCTCGAGATACTTTTTTTCCTATCCAAGGACCGGTATTTACACTGAACTTAGCTGGTTCTGTTTGAAGTTGAGAGTTGAAGCACCAAAAGCTTGCTTATAAACTTAAAAGGAGTAGGGGAAAAAGGAGGTCGATCACTTTGGGGGAAAAACATAGTTTTGCTCCGAGCTTTTCCGTTTGGGGGCGGGGGGGGGCAAATACCTTATTTGCCTCCCCCCATGGATCTGCCACTGGGTCTGAGACTACAACCTTGGGCCCCTGAGACGAAGGCTTGTGGGCCTCCCGAGACCGCTTAAGGCGGAATCGAGAAAAAACTCCTAGCTAAACTACCATTTGGGGTACCCTGTGCAGGGGCCCGGCGGCTGCGGCGGTAGGCCTATCCCGCAAGTTTCCTTCCAAATGCCACCCGAATATAGGTCTGGGGGCTCCTTATATTGTATCTGAGGGCTCCTGAAATTGAATTCGGAGGCTCCCTGAGCTGACCTCGGGACCCCAAAGAGCTATTCTCGGAGTTCACAATAATTGAACTTCATTGGCTCCCAGAGTTGTTCTTGGGCCCCTGCCTCAGAGGTCTCACGAGCCTCGCGACCGGGTCCCTAACAATCGTCTCGGGGGCCCACTGCTGTCCAAGCCAGGCCCTAATTCTAAGGAGTTTAGGTCCCCGGTATTCCAACCAGGCCCTCTGTGACTGCAACATCCGTCCCTACTTGGGAGTAGTAAGTATGATAAAATCTTAATTGCTTCATTCAAGCAGGCCACAGAATATCGTATGCGATCAGAAATGGTTCCGATCAGTGATCCTAGCCGAAATTTAGCCAGTCCCTGGATTTGTAGTGTTCAGTGGACATCTGCGATTTTAGGGGCAGTTCATAGTTCTATGGGCTGTTAGAGTTCTTGGAATTGTCCTCCCCAAAATGGAGATTGACGTTTTTTGCTCGATGACATACAGATATATGTACACGTTTTAATAAAAATATAAACCTTGCACGGTCGGGCCCCTACGGGGAGGCCCTGTCAGGGTTCGCCTTCCCCTTGGGCAGCTCCTGAATTCACCCCTGCTTCTAACTCAGCTCTAATTAAAATGCTTCTAATTTGAACGGAAACAAATTAATAAGTGATCACGGAGACATTATTAGAACGGTGAAAAATTAATAAGTGCCGACACTTCTGCATCAGCGGTAGATTAATTTAAAGAGGACGCGCGCTGACCACCTGTAAATATTCAACGAATTTACAGTTGAGTTGCAAACTCAAGGCCTTATAGCTTTACTTTTGTGCAAACTAACAGTTGTGCGCCTAAACTGTAAGATTTTATTTATGAAATTGACTTGAACTGTAAAATGGAAGTTCGTCAGCGGCCTGTTAGCTGTAAAATGTAAGTTGTAACTTCTTTATGAAATCCGCCTCTGCTTGATTGTTGTGAGAAACAGCTCAGGCGAGCCTTCGCTCGACTATTTGGAGACCTCTCCACAGTGACAAGATACTGTCCTCGCCCGAATCAAAGATCTGGCTGGTAACACGTGAGGAGCTGCCTAATTGCAGACACGATCGAGACAAGCTGGTGCGCGAGTTTCATGCCCGCCTCAAAGACATCGCTATAACCCTCGCACGTACAGGGGGGGGTTGCAACCACCCCTAAGGTTTTTCAAGAATTGAAAACGAGCTTTTTAAGTTAGAGCCTGCCAAGGTTGTATAGCCTCTGGGGCATTCATTGCAATTTTTTTCTAAAAGATTGTTCCTTAATTTCAAGGTAACGGTGCTATGACCTCAAGAAAGGAAGCATGTTGAGGTCATTTGGGTGCCTGTACCCGTTTTCACGTGAATGTTTCAGACTCTCATCGTTCTTTTGCAGCATTTGTTCATGAACTGGCCCAGAATATTTGCTTCCAACTTTCGAGGATCAATTTTATCAGGTTAGATTTTTCATGACCTTTCTTGACCTTCAAAGAACTTGATTTGACCTTGCGTGACCTCAGTGATAATTCTGCGTCGAATAACGACTACAGATGCGTGTTTCGATTCGGTACTTCTAAATGAGGTGAACACCGAATTAGTTGACTTGCGTCCGATACGGACTTGACCCCTTTCGACCTGTGACCTTATTTGACCTTGAAAGGGGTGAAAACAGTAACAGATGAAGAAGCAAACACTTACTTGGGCGTAAATGATGCAGAATGTCTTATGGATAGTCAGTTTGAGTTATACGGACACTAAACTAGTTGGTTTGCATGTTATGGACTTGACCTTACTTGACCTTGAAGGGGGTGTAAACAATAACAGATGATGAAGCAGGCACTTGGCGTAAATGATGCAAAATTTCTTATGAATAGTCAATTTGCAGCATGAGAAGGACGCTGAACAAGACGTCTTTCCTCCAATACGGACTTGACCTTTTCCGGCCTTTGACCTAATTTGACCTTGACGGGGTGTAAGCAGTGACATAAGATTAGACAAACACTAAATTGGCTTAAATGATGCAGAATGGCTTATGAATAGTCCAACTGCTGAATAGTCCAATGAATAATTGAATTGCTCCCAATATTGACTTGATCTTTTTAACTACTAATTGAGGTCAACCAGGTCATTGACCTGAACTGGAAGTTGACCTGATTACCTAAGATTTTTATGAAAGAAGCTTTGACGTTGTTTAAAGTGCTACATTTGAATTCAGTGTCCAAAATTACCCCTCTGAAGCTGAAAACTAGACATATTGGGCAATTTCTAGTTTTACCGGTCAGTGACCTTTGACATTTGACCTCACCTCCTGCATTACCTAGATGGGTCACACAGGTGTATGGCATATGAATCGACGCGTGAATGTCAGTTCCTCAATTTAATTACCATACAAGTGTGATTTGTTGCCAAAATTCCGGTCAATAGCAGTCAAAATGGCAAAATTGGCCGCAACAGGGCCAAAATCAGGTCATTGACCTGACCTGATGATGATGATGATGGTTCCGGCCGTCGAATAAGGATATCCATATGGGGGCGCCTCGTTAAAGTCGCCCCAATCGCCGAACGAAGATTCGGCGATTCCGGTTTGGATGACAGCCGATTTGTGGCGAGGACTCGCGCCGTTGCGCCGTCCCCGCCGTCCAGGTCCCACCTGGCCCCTCTCGGGACCGGAGGTGGCTGTCTTCGGGACCGTTTTCCTGGTGATTACCCGGGCTGGGATACCCGAATTGCAACCTTGAGTGATTCCAGGCATAGTCGTTGGCCGTTGGCCCAGTCTTTTCGGTGGTCGGTTTGGTCGGCTAAGTAGAGATGCATTCGCGAGTTTGTTGGTCCTGTTTTTATACAAGTAACTAGATCTTGTGGGTATGAGTTAATTAAGCTATCATTATCTTCTTATAATCTTGTAACCTGATATTTTTCACATATTGCCGGATAAATAAATTACCTCCGCACGGTATGCACGAGGTATGCATAAATACCAATAATAACGTTATCTTTAGAAATCAGCTTCAAGGAGGCTTCCTGATGGGAGTATTATATAACATCTTTTGACCTGACCTGGAAGGTGACCTTATGACCTAAAGTCATAAAAATTGTATCAATCGCGAGTACTCGTGACGAACAACACGTTGGTTTTTACTGCGGAGCTCTACATCAATTAGGGGCCAATCACAGGGGGGTTCGCAGCAGCCTCCCCCTGTCCGGGCGAAGGTGACGAAAACCAGAGTTCGTGCAAGGGTTAACATGCCGGTATACCACGACTTGCACCTACCGTGAACCGAGAACCGTGGACTACAGCGACGGGATGATCCTAGATGGTATTATCTAGGGCGAATTCCATCCTGAAATCAATCTCTCCGTCCTATCGGAGAAGGATCAAACCGCTTGACTTGAGGATACTCTCCGATTTATAGTCGCGTGAGGGTGGAAACAGTCCGCTCCGTGCCTGGCAACTTATCTGAGCTCATCCGTGCCTGCCAACGTCAGTGCTGTCAGCAGGTTCCGTCGCCAACAGCGCGACACCTATCGAGATCGACAGTCCACTGGATCCACTGGCGGCAGTCCAGCATCAACTTCCCCACCCTGCAACTTCTGCAGCACCAGGAACCACCCTCTAGACAGAGCCAGCCGTGTGTCTGAGTGCAGTGCATACGACCGCCAGTGTGCAAAATGCGGGAAAATGAATCATCACGAGTTTGTGCAGATCAAGCAAAGCACGGCTACGTATCGCTTCTCGAATTGTCGCTGCGGCATGTTCCAATCGCTCACCCGAGTTTGGCCATCCAGGGCACATTGAGATTGCAGAACAGAGCACTTCAACGGTGTTCGATACCCTGTGCAGTGATAGTGCCCATTTATCAAAAACAAGTAGGAGGAAACATAGGCGGATCCAGGATTTCCAATCGGGGGAAGGCACCTTTCCGGGGAGCGCCATCCGGACCAGGGGGCGCCACTTTTGACCGAGAAAACCTATGAGGAGGGTGCCGAGGGGCGCCCATTTTCGCGTCCTAGGGGAGTGGGAAGCGACATTTCAGGGGGCGCCACCGACCCTTCAGAGGGCACCCTGACCATTTCAGGGGGTGCCGGGGGTCGATCGGGGAGCACCTGCCCCCCTTTGCCCTACCCCCTGGATCCGCGTATGGGAGGAGCGTGATCTTACCAGTTGGCGCAGAGAGCCAAAAGTAGCTTTTTCAATCATTAAATATCAAGTGGAAATTGCTGACCTTGACGGATCAGAACTATCCTTGCGTTAATAGTTCTCTGCAGACTTGGTATATAACTGTGTAAATTTGAGCCCATCTAATATCCCTCCCGGATTATGATTTCTTATTAGGGCCACTCCCAACAGGCACACTTGCCCAATTACAGGGAGTATTGGCTTGGGTGCTTACGGATCCTCTCCAGCGGGTCAGATCGGGCACGGAAGGAGGCTTCCCGCCGTGGGGATTGAACCCACGTTAATCCATGCTATGTGATCTGAAGGCGGGCAACTAAGCCACTAGGCCACCCCGGCCCTAGTGGTATATATATATATATATATATATATATATATATATATATATATATATATATATCCCAACATTAAAGAAATACTCCCTTAGATCGGGGCAACCCTGTTTGGTGTTTTGGCAAACGTATATTGGAGATATTTAAGCAAATAATATGAATATCGTACAACGAATGTTGTCAAATTAGGCAGTGTACTAGCAGAGGGGGGAGGGTGTCAACTACTTGTGAGCCTCTCTGCCGATGATCTCGCCTGGAGCAAACTAACGTTGTTATGGTTACGCCTAACGTTTGGCCGGTGCCCCTTAGAATTGAGATTTGAAGGAAGGTTCGGTTTCTTGCAAAAGTTTGAAACATTGATCCGAATCAATTCTGAATCAATCCTGAAGTGTATCTTGATGGCTGAAATGAGCTATGTAGATATGCTTTTTTTACTAAAAAAATCTGAATAAATATAAAAATATACTTAATTCTGGAATGAGGGAGATGAGGTGGCTTAGTGGAAAGCACCCTTGTCTTCTAAGTCACTGGTCCCGGGTTCAAGTCCCGGCGGAGTCTCTGAATAAGTTGATCTGATCCCCATAATCCCTTCCAACAGGGTGAGAGTTGGCGACGCGGTATGACCCTGGCCGTCGGTGAGTCGTTAAACGCCAACAATTATTATTGGAATGGATGCTTTCGAATATTTATGGAATGGAATGGATGCTTTCGAATAGGATGGGTGATTCGTTGCTTGATTCATTTAGCCTTCATATTCATTTATACCTATAAAGCATTGCATAGCCTATATAGCCTACCTACATACCTACGTAGCAACCGATCTATTAAAAAACAAAAATGTTGGTTCAGTTTATGTAGCCTCACCTACCATAAGCTACCAAAGTACCAAAGCTTACACTTATTTTCCAAATATTGTATTGTTCTGATCGTCGTTTGTGGCAAGGTCATCATGATAACGCTGTGCTTAGAAATTTTGTCTCATTTTGATGTAATGTTAATCGAAAATAAATAGTTGCCATGTGTCCGACCAACCTCTTCAATTAAATATTTTAAATCTAAGCCAATTAAATTTATTTAAAGTTAATGACTGAATAGATAGGTCAATTAATCATCAACCTTCACTCGGGTGGGGGTCTTTTAGACCCCCCCTCGGGCTTTTCCGAAGCGACCAAAAAGCGGCGGCGCGCAGCGCCGCCAAACTTGGTCTAGCTGTTCCTTCATCATTTTTACATCTTTCCTGAAAATTTCAGCTAAATGTCATATCTGGTCAGGTCACCAGGCCAGGTGAAGTGACCTCACCTCAAAAAATGCTTAGGACCGCATAACTAAAAGAGGGCTTAATCGATCAAGTTCAAACTCATACCACATATTGGGCTCACCAGGAGCTACAACATTTGTTCCGGGATTTTTTATATTGGTGACCTAAGGTTATGTGCAGAGCATGACCTCCCCATTGTAAATACATGGGGAAAATCACGAAATGAGCTTTTCTCAGTAAATATGGATGGAATCAACTTCAAACATCGGTTACGACCTGCCCTTAGCTCATTTCTAAAGTTGATGCCAAACATTTTGACTTGTGACCTTTAAAAGGTCACCTTAGGTAAAATAAGCATTTTTTGGTGTTACACTCTATAAATTTTAAATAAACTAAGATAGAACTTTTATTTTGCCACCAAAGTGTTTGTATAGTCACTGCAAGTCAAATGATATACATCATGACTATACCAGGTCAAGTTGGGTCAGACCGTTGACCTGGGTCAGGTTAAATTCTTAAATTTGACCTGGCATAGCAATATCATATATCATTCGATTCGTATTGACGAGAGGATTGCAATGGTGCATAAACTATGGCTGTATCTTGTTTGGTTTGGAAGCTATTAGCGAAAAAGTAAACGCTCTTATGCATGGGTGGCTATGGACATTCCCAAGAATATGCCCAATATTCAGTGACCTGTAGCTCCCTAGGCTTTGACCTGACACGAAAATGAATGCTACTTTAATGAAAGCGCATCTCAAGAGCTTTCGAATGGTGTTAGAAAAATGTTTCTAGCTATCATAGTTTCGGAGATATATGAGGTTTTCTTAGTACACCTCATATTAGCGGTTTTGACCTATTTTGACCTCTGGTGACCTTGATATTGACCTGACAAGAAAAATGACCGAATTATTTTCGATATCATTTTTGAAGAGCTTTCGAATGCCGTTTTGCGCTTTTTTCTAGCTCTCTTAGTTTTTGAGATCGTGGGGGTCTTTTTTAGCCCTCCACCAGGGCGAAGGTGGCTCGTACCCGCCACCGGGGCAAGGGTTAAGTGAATCCATGCGTTATGAATCACTGTTCGGAATCCATTATTCCGATTTCTGACGAGCTTTCTTCTTTCCACCTCGATGACCCCGACTCAGCTTGTACTTACGAACGTGTAAGGGAAGGAAGGGGGTGAGATATAAAGGAACAATGATTTATGTTTAGTATGGAAAATATCCAGCCAAGGGCGAATAAATGGGTTGCCCCCACATCCTAGCTACTAAGCATGTACTAAACAATATATGTTGATTGTCTTCTGCATGCAGAGATATGCAGCACCAAAGACTCTGGTCAGCGTAGGAATTGTATAGCAACTGATAGTACAAGAAAAATCACAACAATAAAAACAGCATATCAGCAACCAAACAATACACCTCGCAGCCCCTAAAGAGCAATACCCTCAACATGGCGGAGAAAGAAGCGAACTTGGAAAACAATTCCGACCATATGCTTACGGCACGCAATCCCCCATAGGTGTGCTGATGCGGGAATGGCATTATGTGAACAAAGAAAGTTCACTACGCGAAGGACTTGCGCTTCCGCGCTTCCCTCTGATGAATAGATTCCAGCCGCCTAGAGATGTTTACCTGCCTAATCCTGATGAACGTTCGTGTCCCAGCAAGGTCCAGAAGTACGGGTTCGGGGAGGTCGGGGTGCTTGCTATTCAGCACTAGTATAAATCCCGACATGACCCCTTGTTGGTGGCTCAGAGCATCCGGGTGAATGGCATGGTGGGTGTAGTTCTGATCGAGCTGCTTAAACTTGGAGAGGAATTTCGAAGCTGGGAGGGTGAGACCACCGAGGCTTTTCAGTCGTGTTCAGAGTGCCGCCAGTGGAACGTCCTTAAAGGGAATGTCGCACCTTCATGACATGATTCTAACTGAGATAGCCAAGTTGCAAAGCATGCCGGAAAACCCGGTACTCAGTATATCATTTACCTTGAAGCTCAAAATTTTCATAACGAAAAGCTAAAAACTACCTGAAATGTACCCCCATGTACCCTTAGCAGCAGGCCACGGTTGTCAGCTGTTAGTGTGACGACATATGCTGACGTCACGGTGATTATCAGCCAATTGAAGCCCTTGAAGCCTTTTCAATATGGTGGTGCTTGCCAGATCATCATCCAAAGGCAGATATTTATTTGTTTCCCTAGAAGAGTATTTAAAAGTATAAATATTGAACTTATTGTACATTTTTCAGAGAAAACATGGACGCTTCCATGATTTTCGGCTAATAGTTCTCCTAATTACACTAAATTCCAGGATTCTACCAAGGTGTCACATTCCCTTTCAAAGGAAATGTGGCACCTTGGTCGATACCGGAATCTAGTGTAAATAGGGGTATTTGTAGCCGAAAATCATGAAAACGCCTATGATTTCTCTGAAAATGTACAATAGGCTTGATATTTTTATTTTTAAAGTGTTCCTCTACGGTAATAAATAAACCTCTGCCTGTGGATGGCGTCATAATCTGGCAACTACTACCATATTCAATAGGCTTCAAAGGCTTCAATTGGCTGATTACTCGCTGTGACGTCAGCGATGTCGTTACTCCAACAGTTGACAACTGTGGCCGAAATACTGGGGTACATTTGGGGTACATTTCAGGTAGGTTTTAGCTTTTCTCTACGGACATTTTTAATTTTAAAACAAATTTTACATTGAGCACCGGGTTTCCGTCATGCTTTACAACTTGACTATCTCAGTTAAAATCACGCTATAAAGGTGCGACATTCCCTTTAACGTACTCCCAGGGTTTTGCAAGCCGGAGTCACCCTTCGGGCTACGTGCCAGGTCAGGAGGTCCCAGGTGCTCTCCGTTGCTGGAACGCTGGTTTCTCTAAGCACGGCGCACTGGATGTCCTGCTCGGTGTTCTTATCAGTAATTTGACCGACTTCTGACAGGATAGCAGCAACTTCGGAGATGTCATCTTCACTGCTGACATCTGACTCGCTGTTGCGCAGGTCGGCTACTAGCCACAATGGCCTCATGGCCTGAAAGAGGACCCAGCTGGTCAGACAGGTCCCTGGCGGCTATAAACAGAGCCCTAACAGCCTACGAGTCACACTGGGCCCATGTTGCCCAAATGGTCCGTCTGGCTATTGTGGCTTTGTCGGTTAAAGAGGGCCCAGCTCACCAGAACGGGCACTTCTGTGGACAGGGGGCCGGGTCCCCAGTGGTGCAAAGGACATATTTTTACAAACAGTTCTGATGGGTAAAAAGGAACCTGCTTGCTACAGAATAGAGTGCTGGGGAGGGCTTAAGATGGCCCTGTCTGGTATGAAGTTTTAAATTTGGCTACATAGCATAGTGCGGGCTGGCCGCGCTTTGCGCGGCCCTTGTCCTCAGGGGCCCTTCGGGCCCTGGGGGGGGGGGGTGGCCGCTGCCCCTGCTTCCTCCCTTGGCTACAACAAATTAGTCATTGGGTAGGACATAGGACAAAGCACAGGCAAGAGTGCACAGCACGTAAGAGTAGGCAGCCGCTGTTTTTATTTCTTAGCATTGAGTAAAAAGAGCCATCTGCTGACCAAACGAATTACATCTAAATTGGCGTTTTCTACCAGGGGCCTGATTATCCTTTTACGGTCCATAGACCCACGGGCGTCGCCAAGGAGGTTCAATAGTGTCTGAACTCCCCTACCCTCTCCTTCTGAAGGCCCGTGGCCACCCCCTCTGCGGCATGCCACCCCAAGCCAAGTGGCATGTGGTGTGAGGTGATATCGCTCAGCCCTCCTGGTGCAACGACCGCCCACCATTACCAACTTCTATTTCAGCCCGCAGGGAAGAGCCAGAAAAACGCATCCACACCTTCCTCCGCTACTGCGCATTGATGCGCCATAAATCATTACCGACGCCTATTGGAACTTGACTTTCCACTTTCCCCGGAGCACGACGCGCGGCGCACCTGAAGCCCTCTGGATAGCATGGGTCCGCGCCCAAAAATGTAGCCCATCCCCATCATTTTCTCTTTCCAAATCCGAGCAAGAGTAATTGACTTTTTATGCCGTGTTATATTAAAACCGGATGCATAGCTAAAAGTGCAGAGAAGGTTACGTTTACGCGGCGGGGAATGGCGATCTCATAATGCACGCAAGGTGTTAAATTCTCATTTGGACCAAAGTGGAGGGGGAATCATGATCCATGGACCAGCTGGCTATTTGTTTCAGCAACATTGCATTTATGACTGCGTGTCATAGGTGGTTCCCGGATTTCCGACTGGGGGGAGAAGCACATGGTTGGGGAGGGGCGTCATCCGACCAGGGGCGCCACTTTTGGAGCCAAATTATATCGCAGGCACCATCATGGAGGGGGAAGGGGATGGGAAGCGACATCTCAGGGAGCGCCGTAACCATTTCATGGAGGGTTCGTCAGGGGAAAGAATCCCTTGCCCTCCCCTGGACCCACGTATCTTTATGTGTAAATGAGTGAGGGAGTGAGTGAGTGAGTGAGTGAGTGAGCGGGTGAGAGGGTTATGAGTATGTGAGTGATTGGGTACTGGGCGCGTGAGTGAATGAGTGAATGGGCTCTGCGGGTCGCTGCTGCATTGCTGAGTGGGCACAAATAACAGAAAAGGCGATATTGTTTTAAACAGGCGCCTAAAATACCACAGACAATTCCAAAACGCGCCACTGGAAACGTTGTAAGGGCTGAATGGCTTGTGGGCGGCATGCTCGTTCACTTACCCAAGTATCGCGAGTTCAAATCCCGATGCAGTCTGCCTGAACGATATCTAACAGGGCTTCCCACAAAAACATATTTTCACAACCCTTGATTTGCCGATATCCGAAACACAAACTGGGAAATTTTTAGGGGATGGTTGGATCTAGGGTCAGCTTGCTCGTTTGCCAAGCCTGGTATCGTGAGTTGAAACCCCGGTGCAGGTTACCGCAATGAGACGTAATAGAATATAAAACAAATCAGAGTGCCGATTTTCGACACTTGGTATGGATTTCTATCAGCCGAAAGCATTTTTCAAGCGTGATGAAAGTGATGGGCAAGCAACTAATCAACGTCATTTCCGTTGATGAGGCTATTAGGTAAAGCTACCTAGCTAGGTACCTACCAAGATCTTTCTTGCGATACCGAATAATTGAGCTAAGAGCGGGCTCTGGCTGAAAACCCAGTACCAAGGTAAAAATTGAGCACAATCCACTCTTCTGAGATTAATTCCTTGTTTGTCTTTTTCGGATGGACCTGTTAACTTCAGCGGTTGGCTCCTGCCTTAAGGCGGCCTGGTGCGCTATTACACTCAGCGCCCATCCCATGCACCTCGTGTGCATGATATTACACATAACACACACCTGCATACCCAAACTAATGAGGAGTTAGCTTTAAGGGAGGGCCCGTTTTCGCACGTTATGAATTCTCTTGATCCAAAAGCCATTGGCCCTCTGGCAGTGCGCCGTCTCAGCCGTCTTTGGACGTTGACGGAGTGATGCCCACGTCAAACATGTCAACTGAATGGGTCTCCCCGGAAGAATGCATGCGAGGAAGCTTGAACGATACGAAACATGTTTAAAGGGAATGTGACACCTTGGTCGAATCCAGGAATGTAGCATAATTAGAGGTATTTTTAGCCAAAAATCATGAAAACGTCTATGATTTCTCTGAAAAAATGTACAATGAGCTCTATATTTGTATTCTAAGAATGTTCCTCTATGGTGAAAAATCAACCTCTACCTGTGGATGACGTCATGATCTGGAAACTTCTACCATATTCAGTAGGCTTCGAGGGTTTCAATTGGCTAATTACTCACCGTGACGTCAGCGCTGTCGTCACACCAGCAGCTGATAACTGTGCCCGCCTGGCTGGGGTACATTTGGGGTACATTTCAGGCAGGTTTTTTTGCTTTTCTCCACGGAAATTTTGAGTTTCAAGACAAATTTTATGTTGAGTACCGGATTTTCCGGCATGCTGTACAACCTGGCTATCTCAGTTAAAATTGCATTATAAAGGTGCCACATTCTCTTTATCCGAGCTATTGTAGCCCGGTTTACTCGAATGACGGTACGTCCGCCCGACATTCTCGGTGCGGACCGAGGCCAGGATGAACTGTCAGACATGGAAAGATGTTCCCAAGCCGCAGGCCCGGCTCAGACCGCAGAAGTTTGCACCACTCTCTGGTAATCAGCCAACTTTGGTGGGCTGGTCTTGACCACTTTAAGTTGGCCTGGTGCGCCGGCAGAATTCGTTTCAGTATGCCAGCGGAGACGGAGGAGGTGGTGTGTCTGCGGCGTTGGCATTCACACCTGCCTTAGGACACGAAGCTATATTGAAGATGTAATCGTAGCTGTGGGATAGTATCACAGCCGACATGTGTCATAATAGGTTGCATTACAGGGGCGGACGCAGACCCAAGTTTTTTTTTGGGGGGGGGCAATTCCATGTCTACCTCTCCTTCGGGGGGTTGGACGTGCAATTTGGGTGCTCGACAGACCTACCAAGCACATAATCGCTCTTCTGGGGGTGGGGGTCTCTCCTCCAGCGTTCGCCCCTGTAGGAGAGAGAGATAGAGATAGAGAGAGAGAGAGAGAGAGAGAGAGAGAGGTACCTTGCGAACGGACTAAAATCGCAAGGAAGTTTCTCTACTGACGTACACCTCCTCCCCAATATACACGTCCCCCATTTATGAATCATTGGATTGCGTTGGTGGAAAATCAATCCAATGATTCATATTGGAAAAAAAATATATATATATAATAAAGCAATCATACAATAAAGCAATCCATCAGGACACTGCCAGCGATCACAAAAGCAACTGAGCGACTTCCGCACACTCAGCTAAATACCTAATTTAATCAGAACTGTTTGTACCTACTCAAACTCTCAACATGGATATAGCGGTAATCATTCTACCGAGACTGCACTTACAGTTGTGGCCGACAAAGTCTATCAGGCGATGGATAATGGTCAAATATCAATTCTTGTACTCCTGGACCTGTCCAAATGCTTTGACGTCATCAGTCACGACAAACTGCTACAAAAATTTCAGACGTATGGCGTTGAAGATCACTGGTTTCGCAACTACTTTAAAAATCACACCCAACAAGTCAATACTCGGTCAGAAGGTAGAACAACGATGACCCAAACGCTGCATACTTCGAGCGGGATTTTTCAGGGTGGATCGCTCTCTTGCTTGATGTACTCAATCTTCGCCAATGAATTGAGCGTGTACATAGAAGCGTCAACAATAGTACAGTTCGTTGATGACACTCAAGTTCTCATATCTAGGCGTATTCAAAATTTACCACAGATGAGCCGTTCCTTAGAAAGCGACCTGGCATCGTTACTCGACTGGTTTTCATAAAATTCACTCAAAATAAATGCATCAAAATAGCAAGTTCCTATTGGTGATGGGTACCTCATGAGGGTCGTTCAAAAAACACTTTTTTTTACTTTTCAGACTCGAACCCACTTTTTCCCCCGTCATACATTCAATTTCGATCTCAATGAGCCACATTCCAAGCGTCTACTACAACGGCAAAGATCGCCTCAAAACGGTGAAAGATTTCATGTTTCAGGCGCCATATTGGCCACCCGGCGTTGCAGTCTCCCGTTGTTACATTGGGATGAAAGAGGTGCATAACCAACCAGTAAAGACAGCGCGGCATGTATGTACATACATACATACGTGCGTATTTGAACGATAGAGGGACTTTAAAATGCATCCATTTACTTGTCAGATCTATTTTCAGCGTAACATAGATATGTGCTATTCCACATCAGACCTGGAATTACATGGTCCACTAGCCTAGTACTCTAAATCCCCTCTGAACCTTCCGCCTTCCGGAGGCGAACCTTTCTCTAGTAACTTTAACTGGAGAACGTCGTTGAGGCAGGTGCTTCTGCCTTTTCTCCTGCGAACTATTTAAGAGCTCTGGTACTGATAAAAAGATCCTGTTGCATATTTTTACCCTTTAGATGGCTCACGAAATCTTCCACCAGCTTCACACCACGTTCTGTGGGACCGTTCACGACAGTAAACTCTGGAATACCTTGAAACAGGGGAAGCTTTACTAGTCACCAGCTTTTCAACGGAGACATTTCATGTCAGAATCTTTCAGATTCAGGCGCTCGAATACCAGCCAGCTTTCAGGAATGACAAATTGGCAGAGGCTTGGTACCGAGCCGAGTTCTTCATAGCTTCTGTCGGAAACTTAAGCCTACCCAACTGAACGGTGGATGGTTTTGCTGTTTAGGCCAGGTACTGTGTCACTGCCTTCTTACCTCCAGCATTGTGATTCTTATTTGCGAGGCAGACTATAACTTTCTGGTCACAGATAACAGTTGCATTAGCACATTGACTTCAGCGCCTCTATACATTACCGGAGTATTTTTATTGGAAGACCCATCAGAGAACGTTCCTGGATCATCAGGCCCGGCTAGTGCTTTGGTTCTGGAAGACATGCCAGCCCTGTTTCCCTTGAGAAGATAAGCACGAATTGCACAAGCCGGTTTACGTGTGGCTGTCAGGAGAGGTTGTCTCTAACAGATGTCTGCTTAGAAGACCCGGAGTCCACCAGCGAGCCATATTCATGGAATATAGGACATTTAAAGGGAGATACGCGAAAAATTATTATTGTGGTTTTTTGCTATTTGAAAAATCCTGATTACGAAACTGTCAATTATTTGTGTATCTTCGGCAAAATTTTGGGAGGCAACTCACTTATTATCGCAATAGGTTAACAGTACCGATAAAATGCTGAAACCTTCACCCATCGCTTACTTTTCAAAAACTATTCAAAGTTGAAAAGTAATGTTTTTGTTTGCAATAAAAATGTCTGTTCTCCTGTATTTGTATTTGAATTAATTTTACAAAGCCTTTAAAAAATACAAAATGAATTAGTTTGCCAAAGAAACGGAAAAAACATAATTACTCAAGTCTTCAGCCGTTTCGTATCTCGGGTCTTGAGTCGTTTTCTGCTTCAGCCCCAGAATAACGAAACTTTTGCGTCAGAAAGGTCACGTGACCCCCCTATGAGGTGGCTGTATGTTCTGATTGGTCAATTGTGATTTCCTAAAGTCAAATATTTTTGTTTTGATATTATTTTCGGCTGTAGCTTTTTTAAATAACTTTTTATCTAATAGTTTTAAGCTTTCAAGTGACTGCTTAGGAAAAATGGGACCGGTTTTTTAGAGAATTTGATGGCCTTAGCCGGGGGTACGTCATTTATTTCGATAAGAGGTGTACCGGTAAAGTCGTCTAGAAATGTTGGCTTTGAGAGCAATTTTAAGGCATTTGCAGGCTGAATTCGCAAAAAAAATGAGAACAGGACTTCTGAAACAACTTTTTGTGACCTTTTTATCTAGCCAATACATTTTCTTCGCGTATCTCCCTTTAAGGCATGAAGTGCGCGCTGCTACTGAGTCAGACTCCGTTCATCATTCCAGAAGATGCTTAACCCTATTTCCGGCAGGGGGGCTAATATTGCCCCCCTTCAGGTTTTTCGAGAATATCTCCGAAACGGCTTGCGATAGAACTTTGAAACTTTCTGACTTTTCCTAAAACTAGTACAGGCAGGTTTTCTGAAATTTTCAAGATTATATATTTACCAGGGGCGGAGCTATGGCTGGGTTTTTGGGGAGGTTCTATCCACAAACCAAGTATTATCGTATGCGATGGTTTCTTTGTAAAAGGAAGCCGTCTCTGCTGATCCTGATACCACACTGAGAAAAAAGTTTACTCCGAAAAACAGTGTTCCATTTGGGTTCAAAATGACTCCATCTAAGGGCGGCCAAAAACCCCTTTTTTCGAGAGTTAATTACTCTTTTTTTAGTTTCCAGTAGTTTAATTTTCGGGGTAACCTGAGCATTTTTTTCGAAGCACCACTACACGGGGTGTTCTATTACCCATATAAAAGAGTACCGGTATGCCAGAATTAAGGGTAGCAAATTAGTGGAGTAACGTTACTCCCACAGAGTAGTGCCAAATTGACTCCAGTTTTCATTGGACTGGTTACTACCCCCGGAGTAACCGAGCCATTACCCCTGAATCAGGAGTAATTCAAGCACCCTTTTACACCCTCCATTGTTCTTCGCGACTTTTTCACATCACCAAAAATTTGATCGTATCATACAGCTTTTCGGGAGGCATATCCATTTTCGACGACCCTAAGCAACACACTGTGCACTAGACTTAACACGCGCATTGACGGGGGGCGGGTACCCGCCCCCCTCGGGTTTTTCGAAGACAGCAGAAAAATGGCGGCGCGTAGCGCCGCCGTACTTGGCATACCTTTTCCCTCATCCTTTTTACAACTTCTCTGAAAATTTTAAGGTTAGGTCATCTCAGGTCAGGTCACCAGTACAGGTCAAGTGACCCGACCTCAAAAAAAGTTTAAGATAGCATAAGTCGGAGCAGGGTGAACTTATCCGATTGAAACTCATATCACATAATGGCCCCACCAAGTTCTCTAAAATATGTCCGGTATTTTTGATATCGATGACCTAAGGTCAGGTACGAGGTATGACCTCTCCATTGGAAATACATGGGAAAAATGTTTTTTACAGAATAACTCAGTAACGGATGGTGATAGAGCATTTATTTTAGCTGCATTAGACTCGCCTGGGCTTTGCGGTTCTAATGATTTGTATTTTATATAATTTGACCCTCACCTGACCTCAGGTCAGGTCAAATCCTTGATTTGACCTAGCAAGGTCAAATTATATATCATTCGATTCGGCTTGCTGAGAGGATTCATATAGTTCAAGTCGTTTTGCTCTATCTTTACTTGTTCAGATGAAATGGCCGAAAAACTGAATTTACATGTTATCCCTATGACGGCATGTTTTGACCTCTCGTGACCTTGAATATGACCTGACAAAAAAATGGTACAAATGTTTTCGATGGAGAAGTAGATGGGCAGCCCAACGCCGTTTACCGTTTTTTGCTACCTACCGTGGTTCTCGAGATCTTAGGGGGGCGGGTACCCGCCCCCGTCAATGCGAAGGTGGCTCAGACCCCTGTCAATGCGCGTGTTAATAACTACCTATTTGATGGCAGGTTTTCATGTTATATAGCGTCCATCAATTGACAACTAAATGCACAAACGCTGGTGCGCCCTATATAGCACTATGCATAACGCAAATACTACGATGGGTCAAGCATTTCCCTATGAATGCTTCCCAAAATTTAAATTCCCAAAATTCCCAAAATTTAAATATATGGAATCATTTATACGGAATTCGTTAACACAATCAGGCACAGGAGGCCGTGACCGAGCTATGCTCCTGGTCCAATCTGCCGCCATTCTGACCGCATCATTCATCCGTCTCGACAAGAACCCTCATCCCCCGCCATACGTCGAGCTCATGGAATCATCCCCTCCTCCCCCCCTTTTCTCATCTCACTTCATTTTCAGGACCAACATGGAGCTCGCCTCGCTCCCGGGCTGCGGGTGCCTGGCGCGGATGGCCGGGGCTGGTGTCGCCGCGGTTCGCCGGCGGCTGGCCGTCCGGCTGTGGGCGGGTGACGTCCGCTCTGCGGCCGCGTTTCGCCGGTCGCCGTACCTGGGGCGGCCGCCTGCCGGCCGCTGTGCGGCTGCGCCCCGACGATCGCTGCGCCCGGGCGGCCCCTCGCCGTCCGGCGCGATGTCGTCTCTACGACTGGGTGTCTTCGGTCGCCGTGGTGGGGTGGTCTCCCGCCACCCGCCGCGGCGGCCACTCGACGGCTGCGCCCCGACGATCGCTGCGCCCGGGCGGCCTCTCGCCGTCCGGCGTGGCGTCCGCCTGCAGCTTCATGTCTACGGTCGCCGCGCCCGGGCGGCCTCTCGCCGCTCGCCGCGGCGGCCACTCAACGGACTCATCCCGGCGTTCGCCTCGTCCGGGCGGCCTCTCGCCGTCCGGCGCGGCGCCCGCCTACAGCTTCATGTCTTCGGTCGCCGTGGTGGGGCGGCCTCCCGCCGTCCGCCGCGGCGGCCGCGCCCCGACGATCGCTGCGCCCGGGCGGCCTCTCGCCGCCTGGCGTGGCGTCCACCTGCGGCTTCATGTCTTCGGTCGCCGCGCCCGGGCGGCCTCTCGCCGTCCGGCGCGGTGTCGTCTCTGCGGCTGCGAGTCTTCGGTCGCCGCGGTGGGATGGCCTCCCGCCGCTCGCCGCGGCGGCCACTCATCGGACTCATCCCGGCGTTCGCCTCGTCCGGGCGGCCTCTCGCCGTCCGGCGCGGCGCCCGCCTACAGCTTCATGTCTTCGGTCGCCGTGGTGGGGCGGCCTCCCGCCGTCCGCCGCGGCGGCCGCGCCCCGACGATCGCTGCGCCCGGGCGGCCTCTCGCCGCCTGGCGTGGCGTCCACCTGCGGCTTCATGTCTTCGGTCGCCGCGCCCGGGCGGCCTCTCGCCGTCCGGCGCGGTGTCGTCTCTGCGGCTGCGAGTCTTCGGTCGCCGCGTTGGGATGGCCTCCCGCCGCTCGCCGCGGCGGCCACTCATCGGACTCATCCCGGCGTTCGCCGCGTCCGGGCGGCCTCTCGCCGTCCGGCGCGGCATGCGGCTTCATGTCTTCGGTCGCCGTGGTGGGGTGGCCTCCCGCCGCCTGCCGCGGCGGCCACTCTGCGGCTGCGCCCCGATGATCGCTGCGCCCGGGCGGCCTCTCGCCGTCCGGCGCGGTGTCATCTCTGCGGTTGCATGTCTTCGGTTGCCGTGGTGGGGTGGCCTCCCGCCGCCCACCGCGGCGGCCACTCGGCGGCTGCGCCCCGACGATTGCTGCGCCCGGGCGGCCTCTCGCCGTCCGCCTGCGGCTTCCTGTCTTCGGTCGCCGCGCCCTGGCGGCGTCCCGCCGTCCGGCGTGGTGTCATCCCTGCGGCCGCTCTGCGGACTCCTCGCGGTGTCCGGGCGGCCTCCTGCCGCCCGCCGTGGCGGCCGCTCTGCGGACTCATTCCGGCGTCCGGGCGGCCGCCCGCCGCGGCGGCCGCTCTGCGGCTGCGGGTCTTCGGTCGCCGTGGTGGGGTGGCCTCCCGCCGCTCTCTCGGCTGGGCGCCTCCCGCCGCCCGCCGCGGCTGCCGCTGCGCGGGGTATCGTCGCCTGTTGTGGCGGCGCGGCGTGCTTCTCTGCGGTCGGGCTCCGGCCCGGCGGTTATGTTGCGCTGTATTTTTTCGCTGTCTTATACTGTTACTTATGCGTTTTATAATATTGCCCAGCGTAATCATGCCGGCCGGCCTTAGGATTTTAGGGTGCGCACCCATTGTACTATTCGTTTTTTACCGTTGTAATGTTTTTATCGTGTGTGCTGTCGCAATACATGTATGGAAGTATTTCACAGCAGGAAAATGAGCTTAGACTCACAAGTCATCCACTGAGGCAGAGATCAAACACAATTAATAAACTTGTCATTTTATTGGTGAAAGAAACATTGAACCTCAACGGTTTATCCTTCATGTTATTTCTGCTTTACAGCAGAAACTCATTTTCTTCTAAGGCTCTCCCCAGTAGCTTTCCACAACTAACTAATTTATGTTTTGAAGTACTTCGATCAAAAACGTGTTTTCTTTGTGCCTATTTCCTTGCTTATACTAGCCCTTTCTGAGTGGATTCTGCATCTCTTGGGCAATGCAAGAGCAAGATGAAGCTGTGGAAGGGTCAAACTCGTCAACATTTGCTCTTGCATCTAGAGCTGGCAGGCCAATTTGAAAATTATGGGCTCCCACTAGATAGTTTGTACCTGACATATTCACTTCACCATTTTTCGTAGAGGACATGGGAATGGCTCCATAGATAACATTTTCTTTTTACCTGACGCAGAAAGCTTCTGAAAATAATTTTCTAGCTAGAGCTAGGTGTTAGTATCAATATGTTAGCAGGAAATTGGTTAAATGACTTCCTTTGAAATGGTATACTGACAATACGAAGTAACAAATAGGCTATCACAATTTATATTTTGTTCACCCATATATGACTAAGATTTTGAATTCATCAGGATATTCATAAGATGACAGTACAGCATAGACATGTGCAACTGTAGGAATTATTCAATATTTGATTATAAATATTGATACAGGTTTGAGTAACTTGCTTTTGATCCTGGCATGAGTAACAGATGGAAAGCTAGAGCTTCATGCTTTTACATTCCTGATGTATGTCTAAAAGCCCATGTCTCAAAATTAATTATAAATGCATTTTCAAAAGCTGCTGGTGAATGAATAAGATTATGTTTCAGTGGAAAAAACTAGCTTTGTACTGAAAAAGGCTTATTTAACTTACAGAAAATTGATTTTGAAGTCCCAGTTCAGTTAAAGCCCGGAATGAGCCTGGGTGAAGCCCGTTATCAGCCCGGCATTGGCCTAAATCAGGCCTTCAGGCCTGGTCCAAGCCCGTGGGCCTGGGCTGGGCTTTTGCCCTGGGCCTAGAAAGTCCCACCTCTACTCTGCATGCAATGTGCTGCACCTGAACACATGTATGGAAGTAGCCAATGTTGTCCTATGCCTATGTGCAAGCTTTCCAAACTGGCCTGAGATGTCAGAATTTTCCCCAAATTATAGTTTCCTTCCATGGAGACAGAGCACCTAAATATAAGGGAGGGGCATCCATTCAAAGAGGCCATGCTCCACCCCCCCCCATATTTCTTCAACCAGAAAAGGATCTGGGGATCCTTATACAGAAAGAATTGAAATTTGGCAGCCAAGGCTAACAGCAAGGTGAACCAGATTCTCAAGGTGATTAGGAAAGCCTTTGACAACATAGACCAAGAGACATTGCCCTTATTATACAAGAGCCTTGTCAGACTCCTACTTGAGTATGGAAACCCCATTTGCGGCCCATTCTATAAGACAGAGCAGATCATGCTGGAGCAAGTGCAGTGCCAAGCAACTTGCCTGATACAGAATATACTACCTTACAAAGAAAGATACCTTACAAAGAAAGAAAGAAAGATACCTTACAAAGAAAGGTCGAGACACCTGTCACTGTTGCCTTCCCTTCTGTGCAAACAAAGGAGATGTGACCTGATATGGATGTATAACCTTAGAACTGGGCATACTGGACTGAGTAGAGACAAGTTCCTCCAGATGGCTCCTGACAATGCAACTAGAGGGCATGAGCTTTAGGTCTTCACACCAGAAGCCGGTCCAAGAGAACGGAGAAACCATTTCAGCATCAGAAGCATTAACAACTGCAACTCGCTAAAAAGCTGGGTCATCAAGTCAGAAAGTACAAACTTGTTCAAAACCAGCCTTCATAAATACTGGAATCAGTTTTTGTATAAAACTCTTTACTAAGCATATTCCATCTCCTAAGTACCCGAGCTCATCAAGGTAGGGACAACAGAGGCTTCGCCAAAAGCCTGAATGTTCCCAAAACCACAAGGTCAATGTCAGGTCAAGCTCAACAGTGGTCTCCATGCAAGCCCCTGGGCCAAGACAGGCAAACGCTACCCAAAACCAGCGCCTTACCTTACCAAACAATTTCAGACTAATAGAGTCACTATGGCCCACTGGCTCAGATTCTCCAACGAGCTCAGGAGATAAGTGCATTTCAACATGCTCTTCCTCAGGAAAAGGAACCTGAGAGTGGCCAAGAATTGACCTTCTTGAGCCAGGACAGGTTGGATGGATCATTCAAGTTCCGAGACGTGGAACACGGGCAAAGCCCAGTGTGTTTCAAGCAGATTTTTTTAACTGGTTCAGGGTCTGAGCCTCTACAACCGACACTGGAAAGAATTTCTAATTGTTGATTATTCTGACCCCAAAGAAGTTGCCCTAAGTATTCCCTCAGGACAAGGATAAACCAATGTGCATGCAATCTAATCAAAACCTATCTGACGAGGTACCTACCAGGTACCTACACTATCAGACTCTACTCCATCAGGTGAGTGGATCAGGTTATAATCTGGTGAGACTAAGAATATTGATATGGGAAATCCAGCCGTGATAGGTACCTTGCCCGGCCTCTTACCTTTATAAGTACAGGTATGTTTGTCGAATCCCACATAAGCCCTTCGATACGTCAAAATCACATAAGAATATCAGAAACGAACAGCAGGATATCTTCTTGCAAAATTCAACAAATAAGGAAGCCCACTTCTATAGGTTCGAGATGATAATAACAAAAAATATAGGTTCAAACTATACCCACCACCATCCATGCGCCGCCGACTTGTGATCTGTGGCGCGTTTCCGGCTTTTCGCAAAATGCTATTGTGTTGGCAGTTCTGAAGAGTTCTGCTACTCCCTGACGATATTAAGTACTCCAAAAATCCAGCATTGATTACTCTGCCTTCTCGCCCCGGCCCCTCAGGGCAGGGAGTCCCCATTTGAGGCGTACGTGGACGACACAATTTAAAGGGACATTGTCGCAAAAATTTTTATTGTGGTTTCTTAATATTTGAAAAATCTTGATTCTGGTACCGTCAATCAATTCTTTATCTTCAGCTAAATTTTTGGAAGCCACTCAACAATTATTCAAATTTGCTAACAATATAAATAATAGGCTGTAACCTGCTCTTCACCTCTATTCTATCAATCAAAGTTTTAAGTTCTATAAATGATTTTTTTGGGGTAGAAAATGTTTTGATGCTGTATTCGTATTAAATTTATTTTTATTAAGCCTCAAAAATACGAATATTAGATTAGTTTGTCCAAAACATTCGGCTTGAGAAAACTAATCAGGAAAGTTTTAAAATCCGGCAGGTGTCGTACAGCAGGGATGGTATAGTGGCCTCCATTCCCGACTCTCACACGGGTAATACGGGTTCGAATCTAGGTCGTGGAAGTTTTTACTGTAAGAACAATTTTTCTGATTTTCTTCTTGTTTGTTCATGTGTACTAATGGATGAAGCATAGTCGGATCCATGATTGCCGATCGGGGGGTAACTTCCGGGGAGGGCACCATCCGGACCAGGGGGGGCACCTTTGACCGGCAAAACCTATCAGATGGACGCTAAATCCTATCAGTGTGCGCCGATTTTCGCATCCTGGGGGGAGGGGATGGGACGCGACATTTTAGGGTTCACCGAGAGTTGTTCAGAGAGGGGAGGGGGCACGTGCCCCCTTTGCCCTCCTGGATCCTCCTATGGGATGAAGTAAATATTCTAAGGACAATTTCTTCTGGTTATCCCTCCGTCCGGGTAGTTGAGGGAAAGGGAATATTAGCCCCAAATATTTTTCTAATCTGACCGGCGTACCAAA
Source organism: Lepas anatifera (assembly GCA_034440635.1). NCBI lineage: Eukaryota > Metazoa > Arthropoda > Thecostraca > Lepadidae > Lepas > Lepas anatifera. The sequence continues at coordinate 2,216,594 of JAOTON010000870.1, forward strand.
CTGGGACCGGCTTGTCTCCAGCTCCCTGCAATGGTTCTCAATCCTTCGGATTTCCCTCTATTGGAGACCAGTTCCCCTGTTTTCTGACCACCGGGACACGCTGTTCGCCGTTCGAAAATGTCTTTTGTGTCCTTTGCTGAAGGCCATTCTTGAAGGTTGACCGGTTTTCGTGCAAACCAAGAACCAGAAACCGACCCAATAAAAAAGCAGGGGTGACTCTTTGAGATTAAATGTGTTAATATCGAGATTAATGTGTCTCGAGATTAATTAATCGTTTAACCCTCGCCCCACTGGGGGCCATCGATGGCACCCCTAAGGTTTTTCCGGGATAGCAGAAATACGATGAGGCGCAGCACCGTGGTTGAGGGCTCTACCTCTCACTGCATCATTTTCCCACCATCCCTGAAATTTTTTACCCCGGGTCGCCCAAGGTCAGGTCACCAGACGAGGTCAACCAAGGTCACCTCACTTCAACTTGAGCTCTGTAAGAGCTACATTTCGGAGTCGATCGATTTGGAACTTCCTACACTTTATGACCCCTCCAGGGTCTACAAGGTGTATATCCGGGATTTTTCGATTTCGTGCCCTGAGGTCAGGTCACGAGGTGACCTCTCTGCTGTCTTATGCTGTCTTATGATCGAAAAGTCACAAAAACGATTGAAAATGCTCAGCATGATCAGAAAAGCGTTTTTGGACACCCTTTCACGGATTCCAGGGGCCATATTTGCCCTTTGACATCTCCAAGGTCATCCAAGGTCACCAGGGGTCAAAAACAGTATTTTGACAATAACTTTTGACCTAATTAAGCTAGAGCGCTCAAACAAGCACCATCGTATTTGTCTTGTCACTGGCTTTCATTTGTTATACGGCAAATTCACTTTCTGACCTTTCGTGACCTCAGGTCATACTAGGTCACGAGGTGACCTCTGGAGGTCAAACCACTGGCGGGAGGTCTTTACGTTTCCATAGCGGAAAAAGAAATGGCAATTTCCTATCAAATGTACTTTACCAGACCTCAATAGCTCTAAGGGCATAAGAGTTATGCCCAGTTTGTTTAAGCATTGCATATTTGAGTGAAAATAGCCGATCTTGACCTAATTTGACCTCTGGAGGTCAAACCATTGACCTGAACACTAAAACATGTAAAGTAATTTCTTACTGAATTCACGCGAGCTTTCTAGTGCACTTTGCAGATTTGCGCTAACGCCCATATTTTCGGAGTTAGAGGGGGCCATCGATGGCCCCGGTGGGGCGAAGGTGGCGCCGGACCCCCGGTGGGGCGCGGGTTAACACGCGCATTGACGGGAGGCGGGTACCCGCCCCCCCGTCTGATTTTTTCGGATAGAACATAAAAACGGCGGCGCGTAGCGCCGCCGTACTTGTATCCATACGCGTATATTAACAGCAAAAACGCAGTACGTGGTAAAACATACACTCCTAACACTAGGCAAAGAAAACTAGGCAGGGGCGCCGCCACGGAATTTAAGCCATCACACATTTATTAGGTAGGTACTCAACACACTCGGGTTAAAAATAAACTCGGGTTAAAAAACTTGACATACCTTCTCTCATCATTTTTACAACTTTTGACAAAATTTTAAGGTTAGGTCATCTCAGGTCAGGTCACCAGTACAAGTCAAGTGACCTGACCTCAAAGTTTAAGACAACATAAGTCGGAACAAAGTGAACTCATCCGATTGAAGTGACCTGACAAAATGGTTAAAATATTTCGATGGAGAAGCGTTTGGGCTACCCAACGCCGTTTACCATTTTTCACTACCTACCGTGGTTCTGGAGATTTTAGGGGTACCCGCCCCCCCTGTCAAAGCGAAGGTGGCTCAGAGCCCCGTCAATGCGCGTGTTAATCTGGTAAAACAACGAGATAAAACGTTAATCCGTACGAGATAAAACGTGTTCGAGATTAAATGTGGCGGTCTCCCAGGGCGGACCACCCTGAAAGACCGCCTGGGCCTTTCACGGCAGGAGAGTGTGGAGGTGGAGCGCCTGCGCACTGGCCACTCCCTTCTCCTGTGCAGCTACCGAAAGAGGATCGGCCTGGACCCGGAGGCCACGTTCCAGGAATGCGACGATGGAGAGGACGAGATCATCCACCACCTTCTGACCCGGTGCCCTGTGTGCGCTGACCTGCGCTGGGACATATTTGGACGGGACGACCCGCCCATCCGGGAGGCGCTGGCGGACCCACGACGGCTGGCGATGTTCCTGCGGCGGTTGGGGCGCCTGCAGGGGCGCCCCCATTTGGCCAGAACACTCAATCAATGAATCAGATTAAATGTGTCCGTCGACATCTAAATCTTTGATATAATTGTAATTCTTTGGTCTCCGGAGAATATAAAAACACGTAGTCTAGAGAACCGGAGAATAGCTGAATGTGATACGGAAGAATAACTCTTGATATGCGTCAGAACTGGGGAACCAGAGAGCAGCCACCACGATCCTTGGATGAACTAACAAAAATATGTGCAGCCACCAAGTGTGGAACGCACCACGAACCCAAACCTGATCACTTTTTGTTTCAGGGGTAACGTTTGTTGTGTGTTGCAGGTTGGAGATGGACTGGTCACCTCACTCCTCTGTCCGTGGTGGTAGCTCTTTCTAATTTTTTTCGTATATAGATATACAAGATTTAAGAATACATTGTTTTTTACTTCAAGTTGAGTTAGTTTCTGATCAGGGCACATCAAGAAAATATACCTCAAAATTATAGCCTGGAACAGTTCGTATTAAATAAAAAGGATTCTATAATTAATCTAAACATTGGTAGTCACAGAGTCTAAACCTAAGAAGACGCATCGCGGCTTTAAGACAAGCAAGCTGCTAGCCTCATGATTGACATTTGTTTATGAAAATGATAAGCTTTTATTTTTAATACTTCGGAGTTCGGAAACGGTCCTTTCTCATAATAGAACAAAAAATTCCAGAAGCACTTCATATAACATCATATCATTATATAAAATAGTATATTAACCATTATTTTTATTAGATTGTTTATTAGATTATCTACGTTGATAAGATGTTTCATGACCAGCCTCCTCGAATCATAGTTGAAACATGGGGCTAATACACTGATAAATATTCAGGTACATCCCTTCACCAAAATTCTCATAATATAATAGGTGAACACATACATTTTTAGTCAGAGTGCTAGGATAACCTCGAATCGAGTTCCAATATTTGAATATTCCAGTACAGAACTGCATTATTCCAGCATTCGATTTCCATATCAGATCTAAATTTCAAGCCTTGGTCACACTATGACCAAAAATGTTCGCTTATTGTATTATGAGGATTTTGACGAGGGGCTGTGCCCGAATATGTGATCACAGTGTGATCACAGGCTCCATTTTGCGTCAAGAATTCGAGAGGCAAAGCCATGAAACATCTTACCAATTTATAATCATGCTCCTCGGCTACGCAATGCAAAATTCATCTACTTTTAAAAACCAACAGATATCAGTTCATCAATGAGGCTTATATTCAATCTCACAAAAACATGAGAAAATATAACCTACCAGGAAATTACAAGCGAGTGATAACCCTCGGCAGGTGAGAAACGCGTGCAACAATCAGGTCTGCGAGTCCCCAACGAGCAAACTTCCGAGTGCAACGTGGACTAGAGGATATAACTCAGTACGTCAGTGACGGATCCAGGCCAATTTTTTGTGGGGGGAGGGGAGGACAGGGTCCAAAATCGTGAATACACATTTTTTAAAGGTCGGTGAAAATCGCAGAGTTTGGGAGTAAAGTAAATTTTCCCTGAACCCACCAGTGGGTATGCAGCTCCTAGCTTCCAGTCCTTGAAGTGCACTCTAAGAAGGCTGGGAGCGAACCAAATACTGAGTGTACATCAAAAGCATAACAGATTTTGCATCTGTCCACAATAAGTGCTACACGGTTTGATAAAATGTTCACCGCAATAGTCTGAGCACAGAGGTGTCACTTATTATTTTCGCCGACTTTCGCACGTACGACCACCAACAAAATCTGACCACTTGATTTTTGACTATAAAGACCCTTCGCATTACTAGTTTTCTTACCTTTAGGCTAAAAAATACTTTTAATGGCATGTTTTACTGAGGTCCTCAGAGGATTTGCCTTAATATACGGCGATAAACACCACTTACGCACATACATGAACGTATACTGCGGGCACACAGGCCGACGACCGAGGTGCACTCAGGCAGGTTCGTGTTCAATGCAGAAAACTGCTGGCTGAGGTACTCTGCCAACTCTGGGATTCCATTGCTCGTCCTCTGAAGCTTGTCTTCCAGCAGCAGGCGTAATTTGCGATAGTCACTGTCGAGGGGCAGCACCTGGTTATTTCTGTTTTGCGTTCAGCTTGCTGGGGTAGGCTCTTCTTAAATTAGAAGATATTTTCACAGCAGGAACAAATGGGATCAAATAAAGGGTACAAATAATATATCACAAGCCCACAATGAAAGCAAACAAGATATCACTGAATCTTGTTTTAAACATATGCAAAATAGATATATTCAAGAACAAAGACATTCCCAAAGACGATCTATAGTCTATATCATGGGTTTGTGGAGGGGTCGGGTGGAACCATGCATAATCATGTTTTTTTATAAATTATAATACATTATTTCAACACTGGCCCACAATAGGAAACAAATATTCCAAATTTCAGGTCTATGGGAGAATCGGTCTGATTGGGCTCATCCCATTCAAACTAACAAACAAAATGATCATACACAAGCTGGTCCATTGGGACGATAGCTTGATGATACACAGCAGCTACAAAAGACAGGTTTTCTAGTAAACAAATTTTCTCTTTGAAGTGACCCGCCTAATCTTTCATATATTCTTCTAGGAAAACACAAAAAATTACATCACCCAAGACTAACCCCTGTCATTCCTACATGACTATCCATACTCTTTGTTCACAATTATATTGTTGTATTGGGTACACTCCTAGTGTTTCAAATAATAATACATCTTATCCTAGTTTTCCTTCAGTTCATTTTTAATATCAATTATAAAAAGCATGCAGATGGGCATTTCCAGAGGGCAGATGGATGAATTCATCTGCAGATGGGCATGAATGCAGATGGGCATTTTCAGAGGGCAGATGGATGAATTCATGCTACAGTCACTTTCATGTCTGGAAACAAACAGTAGCACTTGAAATATGAGTAACTTGATCTGATAAGTTGATAGGAGTACACTGACTACTATGTACTGTATGGTACCAAAATAAATGTAAAATCTGTTTCAATCTGTAAAATTAATCAAAAACATTTTCATACTTAAAAGAAGGTAAGCTAAGCAGCAAATGCACTAGCATGCACGCATTGTGCAGAGCCAGTATTTGTAACAGGTAGAAATTTGTAATTCAAATTACAAGCTTGATATAGACTTTTACTAGAGTGCACAAATATTGTAAATATAAAGTTAGACCAAAAAGAGAGGGAATATGGGCAATTCAAAAATAATATGCTTAAATAATCATTGGAGAATTGCCATCACCAATAATTTTCACCTATTTTGGTAAACAAGTTGACCTGAGCAGCAATAAAATGAGGACTTTTTGGCATTGACACTGCTCATAAGCCTTGTTCCGTCTGCCAGCACAGCCTTGTCCGCAAGCCCTCGAGCCTCTCCTCTAGAAAAGAAATACCACAACTGCCTCTAGTATGTGCTATGGCTAATCAGACAAAAATGAACCAGAATACTTATCTACCAATCACAAAATAGTATGCTACCACTGTTGTGCTGTTACTGTTTTTCCAGCAGCACCACAGCAGGTTGCCAGCCTGCAAAATCTAAGATTGGTTCTAAGATTGGTTCTCAGGGAGAGGCTATAGTCATGTGACATAGACTCAATCCAGTGTGCAAAGTATGGCATTTTTGACGAGATCTCGTCAGGGTGAGTGCCCTAGGAGACAAGAGCGAGTGGTGTGAATTTCATCAACCTGGTGTGAATTTCCCAGACTGGTGCAAGGAAGGTGACACTGAAAACCAAACAAATAATGGCTGAATGGTTATAAAGACACAGGAGGGGACCTTATAACAAGTATTTAACTAATACAAGAGGTAGCATTGCATTGTGTGGGTAGGAAAGGGTGCATTTTTCCCTATGGTATACGGCAGATTGGTGTGAATTTTTGGTGTCTGGCGGTGCAATGATTTTAGGTAGCTGGTGTGACTCATCTAGCCTGCTGCCATACTTTGCAGACTGGGACTCAATGCCGCTCGCTGATTGGTGTTGACAGACGAAACGAGACCACAGCTATAATAGTGGGCCAAAATGAATAGTTATCAATTGAGCATACAATTTGCCTTCTGGCAACTTCATGAACCTAATTAATGCAGAACAGAAACATTAAATGCATTGCCCATATTTGATAGGATTAGTGTTTGACTAACTCACTACACTCACTACACAAAACCTCAATGGGCATTGGTGGCCAGCAAAGATGGATGGCAAGAATTCAAATTGTTTCATTAAATTTTCACGCATACATTTTTTTCCTCTAAGAAAATCTCAATTGACCACATCAAAGGCTCAAAATATTATACGTACAGATAACCGGCGATATGTAGATCCACGAGACCGGAGAGGCGACAATCTCCTCGTCTGAAAAAAACACCAAAAGCTTTCTTCATGCCTCAAAAGAGGCTCTTCTGGATCGCGCTACCCGTATCTTTTTATTGTATCATTTTAGCTGCAATGCAATCATGCAATAACGAACAATTATTAATTATAATCTTTAGGGTATTCGGGCCTGACCGCAGCGCTAATTAGTGTTATAGAATTTGTATTCATATCTCCGCGTTTGCCGCGGCTTTTGAAATGGTGAATATTGATAGCTCATCGATAGCCGTGATGACATCACATTGATGTAAGATAAGCCCACGTGACCAGATCCTATAAGGACTGGGCTTCTGATTGGTTGATGGTATTTCTTTAAAGTCCTATATTTCTATTTCAGAAGCGTTTTGGAAATTTATCTTTTTACAATAATTTTAATGCTATAGGTTTTAGCTATTGAACTGCTTTAAAAGAAATTTTTGACATTCTTTCATATATAAATTGATAGCCATAGCCGGGGGTACGTCATTTTATCGATACCATAAGGACTCGGTAAAGTCGTCTATAAATGTTGACTTTGAGGCCGATTTTGAGGCATTTTGAGCCTGAATTTGCAAAAATGAGAATATGACTTCTGAAACAACTTTTTGTAACCTTTTGATCTAGCCAATAAAAATTTTTGCGACAATGTCCCTTTAAGACAGTCCTCTTAATTGGAGTCCCATTCAAATTGACTGAAATTTAGAGAGTGCGCTGACTCTTTTGCACTCATCTCCCCGATAACCTGCGTTCCATGACTACATATTTTGTCTTTTGGTATGCTACTTTCCGGCGCATTAGTCTTCAGACCCCGGGTGGAGTAAACTTTTTCCTCAGTGCAGTTATATGGTTTTATTATATCATTTTTTATGTGAGATGATAGTGCATTCACAATTGTCACTATTTGTATTCATCAGGGGCGGTTACAGCAGTTCAAAATGGGGGGGAATGTTATCAAGAAGGACTAAACGTTAGTAAGTGAGAAGACTGCTTACAGCCGTGCCAGGGCGAATACAATTGGGTATATGAAAATTCAAAATAGTTATAACCCAATTCTAGATTACCAGAGGCGTGTCCAGTCACTACACATTTTCAAAATGTATATTCCCAGCCAGTATCACCGCCGCGACTCAATATCGTTGTATATTGAAAATGTGTTTCCAATCACCCCCACCCCCCCACGACGAGAGTCCTTGATCCGCCTATGGCACCCCCTTTCCCAGAGCTGCCATGGGAGGGTAAAAATTATCAGAAATAAATTTCAACTAGTCGAGGGACTAATATACTCATGCATACCATTCGCATATTGTTGGTATGTATTTTACCCCACTGTTTTATCTTACTGCATCCGCCCCTGATGAGTTTTTCACTTTTTTCTCATTTATTTATGTGTCAAAGATGCCAAGCAGTATATGACGGCTTCTAATCCGCGTAACAAAAACTTTTTAGGTTGTATATATTTCCCCTCATAGTCCTGGTCCTGGAACTGCCATTGAATTTCGAATTTTTGCGTAACTCGAGTATATGAAAATGTTGGGTCAATTATTTGTAAATCTGAACTAGTTTTGTGAAAATCGTACAACAGAGACAAGGGTTATGGAAAGTCTAAAAAATACACAAAAATTGTATATTTTGCATGACATTCTCCTTAAAAATCAAAATTTTGAAATTTTCTTTTTTCAAAATAAAGTTTAGCGTCAGAGGAATCTATAGCACTTTGAATTTTCAAAATCGGCCGGTTAGATTATGAGATCTTAGGGGGGCCGATATTGCCCCCCTTGCCGGAAATAGGGGTAGCCGGGAGCCTGACGGAAATAGGGTTAAATACTGAATATTATAATTTTTGGAGTTTAACGACGCATCAACCACTCAGGTCATATGGCTTCAGAGCCGAGAGGGAAATAATTAGCTTGGGCTAGAGCTGGGCGCCAGATTCTGCCTCTGGGTGGGCTCGTACCCACGACACCCAGCACATACAGAATGTCATTGGTCGACCCAAGCGCAGGCGCTCACCGACTGAGCCACTCAGACCCCGAAAGAGTTAGCGGCTTTCCTTGCAAGTGGCTCTAAACCATGCATTTGGGTTCCTCCGTCGCGGATAGTCAGCTTTAGAGCCTTCTTTGAGCCTCAAAGCTATCCATAAAATGCAGTGTAGTGCTTTCATTAAGTTGATATAAAAATCGCCCTGGATGTGCTGAAGTCAATTTGCCATCAGCTGTGGTATCTGTGCACAGAAAGTTATATTCTGTCCCACTGGTGAGAACCACCATATTGGTGGTAAGGAACCAGTCGCACAACAATTGGCCAAAACAGCAAGCAATTCACATCTGACTAGGGCAGGCTTAAGTTTCTGATTGAGGCTATGAAGAGCTCGGTGAATGCTCGATACTAAGCCTCAGCCAGCTTGCCACTCCAGGCAGCTGGCTGGTATTCGATTGCCTGAATATGAAATATTCTGACCAGAAATGGTTCCGTTAAGAAGCTGGTGACTGGTATAGCTTCCCCTGTTTCAAGGTATTCCAGAACTTAATGTGGTGAACGATCCCACAGCGTGGTGTGAAGCTGGTGGAAGATTTCGTGAGCCATCCAAAAGGTAAAAATATGCAACAGGGTCTTCTTCTAACAGTATCAGAACTCTTAAATAGTTCGCAGGAGAATAGGGAGAAGCACCTGCCCGAACGACGTTCTCAAATGAATGTTACCAGAGAAAGGTTCGCCTCCGGAAGATATTCCTGTTCTGTGGAAGTTTGGAGTACTAGGGTGCTGAACCATTTAATTTCAGATCTTTTGTGGAATAACATGTATTTATATTGCGCTATAAATACAGGTGAGAAGTAAATGCCTGCATGTTAAATCCCATCTACCGCTCTTATACGCACGCAAATGCCACGCTGTCTTTACTGGTAGGTTATGCACCCCTTTCATCCCAATTTAACAAGGGGAGACTGCAACGCCGGGCGGCCAATCTGGCGCCTGAAACATGAAATCTTTAGCCGTTTTGAGGCGATTTTTCCCGTTGTCATTGATGCTTGAAATGTGGCTCATTGAAATCAGAATTGAATGTATAATGGGGAAAAGTGGGTTCGAGTCTGAAAAGTAAAAGCATGTTTTTTTAACGACCCTTGTACCCCAGCCATGCTTAAGAGAGTACCAAAAGTAAGCATCCGCGTTGGCAACACTACTGTCACAGATTCCCGTGAAACAAAAAAACTTTTACTTTACCTTTAGGCATTTAAGTCGACAGCCACCTCACTTTCCAACCCCACATCAATAATCTCACAGTCAAGTGTACTGGGATTTTAATAGGCCTCATTCACGCATGACATGTGATTCCCACTTCTGTTCTGAAATTAGTAGTCGATGCCTTAGTCATCTAATCTATTCCCTATTGCATCTCTGTAACTCTGTATACGGTACTTGTGGGTTAACGCAGCTTCACCGAGTGCAAAAGATGATTAACTTCTGTGCCCGTATACTGTGCGGCAAAAGTAAATTCGACCACATTTCTGGCGATGTAGAGGGGCTGGGTTTCCTCACAGCGCCACAGCTCGTGTTCTACAGCGGTTGTGTCTCGTGAGGAATGTGCTGTATGCTGGTGAGCCACACGACCTGAACTCTTTTTTACATTATCTAACCACGATCATGATACGCGTCGAAATATCAAACTCAGGCCACACCACGTGCAAGGAGTGCTGCAGGACAGAGAAGATTATGCTATGTCTCCGCTGCAGCGTAAAATTCCTTACCACCGGAATTACGTAACGCCCTCAGTCTTGCCGCCTACAAAAGAGGTGTTAGAAATGTCGTGAGAGCCAGAGAGTGATAATTTTACTTGCGATGCATGTGTGGCTATTTTACCTTTTACCTGCATTCTTTTATTGACGATAGGACGTGAAAAGCCTCGCATTGCTAGGACGTACCTGAGGAAATCGAATTCGAATCCGAAAAGGGGTTGGCCCCTTTATTTCGTTTAGGTGGGTATGACCAGTAGACCAAGTCGTCAGAAAATAATTTCCGATTTCGGATTAAGAGTAGTGATTTTATTATGACATGATATGTTGCAAACATGATGCAAGCAAAACAAATCCGATGAATCTACGTTTAATGGGCGCGGAACGGCCTTTTCTGTAGGCATGTTTTCAGTAGGACGGCGTTGAAGTCTCCATTGACTTCACAATGCATTGTTGTAAGGATCCTTGCAGCACGGTAACTTTTGGATCAACATCAAAACGGCGGATCTATTTGCACCCGATCCGTAGCCAGGCGGATGCACTGGATACTACCCGGGCAGCTGCTTAGAGGCCAGGGCACCCTCTGGTGCTTTCCTGGTCACCCTCTTGTATTGAAGCTAGATGGATTTCTCGAGTTTTGAACCTTAACAACCTTGGAAATTGCTGAGGTTTAACGACGCACCAACCTCTTGGATTATACAGTGTCGCCAACTCTCATCCTGTTGGGAGGGATAGTCAGCTTGTCCTAACTGTCCCTGCCGGGAATTTGAACAAGGAACCTATGGTGCAGGATACAGATGTGCTGCCCACTGCAACACAGCACCAGTGGCGGATCTAGCCGGGTGGTTTGGGAGGGGCAAACCAAAGTCGAAAAGCCAAAAAAAAAAAAAAAAAAAAAAAAAACGTCGCGCAGTGCAAAATTGCGTTACAATATGCCTTTTCGGTAGGATTTTGGAAACTGGAGACGAAAAGCAAAAAAAAAAACGACACTGGGTGAAAAATATAGACTCAAGATACTTTTTTTCCTATCCAAGCCCCAATATTTACACTGAACTTCACTAATTCTGTTTGAAGTTGAGAGTTGAAGCACCAAAATCTTTCTTACAAGCTAAAAAGGAGTCGGGGAAAAAGGAGGTCGATCGCTTTGGGGGGCAAAAACATAGTTTTGCCCCGAGCTTTTCCGTTTGGGGGGGGCAATTGCCTTTTTGCCCCCCCTGGATCCGCCACTGCACAGCACCCCCCCACCCCCCACCCCCACCCTTAATAATTTGGGCTGGTCAGCTGGTTGAGCGTTTTTTTCTAGTTGAACACCTCCTCAAATTTGGGTCTGGCTATGAGCGTGGTTTGTATATGAAACCTTGGGGTAAGACAGTGTAGTAATGTAACAATCAAATGACCAGACTGGAGGCTGTAGATATGCTATCCTGCGTTATGGACATTTGGGGAGACACATATATGTGAAACAAACCCGATTGACGACTAATTCCAATTGTTTGCCGTATTCATTTGTCTGACGCATGCATAATGCTGTGAGGGATGTCTTGACCACCATAAGATATTTGCAGATGACCTGGCAACTCGAATATTCTACATACATTACACAATCCACATCGATTCCGTTGCACATTAGACATGAGTCTTACTTGCTATCCATCCTTTCTACAGGTAGACCATTGCATGGTCTTTCTTGGGCCTCACTTTGCCCGTCATCTGTCTGTGAGTAAGCCTAGCCCTGATGAAGCCGTCCCTCCTCCCATATCCGAACACAGCCGCGGAGTCGGCCGTTACCTCCCTTACGCACCGTTCCAAGCTCTGACCATGAACGGGTAAGTCGACAACTTCAATGGGAGTGGTCTGGAACATATTTATCTCCTCGGCAGCAGGAAGGCTCAGAGTGAGCACAGGCTCGCTGACCCTGCTCTGGTCCCATTGGATCAGACCTTTAAAGCTTGTAGCATCCTTGACCTTCAGCTTGACCTTGTGCCTATTTCTGACATTGGTAGAGTTATATGAAAGGAAAGACACAAAGGTGCCGGAGGCGGGCCTTTAAGGAACCTAAAGAGCCGAAATCAAGCAACAACGCAGTTTGATTCTTGTGGATTTAGTGTTTTCTCACTTAACCCTCGCCCCACCGGGGGGCATCGATGCCCCCCTAAGGTTTTTCCGGGATAGCAGAAAAACGACGAGGCGCAGCACCGCGGTTGAGGGCTCTACCTCTCACTCCATCATTTCCCCATCATCCCTGAAATTTTTTAACCCGGGTCACCCAAGGTCAGGTCACCAAACGAGGTCAACCAAGGTCACCTCACTTCAGCTTTAGAGCTCTGTAAGAGCTACATTTCAAAGTCGATCGATTTGAAATTTCCTACACTTCATGGCCCCTCCAGGGCCTATAAGGTGTATATCCAGGATTTTTCGATTTCGTGCCCTGAGGTCAGGTCACCAGGCGACCTCTCCCATTGGAAAAGCATAGGGAAAAGCTGTTTCATGATATAAAAGCCACGAAAATGATTGCAAATACTCAGACTGCTCAGAACAGCGTTTTTGGACACCCTTTCACGGATCCCAGGGGTCATATTTGCCCTTTGACTTTTCCAAGGTCATCCAAGGTCACCAGGGGTCAAAAACAGTATTTTGACAATAAATGTTGACCTAATTAAGCTAGAGCAATGAATCAAACACCATCGTGTTTGTCTTGTCACTGGCTTTCATTTGATATACGGCAATGTCACTTTTTGACCTTTCGTGACCTCAGGTCATATTAGGTCACGAGGTGACCTCTGGAGGTCTCACCACTGGCGGGAGGTCTTTACGTTCCACATAGCGGAAAAATTATTGGCAATTTCCTATCAAATGTACTTAACCAGACCTCAATAGCTCTAATGACATAAGAGTTATGCCCAGTTTGCTTAATCATTGCATATTTGAGTGAAAATAGCCGATCTTGACCTAATTTGACCTCTGGAGGTCAAACCATTGACCTGAGCACTAAAACATGTGAAGTAATTTCTTACTGAATTCACGCGAGCTTTCTAGTGCACTTCGCAGATTTGCGTTAACCCCCATATTTTCGGAGTTAGAGGGGGAGCCATCGATGCCCCCGTGGGGCGAAGGTGGCGCCGGACCCCCAGTGGGGCGCGGGTTAATTTTGGATATATCCTCGAGTGATTGACTGGTGCATGCGGCAGGAAACTTACGCTAATACTAGTCAAGCTCAACTTTTAGGCACTGCAGTTTAGATATTGATAAGAGTTATTTGGAAACTCACTTAGATTATGGCACATGTACAACTAATATTTATCAAGGTATAGTTTTTTTACTACAGTTTTGAAGAAGGATTTACTAATAGGGACATCTTCCAGTCTTCTAATTTTCCTAGCTATAATTTTATTCCATGCTCGTGGAGCCGAGATAAATAGAGAAAACTTTCGATACATTGTGGGGGCGAACTGGACCTGGAAATGTTGTGGTTGTCTAATGACGCGACCTAGAGCGTTTTGTTGTATGATATAATTTTTTCAGAGATAGCACAAGGCAAAGGGTTAGACAAAAAATCATGCATTATTTTAATTGAGCCATTTCCACCAGGTCTGGGATTTTAAGTGTATTAAATTTTCTGAAGAGAAGGTCTCTGTGAGCAAGTCGGTCGGTTTAACACGCGCATTGACGGGGGTCTGAGCCACCTTCGCATTGACGGGGGCGGGTACCCGCCCCCTAAGATCTCGAGAACCACGGCAGGTAGCGAAAAACGGTAAACGGCGTTGGGCTGCCCATCCACTTCTCCATCGAAAACATTTGAACCATTTTTTTGTCAGGTCACATTTAAGGTCACGAGAGGTCAAAACATGCCGTCATAGGGATAGCATGTTAATTCAGTTTTTCGGCCATTACATCTGAACAAGTAAAGATAGAACAAAATGACTTGAACTGTATGAATCCTCTCAGCAAGCCGAATCGAATGATATATAATTTGACTTTGCTAGGTCAAATCAAGGATTTGACCTGACCTGAGGTCAGGTCAGGGTCAACTTATATAAAATGCATATCATTAGAAATGCAAAGCCCAGGCGAGTCTAATACAGCTAAAATAAATGCTCTATCACCATCCGTTGCTGAGTTATTCCGTAAAAAACATTTTTCCCATGTATTTGCAATGGAGAGGTCATGCCTCGTACCTGACCTTAGGTCATCGATATCCAAAATACCGGAACATATTTTAGAGAACTCGGTGGGGCCATTATGTGTTATGAGCTTCAATCGGATAAGTTCACCTTGCTCTGACTTATGCTATCTCAAACTTTTTTTGAGGTCGGGTCACTTGACCTGTACTGGTGACCTGACCTGAGATGACTTAACCTTAAAATTTTCACAGAAGTTGTAAAAAGGATGAGAGAAAAGGTATGCCAAGTACGGCGGCGCTACGCGCCGCCGTTTTTCTGCTGTCTCCGAAAAACCCGAGGGGGTGGGTACCCGCCCCCGTCAATGCGCGTCATTCTATGATTCGAACAGTTTTTTTCTGGAGCAGTATGAGTTTGTTTAAATGGAATTTGTATGTACTTCTGAAAATAGGTAAGCAGTAAATCAAGTAGGGAACAATAAGGGCATGATAAAGGAGGAGGAGGTGACCTGGGTCCAGAATATGCTGTGCCCTAGGCATGATACCAATATTTCGCGAGATTGTGTTGGCAGCTGTGTGTATATGGTTAGTCCAATTCAGATCCTCACGTATATGAACACCTAGATATTTTGTCGTAAATTTTCGTTCCAGCACGTCAGTATTAATCTTAATGGTAATATTGTCGGTAAGGCAACAGGAAAAAAAGTTGATAAGTTGAATTTTTAGTGTTGAGGTTCAACCGGTTGCAGCTAAGCCAGGTGGAAATGTCTGATAGAGTTTGGTCAATTTGGGATTGAAGATCCGTCAAGTTAGTTGCTGTAAATAAGAGGGCAGTGTCATCTGCAAAGAGGTAGAATCTGAGATTTTGTGAACAGTTAGCCAAGTCATTTACATATATGAGGAAGAGAACACACGTTCATCTGCCATAGCAGTTTCTACAAAACTGTTTTTGTCTATGTCATTTTCTACGAAACTACTATTGTCTATGTCAGTTTCTACGAAACTGCTATTGTCTATGTCAGTTTCTACGAAACTGCTATTGTCTATGTCAGTTTCTACGAAACTGCTATTGTCTATGTCAGTTTCTACGAAACTGCTATGCTGCAAAAGTTGGACGCCTCTGGTGAGCCGGTAGAGCAGCAGCTAGCCAGTGCTTAGGTTGTGGCTAGTTTCTCTGGCAATGAGGGCACGATACGTGTTATCGATGTCCCAATCGACGTCAGGAGCGTGCTCCTCACTGCTTACTGAAATGTCCTCTCTATCCGAGTTCTCATTCACCGCATTGTATGCAGCTGTCTGAGGGTCCGGAGATTAAAAAACGACGCTTCTGAACACACTGCCCTCACAAGATGGTCCAGCCTCGCTGGTGGGCGGGTCAGTATTATCAAGACTGGCGAATGCCCGCTCATTCTCGTTCAGCATCGTCATCCGGCACGCTGCTGCTACACGTCTCAACGTTTCGTTTTAGTCAGCACCGCCCAAAAACATCCATCGAGATCCTCTCTGGTCCTTGAGGAATCTGTCCTCGGCTACCGGCCCGCGGTTATCCCCAATGCAGCTGCAGCGGCTCAGGCATCTGCACTTTCCCAGGGCGATGAAGCCGCCAGCCGTTTGTGTTCCTGTCCCATCCATTGCGAAATTTCTTTGGAACTGTATTCGTGTGTTAAAACTGTCTATAGTACTCAAGGAGTTAATATGAGGGATATGAATTGCATTTAGTCGATAGGAAGACATGCTTTAGTCGATTAGCAGGTATAGCAAGGGTCTTATTTAATAGCTTAGTCTACTGGAGCCTTCACATGGCACCAAGCGTGGATTCATTGCTATGTGAGCGCAAGTCATGATAGGGTTGGACGCAGACCCGAGTTTTGGGGGCAAACCCATGTCTGCCTCTCCTCCTGGGGGGGGATGGGACGTGCAATTTGGGCGCTCGACAGGCCTAGTATGAGCTACCTCTCCAAGTACATGATCGCTCTCCTGGGGTGTGAGCGAAATTTTTTTTTGCTCGACAGACCTAGTGTAAACACCTTTTTTCAAAAGGAAAAATTATCCGGCATTTGGGGGCCAAACGATAGTTTGGCCCCCTCCAGCGCTTTGGGGGGCCATGGCCGGAGTGCCCCCCCCCTGTGTCCGCCAATGAGTCATGATGCGTTATATCTATTCCTAATCAATGCTCATAAGGTCAATGTTAATTCCAAACATTTGTGCCGAACGCATGCCCTGTGGTAAAGCTCATATACAGAGATCAAATTTGGCAGGTTTTTACAACAATAGGGAAGCAAACATTTCTTCTCCGGCGTAATGTAGTACCCGTCAACTCTGCCAGTGTTGTATGAGTGACAGATGCTCTGGTTATCACGATGAATTTACTGCTATTTTAGCATTTCGATATTTGAAGATCTAATAATCAGCCTTCGGATCTTCCGAATAGCTCATTTTTTTCTTTTAGAGTGAAGTTGAATGAAATTGGGATGTGTTAGGACTTAATCCTGCAAGTTTATCATTCGCGAAAGCAAAATTGGCCACCGACTGGTAGGTACCTAACAGGGAAGTCGTGCTTCCGTTCTGGAGCTAGATCAGCCAAAGGGGATGGCTCATAACACGCGCATTGACGGGAGCGGGTACCCGCCCCCTCGGGTTTTTTCGGAGATAACATAGAAACGACAGCGCGTGGCGCTGCTGTACTTTGCATGCCTTTTCCCTCAACATTTTTACAACTTCTTCCAAACTTTAAGGTTAAGTCATCTCAGGTCAGGTCACCAGTACAGGTCAAGTGACCTGACCTCAAAAAAGTTTAAGATAGCATAATTCGGAACAGGGTAAACTTATCCGATTGAAACTCATATCACATAATGGCCCTACCAAGTTCTCTAAAATATGTTCTGGTATTTTTTATATCGATGACCTAAGGTCAGGTACGAGCTATGACCTCTCCATCGGAAATACATGGGAAAATGGTTTTAACTGAATAACTTAGTAATGGATAGAGATAGAGCGTTTATTTTAACTTCATTAGATTTTCCATGACATTGCGGTTCTAATGATATACATTGTTCCCAATTTGACTTTGACCTGACCTCAGGTCAGGTCAAATCCTTGATTTGACCTAGCAAGGTCATATTATATATCATTCGATCCG
Source organism: Lepas anatifera (assembly GCA_034440635.1). Lineage (NCBI taxonomy): Eukaryota > Metazoa > Arthropoda > Thecostraca > Lepadidae > Lepas > Lepas anatifera. The sequence goes on from JAOTON010000870.1 coordinate 2,234,194, forward strand.
GCTTGCTGCGAGGATCTATATAGTTCAAATCGTTTTGCTTTATCTTTACTTGTTCAGATGTAATGATCGAAAAACTTAAATTACATGTTATCAATTGTTATCCCTATTATGGCATGTTTTGACCTCTAGTGACCTTAAATGTGACCTGACAAAAAATAGTTCAAATATTTTCGATGGAGAATTTGATGGGCTACCCAACGCCTTCACCGTTGTTCGCTACCTAGTGCGGTTCTCGAGAACTTATGGGGTAGTCATTCATTCCACCCTTCATTCATTCATTGGGGTTATCATTCCCCCCCTCCGTCAAGGCGAAGGTGGCTCAGACCCCCGTCAATGCGCGTGATAATATAAAGACCATCCCTAAATGGAAGGTGCAGCATGATTTTCAGCAGCTTTCTAGAACTTATGGATGCTGTTAGACTCACTAATTGCTATTTGTATAAATCAGTAATTAATCTAAAGCCAGACGATTACGGTTGAGCCCGTAGTTTGCAATAGAGGCAAGGGGCGGCGCCAGTGTCCCAATGATAAGGGATACCCCTATTTTCTCCTGCTACGAGCAGGCTGGAGTTTAAACTTAAGAAAAAATGAATGGTGCATCATTGTTCCTAGACATGAGGGGCATCATAAGATCATAGGGGCACCATGTTCTGCGATGGGTGACATAACCTAATGAGCATGCTATAGTGAGAAAGCGTGCTATGTGATGGCTCCTGAATTTAAGATGACATGAACGTAAGACACTTAAGTGATGTATAAATGTGGTTTTTGTTAAAATGTAGTGCAAATATGTTCCTGGCATTTAGTCATGATGAAGAACTAGGCAGGGAGTCAGCGAAGTGAAAGCATGCCAAAAAAGTAAACTTGTATCGTCTAAGTTTACACTTTGCTTGTGACTTGTAAGGGAGTCGAATTGCTTGCAAATCTAATTGTGTCGTATATGTATTGCCTCAAAACCAGGGATGCGGAGCCGGAGCCGGAGCCGGAGCCGGAGCCGGTCGGAGCCGACCATTTTGCCCGGAGCCGGAGCCGGAGCCGGAGCCGCCGAAACACTTTTGATCGGAGCCGGAGCCGGAGCCGGAGCCGTCAGAAAGGGTCCGGCTCCGGCTCCCAAAGAGCTGTAAAATTACCAAAAATCAAACGTGAAATGGTCACATTTTACCTCGTGAGATGTCGCATGGAAACACCTTTATTCACCTGAAATATTACATTTTCGCAATATGTTATGTATATCGAGATTAATGAAATATTGCAACTAGGGTGTTCCGTAGACGGTCTCACTCTCGGGCAGGTAATGCGCCCCGGCCATTTAGCATGGGCAGAAATTGGCAACAAATGAAAGCATTGACGGACACTGGCGGATCCATGAGGGGGAGCAAAAAAGGCATTTGCCCCCAAACTGCCCAATTTTTGGCGATTTTCTTAAAAAAACCATATGTTTTTCATGATTTACCCCATACCGTCGGCCTGCATCCGCCCCTGTTGACAGACGCAGGGGTATGCCATTCCGGTCATGCCCCCCCCACCCAAAGCCCTGGAAGGGGGCAGACTATCTTTTGGCCCCCAAAGGCCGAAGAAATTGTTTGAAAAAGGTGTTTACACTAGGTCTGTTGAGCAATAAAATCTTTGCTCCCATCTCCCCATAGTGAGCGAACCAGCTGCTGGGCCCTGGGCAGTAGGGTGGTTGGTTCCGATTTTTCTCGAAAAGGAATTATGCCATCAGCCTATCTGATGTGTTTTTCGATGTTGAACACTGTTAACTTAGGGTCGTTCAAACAAACTTTTTTCTTTTCAGACTCGAACCCACTTTTTGCCATTATATATTCAATTCTGATTTCAATGAGCTACATTCCAAGCGTCTACGACAGCGGGAAAGATCGCCTCAAAACGGTTAAAGATGTCATGTTTCGGGCGCTATTGGCCGCCCGGCGTTGCAGTCCCCCCTTGTTAAATTGGGATATAAGGGGTGCATAACCTACCAGTAAAGACAGCGTGGCATGTGCGTGTGTATAAGAGCGGTAGATGGGATTTAACATGCAGGCATTTACTTGTCAGATGTATATGTAGCGCAATACAAATACATGTTATTCCACAAAAGACCTGAAATTAAATGATTCAGCACCCTTGTACTCTAAATCCCGACAGAACATGAATGCCTTCCGGAGGCGAACCTTTCTCTAGTAACTATCGCTGGAGAACGTCGTGAGGCAGGGACTTCTCCATATTCTTCTGCGAACTATTTAAGAGCTCTGGTACTGATAAAAGAAGATACTGTTTCATATTTTTATCCTTTAGGTGGCTCACAAAATCTTCCACCAGCTTCACTCCACGTTCTGTGGGACCGTTCACGACAGTAAGTTCTGGAATACCTTGAAACAGGGGAAGCTATACCAGCTTCTCAACGGAGCCATTTCTGGTCAGAATATTTCAGATTCAGGCAATCGAATACCAGCCAGCTGTCAGGAGTAACAAGCTGGCTGAGGCTTAGTACCGACCATTTACAGAGCTCTTCATAGCCTCTATCGGAAACTTAAGCCTGCCCTAGTCAAATGTGAATCGTTTGCTGTTTTGGCCAATTGTTGTGCGACTGGCTCCTTACCTCCACGATGGTGGTTCTCACCAGCGCGACAGAATATAAATTTCTGTGCACAGATACCACAACTGATGACAAATTGACTTCAGCACATTCAGGGCGATTTCTATATTAACTTAATGAAAGCACTGCATTGCATTTTATGGATAGCTTTGAGGCTCATAGAAGGCTCTAAAGCTGACTATCCGCGACGGAGGAACCCAAATGCATGGTTTAGAACCACTTATAAGGAAAGCCGCGAACTGTTTCGGAGTCTGAGTGGCTCAGTCGGTTAGCGCTTGCGCTCGGCTTGGCCAATGACATTCATTATGTGCTGGGTGTCGTGGGTTCGAGCCCACCCAGGGGCAGAACCTGGCGCCCTGCTCTAGCCCGAGCTAATTCTTTCCCTCTCTCCTCTGATGACATATGACCTGAGCAGTTGATGCGTTGTTAAACTCCAAAAATAATAATATTCTGTCTTTAACTATCTTCTGGAATGATGAACGGAATCTGACACAGTAGTAGCACGCACTTCATGCCATAAATGTCCTATATTCCATAATATGGCTCGCTGGTGAGCTCCGGGTCTTCTAAACAGACATTTGTTGGAGACAACCCCTCCTGACAGCCACACGTAAACCAGCTTGCGCAATTCGAGATAATATTTGTATTTGTATTTGTATTTCAGAACCTGGCGCTGAATACTCCGATATTGTGTAGAGGCGCTGAAGTCAATGTGCAAACGCAACTGTTATTTGTGACCAGAAAGTTATAATCTGCTTCGCAAATAAGAATCACAATGCTAAAGGTAAAAAGGCAGTGATACAGTACCTGGCCTAAACAGCAAAACCATCCACCTTTCAGTTAGGTAGGCTAAAGTTTCCGACAGAGGCTATGAAGAGCTCGGCTCGATACCAAGCCTCTCCCAATTTCTCATTCCTGAAAGCTGGATGGTATTCGAGCGCCTGAATCTGAAAGATTCTAACATGAAATGGCTCCGTTGAGAAGCTGGTGACTGGTATAGCTTCCCCTGTTTCAAGGTATTCCAGAACTTACTGTCGTGAATGGTCCCACAGAACGTGGTGTGAAGCTGGTGGAAGATTTCGTGAGCCACCTAAAGGGTAAAAATATGAAACAGGATCTTCTTTTATCAGTACCAGAGCTCTTAAATAGTTCGCAGGAGAATAGGGAGAAGCATCTGCCTCACGACGTTCTCCAGCGTTAGTTACTAGAGAAAGGTTCGTCTCCGGAAGGCATTCCTGTTCTGTCGGGATTTAGAGTACTAGGGTGCTGAATAATTTAATTTCAGGTCTTTTGTGGAATAACATGTATTTGTATTGCGCTGCAAATACATCTGACAAGTAGATGCCTGCATGTTAAATCCCATCTACCGCTCTTATACGCACGCACATGCCAGGCTGTCTTTACTGGTAGGTTATGCACCCCTTTCATCCCAATTTAACAAGGGGAGACTGCAACGCCGGGTGGCCAATTGCGCCCGAAACATGAAATCTTTAACCGTGTCGAGGCGATCTTTCCCGCTGTCGTAGACGCTTGGAATGTGGCTCATTGAAATTAGAATTGAATATATAATGGGAAAAAAGTGGGTTCGAATCTGAAAAAATTTGAACGACCCTGCTGTTAGCTCATCGAGGTTTTTCTTTGCGGGCTGTCCAAGTTTTACTTGATCGTTGTATCTTTAATTTTTTATGTGGGTTTGCGGGCATGTCTGACCCATATTTCTGTTTGCCATAACAGTGCAGTGCAGTTTGCCATACGACTGCACTGCAGTGTAGGTTGGTCCAGTTTTGAGGTTCACTGGCCTTTGGCATCTGGTCAAGAGCGTTCGTTCATCCAGTCGCCATTTTTCATTCGTACAAATACATAGTCACTTTGTATCTGATGGGCTTTCACGCCCTTGAGAACGTTTCGATCACATTTTGGATATAGGTACATTACCGGAGCCGGAGCCGGAGCCGGAGCCGGTCGGAGCCGACTATTTTTCCCGGAGCCGGAGCCGGAGCCGGAGCCGTTAGGACACTTGAACCCGGAGCCGGAGCCGGAGCCGGAGCCGAAATCATAACCCCGGACCGGAGCCGGAGCCGGAGCCGTCCAAAATTGTCTCGGCTCCGCATCCCTGCTCAAAACTAAATGTTATGAGGACTGAGGAGTTATTCCCGACTTTCTCACAGGAGATTTTGCATTCTCGTGCTCCTTTCCCAGTGAATATTGCACCATGTCAAGTTACTGAAACATATGTCAGACACTTCATCCAACTGTCAATATATTTATCAAAGAGAGCTTTTCGGGGATCATTTTCCTCTCTTCTCTACAAGGGAATGTTTCTTACAACGTCCGAAAAAGGGAATGTACTACACATTTCCAGTCGACTATCCAGCCCTATCGAATTTTTGCGCTGGAAAGCAATGACAACCTCAGAAACAGGACCCATGGCATTGGCGACTCCAACGCCGGTACAGCTGACCTAGAAGGCCAGCTGCAACTCATGATGGCAGCACATCCAGGGAAGACCATTATGTTGGCCGGAGATTTGAACGCATGTCTTTTGAAGACACAATGTAGTGAAAACTCGCCAACACAAAGGCTGCGTAACTTGGTTCGCACCTACAACCTCTACGTGTGTAACGAAAGCGTACCGACATACCGACCGGCTGCAACCCTACTTGACGTTGCCATCACTAATACACCTGCGTTGGTAGTGAAGAATGGTGTGACTCACTGTCATTATGGAGGACCACACGACTTTACAAGAGTGATGCTGAAATTCGGAGGTGTGAGCGCGAAGTACGGCGCCGCAACGCAATCACGCCGAATCAATCGAGTGGACATAACTGCTTTTAATTTGACCCTCTTTAACACGGACTGGAGCAGAGTCTACTCTGCAGTGGGACCAACAGAGAAGTGGGAGGCATTTGTCACCACTTTCACACCTCTACTGGACTCAGTGGCTCCGCTGAGACGGACCCGACCGCGACCACCGCATGCTCCACGTATCACCGATCCAACCAGGGAGCTGATGGCGAGACGGCGTGCTGCACTGGAGGAGGGGGCCACGCAACGGGCGAAAACCATCAGTCGTCAATGCCAGGCAGCAGTACGAAGAGACTGTCGCAACCAACTGCAGGAGCAGCTAGCTGATGCCAGCCCTAGCCGCACTTGGCAGATTCTTCGGCCCATAATAGGCAGCAAAAAGGCATCGTTTGCGACACCGAACGTGACCCCAGACGCTATTAACGCGTATTTTGTGAATGTTGGACCTCAAACATCTGCCAGCATTACTCCACCTACAGCTCAGGTGCCTGTCAGGCTGCCACGTGTACCAGCGTGTGGGATGCGAGTACAGCCCATCACTTTTGATGATTTGTGCATAACTCTAGGTAGCATGAAAGCGTCTTCTTCTTTAGATTCGAATGGATTTAGCGTCGTGTTATTCCAGAGATTTTTCTTTGGTCTTGGAAATGTGCTACTAGATATCATTAATTCAAGTTTAACGTCAGGCACTGTACCGAACGAGTAGAAGCGAGGACTTGTGATACCCATTCCGAAGGGTGGTGATACGACCAACCCTGCCAACTGGCGACCTGTAACGATTTTGCCCGCAATAGCCAAGATCGCAGAACGCATAGTCCACAGACAACTGAATGGCTACTTCGTGGATAACTCTCTATACTCTGAGGCACAGCATGGCTATCGCCAGAACCATTCAACGGAGACCGCGCTAACAATAATTACTGATAGGGTGTACAAAGCTATGGATTCAGGCCAAATCTCTATACTTTTACTGCTTGACCTTTCAAAATGCTTTGACGTAATTGACCACGAACTGCTTTTAGCCAAATTTGAGCTCTATGGAGTAGAAAAACATTGGTTCGATGACTATCTGCGTAATCACACGCAACAGGTAAAAATTAGAACAAAAGATGGGCAAACTATTTTCTCGAAATCGCTTCCAAACACCACTGGATGTTATCAGGGTGGCTCGCTCTCATGTTTGATGTTTTCCATCTTCGCTAACGAGATGAGTGTGTATGCAGAGGAAAGCACAATAGTCCAGTACGCGGATGACACTCAACTTTTGGTCAGTGGCCCGAAATCACACCTCTCGAATATGATTTTTAGCCTAGAGACTGAGCTGGAAAGGCTCTTGGATTGGTTCAGCCAAAACAAGTTAAAGATAAATGCCTCAAAAACTCAAGCAATAGTATTTGGAACCCGAGCTATGCTCAGGGACATGCCTCAGGTCAGCATACAAGTAGGTAACACTCAAGTAAATGAAACACAAATTGTCAAAAATCTAGGACTGGTCATGGACAAGCACCTCACGTTCCAACCGCATATAGACCAACTTACTATGAAATGTACAGGCATACTCATGGGACTTCTCCACGCCAGCCATGTCATCCCACGCACCTTATTAAAGCAAATTGTTGACGCTCTGGTGATGTCAATAATTCGGTACTGCATATCAATTTACGGAACTTGCGGCGCGACACAACTTCATAGGGTGAAAAAGGTTATACATTTCTGTGCAAGGGTAATCACCGGAAAGAGAAAGTACGACCACATATCTCACGAAGTAAGGCATCTCGGCTTTTTAACACCCGATAAGCTCGTTAGGTACCATCAACTCTGTTTAGCTAAAAGTGTAATGAACACGGGCGAGCCAAAAGCGATGCGACAAATGTTCCGTTTTACTGAACACCAACGAACGCGACAGAATGGTCAACTCCGCCCGCCATGGCCACGTACTGATGCCGGAAAACGGAGATTGGCCTATGTAGTAGCGGCGCCATACAATCGGCTTGCACCTGACATACGGAATTCCACCATCACTAGTTTTAGACACAGTTTGACTGCACTACTAAGGAATGAAGTCTAGTCGATTGCTGAATCATCTCTTTCACCTTTTTATCAGCATGACAGTTTAGCACTCATTATCGTTACATTGTACTGGTCCATTGTTTTTAATTCTTACTAGGCGCTTTTGCTATTTTACATTAACTAGGCTTCCTATGTCTCGTTTTAGGTACGCTACTAGTGATATATTTAGGGGTTGAACATAAATACTTTTGTGTGTGTTGGTTGATTGATTGATTGATTTGATTGCTTCTGGATGTGAGAGTCATCTGTTGATCCTGTGTTTATTCTGACGTGGAAACTGAAAAGCCTCAAATGTAAGAGGAGGAATCCGAAAATATACTCTGAATACTCTGAATACTGCCCACAACACCACTGGTGAACCAGACAACATGATTTTTTAACCGAATATAGGCAACCTAATTTCTCCAGAAAATGGGGCAAAAGTGTTGTCAGTCGACTGGAAATAAACCAAATCATGGGAAGAAAATACTGAACTAACGAATTCTGAAAGCTTTTTGAAATCTTAAATGGCCTAATATACAGCCAGGGAAGGTGGATTCCATTTTCGAGCGAGTGTGCAAGATTTTCGGGAGAGGGGCTACCCCTCCAGGGCGCGCCTCTATTCCTAGGGGGTGCCTATGCTATTCAGGGGTACCGTTTCTCTTCTTGGAGAGTGCCTTTTTCTGTCCAGGGGGCACCTCTGTGGTCCAGGGGGCGCCTCTGTTATCCAAGGGCGCCTATAGTATCCAGACGGGGAGCCTGTGCTCTGCAGGGGGTGCCTATGCTATCCAGGGACACCGTTACTCTTCTAAGAGGGGGGCGCCTTTTATTGTGATATATATATATATATATATATATATATGTCACAATATTTGGTTAATTTTCAAAATGTCTGCCATGCCTGCTGTCTGTTCTTGTTTGAGTTTTACGAACGATTGCGACATAATCTCACTGACGAAGGTTTAAAATAAACCGATACGTTTGAGTATGAGCAAACCAGTGTTTTTAGTATTATATATATATATTATATATATATATATATTATATATATATATATATATATATATATATATATATATATATATATATATATATATGTATGTATATGTATATTTATGCATATATGTGTGGAAGTGCAGTTAAGTCACACAGAGGGTTCTGTCTCTTCAGTTATGTGGTGTTTAGGCCCAGGGGCGGATGCAGAAATTATTCAAAGGGGGGGCCCAACCCTGACAGGGGGCCCGGCCTCCTCAAGGAAGCCCGGAGCAGCTTTGGGGCATTTCATCAGAAACGTAAATGCACATGAAAATATGTCGTCCAGCGAGCAAAAAAAAACGTTTAACACCCTTTTGGGGGGTAAACAATTCCGAGAACCCAAAAGCCCACACAGCTATGAACTGGCCCTAAAGTCCCTGAGCTCCGTTCAACATTTGATTGGATCTCTAAAAATCCAGAGACTTGACAATTTTTGGCTAGGGCTACTGATAGAGACCATCTCAGATCGCATACAAAATTCTGTGGTCTGCTCGAATTAAGAGTGTAAGATATTATACCTACTACTCCCAATCAGGGACGGATGTTGTAGCCGCAGAGGGCAGGGGGGCCGGCTGTAGCCACAATATATCAGAGATTATCGTGAGGGGCCAGATTGCGGACACAAAGGTACCAAGTGAACCACAGGGGCCCTGGAAGCATTTCAGGTGGCCCGGATAGCCACAGGAAGTCTGGTGAACCTCAGGGGCCCCGGCTGGGGTCACAGAGGGCCCGAGTGGATCACAGTGGAATTCTCTCCAACGGCTGGGAATAGGGGCCCGGCTTCGCAGCAGTGGGCCTGAGATAGTTCTCAGTGGCCCGGTCGCAGACTCAGAGTTTCCAAGTGGACCACAACGGGCCCGGCAGCATGTTAGGGTGCCTGGATAGCCACAGGAGGCTCGGGTGAACTGCAGGGAGCCCAACTGCAGCCAAAGGAGGCCTGGGTAAAATACAGGCAAATTAGCTGCAACTGCCGATAACAGGGGCCCGGCATCGGCAGCAGTGGGTCGCGGGATAATTCTGAGGGTTCCGGTCGCAGCCTCAGCGGTTACAGTGCCCGGAGGCGTCAGTGTGCCCTGATGGCCTGATGGCCACAGGAGGCCTGGGTGAACTACAGGGGCCCCGGCTGCAGCCAAAGGGGGCCCGAGTGCAATACCGGGGACCTACAACTGCTGAGAATAGGGGGCCCGGCTTGGGCAGCAGTTGGCCGCCGAGACAATTGTTTGGGGCCCGGTCGTGGGGCTCATGGTACCTCCGAGGCAGGGGCCTGAGAACAGCCCTGGGGGCCAATGGAGCCAAATTCTTGTTGACTCCTGGAACAACTATTCGGGGGGCCGTGGCTAATTCTGGGGGCCTCAGAGATTAATTCAGGGGCCCAGGGGTACATAATAAGGGCCCCTAGACCTTCCCTCGGGTGGCATTTGGAAGGCAGCTTGCAGGGCCGGTTTACAGCTGCAGCCGCAGGAGGCCTTTTTCCTGTGCTTAAGGTCGGACCAAGGGGGAGGTGATCGCCCCATCACCCCCCTTGGATCCGCCCCTGTTTAGGCCTGATTTTCTCTTGACCGGCCTGGGGCGCCGGTCAAATCTGGGGAGGGGTGCCTCCCCAGACCAAGCCAAAACCGGGTGGGAAAAAGTATTTTTGCACACACCCATTTTTTTCAGAGTGTGCAGCTGCCCACCCTGCCCCCCCCGGAATTTGCCGTCCCCGTATACAGCCATCTGACTGACCATCAGCTGCTGGCTGAGAAACAGAGTGGGTAGCGGCCGCACCATAACACCCAGCTCCAACTGACCTACTTGACCTACAATATGTATGTACGAGGCACTGGACAAAGGACAAGACTTTACAGCTGGCTACTTGCACATTTCGAATTCTTTGGCCAAAATTTGGCTCGATGAACTTCTCTTCAAGTGGGAAAATGACTTTGGACTCTCCGGAGCACTGCTGAATTGGCTACGATCGTACTCGACTGACAGAAAGCAACGTGTTGCAGTTGTCAATGACGCTTCGTCGGTCCATAATAACCCATCTAGCTCCAAAAATAGACAGTTCACGCACCACGGATCACCTACTCCTTCATCTCCTGCCAAAAATATCACCTCGGGATGCCTACAAGGTTCCGTATTAGGCCCTTTGGCAATCAAGTACTTGGACTGTCTTTCGACGATGACGACGAATGAGACATTGCATTTGCTGACGATACGTCCATCTACAGATCCCACATGCCGTCAGACGCACAAGAAACTCAGATTTCCCTCCAAAATAGCCTTGACGCAATCCATCAATATGGTCAAGACTGGGCCATCACTTTCAATCCACCAAAAACAATCAAGTAAATTGTTCCTTTATATCACGGAAAACGGAATCACTATTACAATTTGGCAGTCTGACCGTCTCCAAGAGTCTAACACATAAACACCTCGGGGTTATTTTCTCCAGTGACATTTACTTACATGAACATGTCAAGTTCTTGTAAAAGTTATTTAAGACACCAGTCGTATTTCGGTTATATTTTCATAGCTTTCGAAGGTCATTCGACTATCTTCGTCAGCGAAAAGATTGCTAGCCAGCGCCTAATTCAATATTACACAAGTTTGAGAAAACATCGCATCACACTCGTGCTAAAACTTCAAATTATACTTGTTATTTCTTGCCAAATAATGATTAATATACAAGTTTAAAAATTTAATTAAGTGAGTTAGGAGTCACAAAGACAAATACAGTACACACACGAGAAGGTTACAGTCTAGATCATAGGCGTAGGAACCGGGGGGCCAGGGGGGCACTGGCCCCCCCCCCACTTTTCTGTGGTGGGCCCCCGCAACGGAGACAAGGATATCAACAACTTTAATATCAATTAAGAAACTCAAACTGGTCCGATAGCTTGCCCCAGAAACCCCTTAAACTTACCTGTTCCCCTAAACTAAGCTGATGTCCTATGAGTCGATTTTAAGGCCCCCTGAGCTATTCGGGCCCCCTGAACTGGCCTCTGATGCCATACGAGCTAATCTGGGCCCCTTGAGCTGAACTGAGAGCCACTGAGATGGTTTATGCAGCATGAACTGTTCTAGGATCCCTAAGCTGAGCTAGGAGCCGTGACCTTGAACGGGGCCCCTTGAGTTGGCCAGACCCTATATCCGCCGACCTGGGGGCCCCTTAACTGAGCTGGGACCGAAAAGTTAATACTGTCCCCTGAGCTAATCTGGGTCCCCTGTGCTGCACGGGAGGTCCTAAACTTATCTGGGGCCTCTGCACAGTAAAAGGGCCCCTGACCTGAACTTGGGGTAGTAGGCTTTAATTGGAACCCTGAACTGTTCTGAAACCCTATATATGCCGACAAGGGGCCCCTAAGCTGATCCGGGCCGTTAAGCTAATCTGGTCATCAGAGCTAATGTGGGCCCCTGTGTTGAACTGAGGGCCCCTGAGATGGTCTGGGATCCCCTATAAGGTTTTACAGCTACTGACCTGGCGGCCGTGAGCTTTAATGGCCCCTTGAGATGTTCTGATACTCTATATCAGCCACCCTGGGGCCCCCTAAGCTGAGCTGGGCCTTAAACTAATCTGGGTACCCTTGTGCTTAACTGGGGCCTCTGATCTGGTATGGGGGCCCCTGAACTCTTCTAGGCTCCCTCTGGGCTAAGCTGGGGGCCGTGAGCTTGAACGGAGCCCCCTGAGCTGGTATGAGACGAGACCCTGATCTGGGGGCCCCTCAGCTGAGCTGGACCCCAAAGCTAGTCTAGGCCTTGAGCTAGTCTGGGCACCCCTGTGCTTAAATGGGCGGCCCCTGAACTGGTCTGGGGCCTCTGGGCTGAGCTGAGGGCCATGAGCTTGAATGGCCTCTTGAGCTGTTCTGAGACCTTACATAAGCCACCCTGCCCCCCCCTAAGCTGAGCTGGGACCCTAAGCCTATCTGGGTACCCCATGTGCTTAACTGGGGCCTCTGAGCTGTTATGGAGGCCCCTGAACTCTTCTAGGGTCCCTGGGCTAAGCTGGGGGCCGTGAGCTTGAATGGAGCCCCCTGAGCTGGTATGAGACGGGACCCTATATCAACCGAACTGGGGCCCCCCGAGCTGAGCTGGGCCTCCAAAGCTAATCCGGGGCCCCCTGTGCTGAACAAAGGCCCTGAGCTGGTCTGGGGTCCTGAAATTTTCTAGCGTCACTGAGCTAAGCTGGGATCCGTGAGCTTGAATAAGCCCATTGAGCTGTTTTCAGACCTTACATAAGGCGACCTGGGAACCTCTGAGCTGAACCGGGCCCCTAAGTTAATCTGGCACCCTGTGCGAATCTGGGGCTCCCCTGTGCTGATTTTCTAGGGGCCCTGTGCTTATGTGGGGTCCCTTGATAAGCTGGTCCCAAGGCCAATGCACTGGTCTAGGTCCCCTGAGCTGACTGATTTGGGTTCCTGAGCCATGGTCTGGACCTTGGAGCCCTCCAAGATAATTTGGCGGCCCCTGGGCGGCATAGGCATAGGAACCGGGGGTCAGGGGATACTGCCCCTCTTTTGTGGGGTACGTGGGGGGGGGGCATTCCACGACATTTCAGCACAGGCCTTATACACTTGTCAGCGATTTTCTTAAAAAAATAGAGTGTAGGGTTATCGGCAGAGGACACATAGAAGAACTGACGCATAAAGGAACTGAGGTCTGCATGGGACACTTTTTCAGCCTCCATCCCTTCTCTCTTCAGTTTTTTTTTCTGTTCCAATCCATTTAATCCCTAAAATTTCAATAAAGTCCGTCCCATCCCGTCTCATTCCATCATTTTTCCTTGAAATCTGGCCGAAATTTTGTTCCATTCCGCCATGTTCCGAATGAGCCCTGGGAAATTTCGTCCCATTCCGTTCAATTTCTGCAAAATCCTATCCCATTGCGTTCCATTCCTATTTCATGCAGACCTCTGGTGACCAATCCAGCTCGCAAGTGCCAATCTCTACTACGATCGTCCGGTTTTTTCTACTGACAGTGTTACCACCCAAACTGACTACTTCCACCGCCAGATTATGTCCGCCATTGACACTCACGCCCCAGTGCGCCGGGTGAGAATCCGCAACCCGAACCCGCCTCCTATCAGCGAAAACACCAAGCGGCTGGCTGCTGAGCGGCGCGCAGCACTACGCCGGTCAGACCGGCCTCTGTACCGGACACTGAATAGGCAGGTGCGGTCTGCCATACTGCAGGATACGCGCGACAGCATCAGACAGAAGATAGCTGCATCCGGACCAGGATCAATCTACCGCAGCATACGACCGATTATCCAGGGAAAGAAAAGCGGCAACCAACAACAGCAGCCAGACATCGAGCCAGACCAACTTAATAGATACTTCGCCGACATCGGTGTCAAAACAGCAGCGTCTGTAGCAGCCGCGATACCTGCCACCGCCACTGATCTTCCAGTGCGCCTGCCGAGGGTCGGAACGGTGGCGTTTAAAGTACAACCAGTGACCCTAGATGAACTGTGCCTTACTGTGTCGAGCAGGAATGATAGCCATGCATGTGGATCAGATGGTATTCCGATGAAATTTCTGAAAAAGTGTTTTGATGTTGTTGCTTACATTGTCCTCTGTATTGTGAACACTAGCTTAGTAACTGGATCTGTCCCTGAATCATGGAAACTGGCAATCATTGAGCCTATCTTTAAAGGAACAGGAGCTCTCTCCGATCCCTCAGCATTCAGACCCATATCACTGGTACCATGCCTCGCCAAAATCACTGAACGAATTGTTCACCAGCAGCTATCATCTTATCTGGACTCAAACCATCTCATTTCGGAGTCTCAACACGGTTTCCGCCGCTTCCACTCAACCGAGACCGCTCTTCTGACAGTAACAGATCATATTCTCGAGGCTATGGATGACGGCAAAATTACTCGTTTGGTGCTGTTAGATTTAAGCAAATGTTTTGATGTTGTTGATCACAAAAAAAACTAGTAAAAAAACTTGAACTATACGGTATAGACAGTGAATGGTTCCGCAGCTATCTTTCCGGCCACTACCAGCAGGTTCGGTTATCATGTAGGAAAAATCAACCATCTGGGCTTCAAGATAACCAGGGTTTTCACCTCCAGGCCACAAATTCGAGCACCAAAAACCTTTCCGGAAGACTTCCAAATTCTATAGGCGTATATCAGGGGACATGCCTTGGGCCCCTGCTCTACAACATCTTCTCCAACGATTTAGGCATCTATCTTGAAAGCGGTGCTCATATTATCCAATACGCAGATGACACCCAAATTCTCATCTCTGGCCAAAAAGCTCAACTTACCGAAATGATCACGAACATGGAATCTGTTTTGCAGACCCTACACCATTGGTTTAGTCAAAATCACATGAAACTGAACACTGCAAAAACACAGCTTCTCCTCTTAGGAACCCCCAAATTTTGAGAAATCTGCCAAAAATTACACTCAGCATGCACGGAACCTTCATCAGGGAGTCAGACACTGTGAAGAATCTGGGTCTTGTCATGGATCGCCAATTAAGCTACGAATATCATATAGGTCATCTCTCCAGAAAATGCACGAGTCTCCTTGTTGGACTGAGCCACGCGAGACATTTTTTGCCACGCCAGCTGATAGCAGCAATAGTTAAGGGTCTGGTCGTGTCCCATGTGCGGTACTGTATCAGTGTGTACGGCAGCTGCTCTATACAGCGCATGTACCGTGTCCAGAAGATTCTTAACTTTTGCGCGAGAGTCATTTCTGGAAAGAGGAGACGAGACCACATAAGCGGTGTTATACATGAGCTGGGTTGGCCGTCTGCGCGAGATCTCGGCATGTATCACGCGGTGGGCCTTTTGAGAAGTGCGATTGAAAGCGGCAAACCGCGCGTCATCTCTCGAAGGCTGACTAGGAGGCGTGATGTGCGACAAACCGTTACGCGTCAGGATAGCGCCTACAACCTGCCACGAATCAGGACAGAGGCAGGGAGGAGGCAGTTCTTTTACCGCGTTGTGAAGTACTACAACCGACTTCCCGGACGTGTGCTTGGTGGCCGTGCAGGCTCATTTAAGCGACGACTACAGGCACACATGCACAACCCCTAACCAGTGACCACTTGTATCGATTATTGTATATGTAGATGTGTGAAAGATGTGTCTGTGGGAGTGTGGGTGTGTATTTTTCCCACTTTATTCACATCTATCTACTGTGACACGAGCCATGAAAAACCAAAATTGATTGGATGTGCTCAAGAATGATACAAATACAAATACAAATGACATTGGTGGCGCACTAGAACAACAACCTACGCGAGTCTGGCCTTTCCCCAGTGCGGTCAAATTTTCTCGGCACAGCAACGGAATATAAATATCACAGGCTTCTTTGTTTCCAAAGAGGATGCATAAAAACAGAAGCTGAACTAAAAATATGTTTCAAAGGGCTCATATGGTCAACGGAATACAACACTTTCACGGAGTAACCCACCAAAACGATGGTAATTTCAGAGTTCGTAAAATTTCTAACGGGGAGGACAGAACTGTCGTGATCATAGGGGACGAAGTTTTAAGGTATCATGACAGGACTGTGTAGTTTTGCTTACTTACTTTTGGCATATGAGTTTTATACCCCTACGTTCATTGCTTATGTATTTCTGCATACGTACTTTTGCATACGTACTTTTGGCATACGAGTTTTATACCCTATGTAAATTTGCTTACGAACTTCTACGTACGTAGGTACTTTTGCGTACGTACTTTTGTCATACGAGTTTTAAATACCCTAAGTACATATATTTGCTTATGAACTTATGCGTGCGAAGTTTATCTATACGTACTTTAGCCATACGAACTTTGGTCCGTAAATGCGGATTTATTGTGATCAGCCTTTACCGAAATCAATATCTTATGATGTAAAGAAGGAATCCGTAACAACCTAAATAAATGTTCCCATTTTTTATCATTAAATAAGTACCTAAATACAAGTTCATTAGGCATAGCGAAGTAAGGCTACTTGATATCAAAGCCTTGTTTGTAGTTTTCTAAAAAGTTTTTAATTTTGTAAATATGATGAAAAGCGCCTAAACATCTATAAATGTAAAAAACGTGTTCTTGGTAAGAAATGATTGAAATCCTCCAAAAGAGCTTAAAAATGTATTTCTTATTTGAAAAAGATATGGGTAAAAAGCCAAAAAAATATTTTTTGGCGTTTTACTATGATTTATTAGATCATAATAGGTAACCTCCAAATCATAGGGCAAAACTTAACTTCTCAATTTGGCATATATTGACAACCTAGTGTGCATGCGTGCATTATAAAAACCAAACGAGCTATCAACAATTGTTCATAATTATGGGCCCCCTTGGACTGGGCCCCCTTGAGGTGGGCCCCCTCTAAGGTTGGCCCCCCCACTTTTCAAACCGTTCCTACGCCCCTGGTCTAGATCATCATACACCTACGTAAAGTCTGGATCAAGCTAAATTCTAGAGCATCATACACTTACGTCAAAGACCGACAAGTAAGGTGTCGGTCTTTGACGTAAGTGTATGATGCTCTAGAACTTAGCTTGATCCAGACTTTACGTAGGTGTATGATGATCTAGAATTTAGCTTGATCCAGACTTCACGTAGGTGTATAATGATCTAGACTGTAACCTTCCCGTGTGTGTACTGTATTTGTCTTTGTGACTCTTAACTCACTTAATTAAATTGTTAAACTTGTATATTAATTATTATTTGGCAAGAAATAACAAGAATAATTTGAAGTTTTAGCACGAGTGTGATGCGATGTTTTCTCAAACTTGTGTAGTATTGAATTAGGCGCTGGCTAGCAATCTTTTCGCTGACGAAGATAGTCGAATGACCTTCGAAAGCTACGAAAATATAACCGAAATACGACTGGTGTCTTAAATAACTTTTACAAGAACTTAATATGTCCCAGTCAAACACCATTTACCGCAACATATGAACATGTCAACCATACTCTGAAACAGACCAACAGACAGTGGCGGATCCAGGGGAATGACATTTGTCTCCCTCTAACGGAAAAGTTTGGGGCAAAACTATGTTTTTGTCCCCCCTCCAAGCTGTCGGCCTCCTTTTTGCCCCGACTCATTTATACTTTAAAAGCAAGGTTTTGCTGCTTCAACTCTCAACTTCAAACAGAGCCAGTCTACTTCAGTGTAAACTATCGACCTTGGAAAAAAATACAAGCCTCTTGTGGCCACATCTTTCACCCTGTTTTTTTTTTTTTTGCTCATCGACGTTTGGTTTTACCCAGATAACCTACCGTCCAGTGTTAAATCATTGCAAAATATTTCACCACGTGACGTTTTTTTTTACTTTGGCTTGCCCCTAACCTACCAACCAGATCCGTCATTATCAACAGAGCGCTCGGCCCTCTCTCTCCAATTGCGAAACATATTCCAAGGCCTAGACTTAAAAAAATCATACAAAATTTACGTTAGACCATGCTTCGACTACTGCAATACAATTTTTGACGGACTGATACGGAAAATCGACATCCGCCAACTCGAA
Organism: Lepas anatifera; assembly: GCA_034440635.1. Lineage (NCBI taxonomy): Eukaryota > Metazoa > Arthropoda > Thecostraca > Lepadidae > Lepas > Lepas anatifera. Next base: position 2,252,147 of record JAOTON010000870.1, read on the forward strand.
CGCGCCCAACACAGGGCGGCTAGATTGATCACTGGAGCACGTTTGAGAACGCCCACTTTAAAACTCCAAAAATAATGGGTTGGACCTCACTTGGATCCCGATGAAAAATCCACAGATCGCACGAATTCCACAAGTTACAGCATCAAAATTCACACGCACCCAACTACATCAGATCAATAATTCCGGACACAAGATACGCCTATACCGGCAGGGCTCTACGTAACTCACGAACAGTCCGCCAACCCCGCATTAGATCAACACTTTTCAAAAGCTCCTTCATTCCAAAAACCTCAAGAGAATGGAACAAGCTGCTTAATGAAATTCGCTCGTTTTACGCTGAAATTTTTACACTAAACAATTTTCAGTAGTTTGGACAGATCCCAGCCCCGAAACATTTTTCATTCTGCTCAGACATTGGAAACAAACTTCACACCCAAATGTGAGTAGTTGCTTCTCCACTTAACTCTAACCGTTTCCAAATTATGCCAACGCTCTCTCCACAGTGCCCCTGTGGCTCTCGGGTTGAAACCGTGGAGCACTTTGTCCTGGAGTGCCCTCAGCATTACGAAGCGCGTGTCGAACTTTTTCAAAACCTCACATTTTTAGGCTTCAATCTCCAAACACTTTCCCCTCCAGCTCAACTACACATTTTAATTTCTGGTACTGGCACGGATGTGGGCTGTGGACGAGAGATGGTCAGAGCATTCCAAACCTTACAGAATAAAAACAAGAAGATTCTCTTGAGACCCCCGGAGCAGTGGTGAGGCACCGGCTGGCTCGGTGGCGGGCGTCGACCAGGTGGGGTGGGCTCCCGTCCACCGAACGCAGTCGGTGATGCGCGTTTGTGTTCGGTCGGGAACTGTTGTGTTAGAAACTGCCAGGAATGTTTGTTTGGTTTATTATTTTTGTTGGAGAGTATGTGTGTTTATGTGATATGTAATGCCCAAGATGATCTTATTTACTTATTTATTTGTTTCAATGACACGGAACTCATCCATTACTACGGCTATTAGTGAGCCCAGGTCGGTAGGAGACAGCTTACAAATTCACTCCTGGACACATGCATCCACTTATAACAAAAAAGACATTAGAAGCTATACATCGGGCCGATGTCAGGTTCCTACATCCCTCTACTGCATAGATGTTTCCTCAAAGATCTTTTAAAGCTGAGGAGTGAGCCATCCCGAACCGCCGGTGGCAAACTATCAGAGCCGCATGACGAAATCCATGGAGCGTAGCGCATTGAGATTTCTCAAGAGGCTCTATTCTGGCCGCTTTACCGGTCTCGTCGTGGTCTGTCTGTCTGTCAGAAGCCGGTGACGAACGAAGTAAGAAACGGCTTCTATTCTGACAGTTTTTCCGGTCTCGTCGTGGTTGTTGTCAGAAGCCGGTGACGAACGAAGTGAGAAACGGCTTCTATACTGACAGTTTTTCGTTCTCTGTTGTCCGTATCAGAAGCCGGTGTCAGAAGCCGGTGACGAACGAAGTAAGAAACGGCTTCTATTCTGACAGTTTTTCCGGTCTCGTCGCCGTCGTTGTCAGAGCCGCATGACGAAATCCATGGAGCGAAGCGCATTGAGATTTCTCAAGAGGCTCTATTCTGGCCGCTTTACCGGTCTCGTCGTGGTCTGTCTGTCTGTCTGTCAGAGCCGCATGACGAAATCCATGGAGCGAAGCGCATTGAGATTTCTCAAGAGGCTCTATTCTGGCCGCTTTACCGGTCTCGTCGTGGTCTGTCTGTCTGTCTGTCAGAGCCGCATGACGAAATCCATGGAGCAAGCGGATTGAGATTTCTCAAGAGGCTCTACTCTGGCCGCTTGGCGGTTTGACAGTTGATGCAAGGGCTCTGCAATTGTGTAGGGTGATAGCCCTTTTACGCTAGACCCCCAAACTAAGGCACCCGAATCTAAGTTCAAAATAGTTTTTGAGAAATTTTTGAACATATGTTTTCAATTTTGCATTTTTCTCATTTTTATTTCTTAAGCGACGAACTTGAAATTTGTCTCCTTTTGAATGAGCAACAGGGGCCACCCAAGAAAAAAATTCGAACTGGTCCGACAATATTTATTACACCAAAACGCATTATTTCTGATACAAGCAAAAAAGCTATTGAAATTTGACGGCCGACTTATAAGCTCGAAATATAAGAAGGCATGCTTCAGTTAGCTTAAAGACAGCCACCTGGAGGCAGCTAGGTCAATTTTATTGTGCTTAGGCATAGTTTCCAGTGGAAAACGTAAAATTCTGACCTAGCTTTTGACATTCTGCCGGAGGGCTGTATTTTTGCACATTTCATTCAAATCTTAATATCTCGCGATCTAATGCGCCGATTTGACTTTTCATTTCAGATAATGAAAGAACATTGCTTACGCCTGATAATATTTGGAGATGGATATCGTGATAATTAAATTCATAGTTTTATATGTATGAATATAATTTTAGTAGAAAAAACTTTTACTTTTAGCTTCTCGGTTCATAGCACATGTCACTCACAAGCTCAGAATTGACATCGCTGAATAGGAAAATCAATTGCGGTCGTTTCATGCATTTACACTACCCACTTATCTCCAACGGATTTCGAGTAATTCGTCCGAAAGGGTATTTCAAGGAGCTAAATTTCTTGGAACATGTTTGCTTCTCACCATGGTTTCAATTTCTTAAAATAAATGGAAGTGGATGAAATTTGCCATAAAGCTAGCTCAGGATCCTGTGTCACCGATACAAGTAATTCTAGGCCAATATAATGTTTGGTTCGTCTTCTAGAAGCAACTTTATACCATGCCTTTTCTGTACGAACACAGCACCCGGCGCCACGATCACAGCATCGTTTTGGTTGAGTGATACCGGCCAGTGACCTCCTGACGGGTCACAGGTGTACGGCTAGTGGGAGTCGGTACAGCATGGCGCAGTGGTATAGTGGTTAGAGGCCCTGACTCGTGATCAGGGGTGCCCGGTTCGAGTCCGGGGTTGACTGAGAGCTATTTATTAGTCATTTCAGAGAAAAGAATGATAACACTGACCTACAGGCTTATGAAGAGATATATTGAAAACGAAATATGCTTTGCTTTCAGCACATTGTCATGCGGCTCTCCTGCGCCGGTGGGGCGTTAGCCCAGGTCGCAGACCGGGGTCTGTCTGTTGTTGTCTGTCCCGCCTGAGAATTGATGTCAGAGCTCTGGAATTTTGTAGGGTGATAGCCCTTCTGCTCCAGACACCCAAACTGAAGCCCCGAGTCGAAATCCAAAATAGTTTTTGAGAAATTTTGGTTCCAACTTTTTATGTTTTATATTTTTCTAATTTTTACTTCTTAAGCTACGAACTTGAAATTTATGTCCTTTTCAAAGGATAACAAGGGCCAGCTAGGGAAAACGAATTGAGCTGATCCGAGAATATTTATTGCGTGAAAACGCGGCATTTCTCACGCGAGCAAAAACCTGCTAAAAGTTGATGGCCGACTTGTGCGCTCGAAATGTCAGAAGACAGGCCTCAGTTAGCTGAAAGGCAGTTACCTAGGGGTAGCTAGGAAAATTTTGTAGTGCTTAGGCATAGTTTTGAGTGCAAAATGCAAAATTTTGACCTACTTTTTACAGTTCTTCCGGAAGACTGAATTTTGGTTCATTTCATTTCAACGTTAATATCTCACAATCTAATTGACCGATTTGAGTTTTCATTTCAAATAATGAAAGAACATTGCTTCCGCCTGATAATATTTGGAGATGGAAATTGTGAATGTGAAATTCTTTGTTTTATAGGCATAAATAGAAATTGAGTCAAAAAATTTTTATTTGCATCTTCCTGGTTCCAAGCTCATGTCACTCACAAACTCAGAACTGACATGGCTGAAGAGGAAAGTTACTTGCGGTCATTTCGCTCACTTATACTACCCACCTATCTCTAATGGCTTTCGAGTAATTAGTCCAAAATGTATTACAAGATGCTAAATTTCTCGGACCACCTTTGCTTCTCACCATGGTTTCAAGTCCTTAAAATGGATGGAAGTGGAAGAAATTTGGCATGAAGCTAGCTTACGATCCTAGCTCGACGATACAAGTAATTTCAGCCCAAAAGAATGTTTGGTTCGTCTTCTAGAAGCACCTTTATATCGTGCCTTTTCGGGACAAGCACAGCACCCGGCGCCAGCGGCCCGGCATATTCGGCGGAGTTGTACTAGCCAGTGACCTCCTGACGGGTCACAGCTGTTTAGCTAGTGGGAGGATGAGTAGTGTGGCACGGTGGTCTAGTGGTTAGAGGCCCTGTCTCTTGATCAGGTAGGTCCGGTTCGAATCCGGGGGTGACCACGTACTCTTTATTGGTTATTTCAAAGAAAAGAATGATAAAACTGACTTGCAGGCTTATGAAGAGATACATTAAGAACGAAATATGGTTTGCTTTCGTCACATTGTCATGCGGCTCTCCTGCGCCGGTGGGGCGTTAGCCCAGGCCGCAGGCCGAGGTCTGTCTGTTGTTGTCTGTCCCGCCTGAGAATTGATGTCAGAGCTCTGAAATTTTGTAGGGTGATAGCCCTCCTGCTCCAGACATTCAAACTGAAGCCCCGATTCGAAATCGAAAATAGTTTTTGAGAAATCTTGGCTCAAACTTTTTCCCTTTTATATTTTTCTAATTTTTACTCCTTAAGCTATGAGCTTGAAATTTATGCCCTTTTCAATAGGTAACAAGGGCCAGCTAGGGAACAAAAATTGAGGTAATCCAATAATGTTTGTTGCGCGAAAACGCTTTATTTCTCACGCGAGCAAAAAACTTACTTAAAGTTGATGGCCGACTTGGACGCTCGAAATATTAGAAGGCAAGCTTCAGTTAGCTGAAAGACAGTTACCTAGGGGTAGCTAGGTCAATTTTCTTGTGCTTAGGCATAGGTTTGAGTGCAAAACGTAAAATTTTGACCTACTTTTTACAGTTCTTCCGGAAGACTAAATTTTGGTTCATTTCATTTCAACGTTAATATCTCACAATCTAATTGACCGATTTGAGTTTTCATTTCAAATAATGAAAGAACATTGCTTGCACCTGATAATATTAGGAGATGGAAATAGTGAATGTGAAATTCTTTGTTTTATAGGCATAAATAGAAATTGAGTCAAAAAACTTTTTACTTGCATCTTCCTGGTTCCAAGCTCATGTCACTCACAAACTCAGAACTGACATGGCTGAATAGGAAAGCTACTTGCGGTCGTTTCGCTCACTTATACTACCCACCTATCTCTAATGGCTTTCGAGTAATTAGTCCAAAATGTATTACAAGATGTTAAATTTCTCGGACCACCTTTGCTTCTCACCATGGTTTCAAGTCCTTAAAATGCATCGAAGTGGAAGAAATTTGGCATGAAGCTAGCTTAGAATCCTAGCTCGACGATACAAGTAATTTCAGCCCAAAAGAATGCTTGGTTCGTCTTCTAGAAGCACCTTTATATCGTGCCTTTTCGGGACAAGCACAGCACCCGGCGCCAGCGGCCCGGCATATTCGGCGGAGTTGTACCAGCCAGTGACCTCCTGACGGGTCACAGCTGTTCAGCTAGTGGGAGGGTGAGTAGTGTGGAACGGTGGTCTAGTGGTTAGAGGCCCTGTCTCTTGATCAGGTAGGTCCGGTTCGAATCCGGGGGTGACCACGTACTCTTTATTGGTTATTTCAAAGAAAAGAATGATAAAACTGACTTGCAGGCTTATGAAGAGATACATTAAGAACAAAATATGGTTTGCTTTCAGCACATTGTCATGCGGCTCTCCTGGGCCGGTGGGGCGTTAGCCCAGGCCGCAGGCCAAGGTCAGAAGCCGGTGACGAACGAAGTAAGAAACGGCTTCTATTCTGACAGTTTTTCCGGTCTCGTCGTGGTTGTCAGAAGCCGGTGACGAATCTGTTGTCAGAAGCCGGTGACGAACGAAGTGAGAAACGGCTTTTATACTGACAGTTTTTCGTTCTCTGTTGTCCGTAGTCAGAAGCCGGTGACGAACGAAGTAATAAACGGCTTCTATTCTGACAGTTTTTCCGGTCTCGTCGTTGTCAGAGCCGCATGACGAAATCCATGGAGCGAAGCGCATTGAGATTTCTCAAGCGGCTCTATTCTGGCCGCTCAGACGGGTCTCGTCGTGGTCTGTTGTTGTCAGAGCCGCATGACGAAATCCATGGAGCGAAGCGCATTGAGATTTCTCAAGAGGCTCTATTCTGGCCGCTTTACCGGTCTCGTCGTGGTCTGTCTGTCTGTCTGTCAGAGCCGCATGACGAAATCCATGGAGCAAAGCGCATTGAGATTTCTCAAGCGGCTCTATTCTGGCCGCTCAGACGGGTCTCGTCGTGGTCTGTTGTCAGAGCCGCATGACGAAATCCATGGAGCGAAGTGCATTGAGATTTCTCAAGCGGCTCTATTCTGGCCGCTCAGACGGGTCTCGTCGTGGTCTGTTGTTGTCAGAGCCGCATGACGAAATCCATGGAGCGAAGCGCATTGAGATTTCTCAAGCGGCTCTATTCTGGCCGCTCAGACGGGTCTCGTCGTGGTCTGTTGTAGTCAGAGCCGCATGACGAAATCCATGGAGCGAAGCGCATTGAGATTTCTCAAGAGGCTCTATTCTGGCCGCTTTACCGGTCTCGTCGTGGTCTGTCTGTCTGTCAGAAGCCGGTGACGAACGAAGTAAGAAACGGCTTCTATTCTGACAGTTTTTCCGGTCTCGTCGTTGTCTGTCAGAAGCCGGTGACGAACGAAGTAAGAAACGGCTTCTATTCTGACAGTTTTTCCGGTCTCGTCGTTGTCTGTTGTCAGAAGCCGGTGACGAACGAAGTAAGAAACGGCTTCTATTCTGACAGTTTTTCCGGTCTCGTCGTTGTCTGTTGTTGTTGTTGTCAGAGCCGCATGACGAAATCCATGGAGCGAAGCGCATTGAGATTTCTCAAGAGGCTCTATTCTGGCCGCTTTACCGGTCTCGTCGTGGTCTGTCAGAGCCGCATGACGAAATCCATGGAGCGAAGCGCATTGAGATTTCTCAAGATGCTCTATTCTGGCCGCTTTACCGGTCTCGTCGTGGTCTGTCTGTTGTTGTCTGTCCCGCCTGAGAATTGATGTCAGAGCTCTGAAATTTTGTAGGGTGATAGCCCTTCTGCTCCAGACACCCAAACTGAAGCCCGGAGTTGAAATCCAAAATAGTTTTTGAGAAATTTTGGCTCAAACTTTTTCTGTTTTATATTTTTCTAATTTTTACTTCTTAAGCTACGAACTTGAAATTTATGTCCTTTTTAATGGTTAACAAGGGCCAGCTAGGGGAAACAAATTGGGCTGATCCGACAATATTTATTGCGCGAAAACGCGGCATTTCTCACGCGAGCAAAAAACCTGCTTAAAGTTGATGGCCGACTTGTGCGCTCGAAATGTCAGAAGACAGGCCTCAGTTAGCTGAACGGCAGTTACCTAGGGGTAGCTAGGCAAATTTTGTAGTGCTTAGGCTTAGTTTTGAGTGCAATACGTAAAAGTTTGACCTACTTTTTACAGTTCTTCCGGAAGACTGAATTTCGGTTAATTTCATTTGAACGTTAATATCTCACAATCTAATTGACCGATTTGAGTTTTCATTTCATATAATGAAAGAACATTGCTTCCGCCTGATAATATTTGGAGATGGAAATTATGAATGTGAAATTCTTTGTTTTATAGGCATAAATAGATATTGAGTCAAACAACTTTTTATTTGCATCTTCCTGGTTCCAAGCTCATGTCACTCACAAACTCAGAACTGACATGGCTGAAGAGGAAAGTTACTTGCGGTCATTTCGCTCACTTATACTACCCACCTATCTCTAATGGCTTTCGAGTAATTAGTCCAAAATTTATTACAAGATGCTAAATTTATCGGACCACCGTTGCTTCTCACCATGGTTTGAAGTCCTTAAAATGGATGGAAGTGGAAGAAATTTGGCATGAAGCTAGCTTACGATCCTAGCTCGACGATACAAGTAATTTCAGCCCAAAAGAATGTTTGGTTCGTCTTCTAGAAGCACCTTTATATCGTGCCTTTTCGGGACAAGCACAGCACCCGGCGCCAGCGGCCCGGCATATTCGGTGGAGTTGTACTAGCCAGTGACCTCCTGACGGGTCACAGCTGTTCAGCTAGTGGGAGGATGAGTAGTGTGGCACGGTGGTCTAGTGGTTAGAGGCCCTGTCTCTTGATCAGGTAGGTCCGGTTCGAATCCGGGGGTGACCACGTACTCTTTATTGGTTATTTCAAAGAAAAGAATGATAAAACTGACTTGCAGGCTTATGAAGAGATACATTAAGAACGAAATATTGTTTGCTTTCGGCACATTGTCATGCGGCTCTCCTGCGCCGGTGGGGCGTTAGCCCAGGCCGCAGGCCGAGGTCTGTCTGTTGTTGTCTGTCCCGCCTGAGAATTGATGTCAGAGCTCTGGAATTTTGTAGGGTGATAGCCCTTCTGCTCCAGACACCCAAACTGAAGCCAAGAGTCGAAATCCAAAATAGTTTTTGAGAAATTTTGGCTCAAACTTTTTCTGTTTTATATTTTTCTAATTTTTACTTCTTAAGCTACGAACTTGAAATTTATGTCCTTTTCAAAGGATAACAAGGGCCAGCTAGGGAACAAAAATTGAGCTGATCCAATAATATTTATTGCGCGAAAACGCTTTATTTCTCACGCGAGCAAAAAACTTACTTAAAGTTGATGGCCGACTTGGACGCTCGAAATATTAGAAGGCAAGCTTCAGTTAGCTGAAAGACAGTTACCTAGGGGTAGCTAGGTCAATTTTCTTGTGCTTAGGCATAGTTTTGAGTGCAAAACGTAAAATTTTGACCTACTTTTTACAGTTCTTCCGGAAGACTAAATTTTGGTTCATTTCATTTCAACGTTAATATCTCACAATCTAATTGACCGATTTGAGTTTTCATTTCAAATAATGAAAGAACATTGCTTGCACCTGATAATATTTGGAGATGGAAATTGTGAATGTGAAATTCTTTGTTTTATAGGCATAAGTATCTTCCTGGTTCCAAGCTCATGTCACTCACAAACTCAGAACTGACATGGCTGAATAGGAAAGTTACTTGCCGTCATTTCGCTCACTTATACTACCCACCTATCTCTAATGGCTTTCGAGTAATTAGTCCAAATGTATTACAAGATGTTAAATTTCTCGGACCACCTTTGCTTCTCACCATGGTTTCAAGTCCTTAAAATGCATGGATGTGGAAGAAATTTGGCATGAAGGTAGCTTAGAATTCTAGCTCGACGATACAAGTAATTTCAGCCCAAAAGAATGCTTGGTTCGTCTTCTAGAAGCACTTTTATATCGTGCCTTTTCGGGACAAGCACAGCACCCGGCGCCAGCGGCCCGGCATATTCGGCGGAGTTGTACCAGCCAGTGACCTCCTGACGGGTCACAGCTGTTCAGCTAGTGGGAGGTTGAGTAGTGTGGAACGGTGGTCTAGTGGTTAGAGGCCCTGTCTCTCGATCAGGTAGGTCCGGTTCGAATCCGGGGGTGACCACGTACTCTTTATTGGTTATTTCAAAGAAAAGAATGATAAAACTGACTTGCAGGCTTATGAAGAGATACATTAAGAACGAAATATGGTTTGCTTTCAGCACATTGTCATGCGGCTCTCCTGCGCCGGTGGGGCGTTAGCCCAGGCCGCAGGCCGAGGTTGTTGTTGTTGTCTGTTCTGAGCGCTGGTATCAGAGACCTAAAACTTTTGTGGATAGAAGGCACTTCCAAATGAATAAGCACCACGGTTGTCAATTTTCAAAATTTTCAAAATTTTGCCCAGAATTATGCATTATGTGATTTTTAACTTTTATTTTTCTATTTTTTGCTAATTCATCTAGACTCTTCAAACTTGCACCCTTTTACATCAGGGAAATTTGTAGTTCACACAAAAAGTTGAAAAAAAAAGCTTTAAATTTAGGGCTCTAGATTAGCTTTTAAACTTTGCACCCTAAATTTGGCATAAAACTCATGGTCTAAACTACAGGCTCGAAATATCTGAAGCTACAGCAGTTCAGGTTCTGAGTCAAATATCAACTTAAAGGCCGGTTTGTGCAGTACTGCACAAACACAGAAACAAAACAAAAACGGAAATTTAAGGGTCCTTTTTGGCCCATTCCGTGAAGGTCTGCATTTCCCAAAATAACATTCAAACGCTTATATCTTCCGATCTAATTGATAAAAATTAGTTCCCATTTCAGATAATAAGAGAGAATAGCCTCCTTTATTATATATTTAGAGATAAAAACTTTCAGACTGAAACTTTTTATTTTATAGGCAAAAATAAAATATAAGTTTTTAAAATTTTTATTCTCAGCCCCCTGGTTTCCAGACCATGATAGCTACGGTATTGAACTTAACACGGCTGGATAGAAAACTTCGTTGCCGTCATTTTTCTCACTCATACCCCCCACTTATCTCTTACGGCTTCCGCGCTATAAGCCGTAAAATGCATTTCACAGTGGTAATTTTATCAGTTCATTTTTGCTTCACACCGGGGTTTAGGGTGGTTAGAGTCATTGGAGGGGAATGAAATTTTGCATGCAGCTAGGTAAGAGACATATGTCGACATTCCATCTGCATATATATCAATGAAACACCAAGTTACCTATACTAACATGCCGTTTCTCCACGCATCGTTGTAGCAAATCACCACGCGTCACCCCTGCGTCCACGTCGCGGCAACGCCGGCGATCGGCGCGGCCGTTTCTGTTTATTTATGGTCTGGTAAAAAGTACCCAACACTACCCATAATGCATCAGAAGTAATTAGAGTACCGTAAAAGTCTGAGTTTACAATAAGAGTATTATGTTTCTGTTTTTGGACCATGGGTGGATCCAGGGAATAAGTAGGCTAGGTGCCCCCCCCCCACCCTTCTCCCCCCATCCCCTCCCCCAACCCCCAATCGACCATCGGCGCCCTCTGAAATTGTAAAGACACGCCTCTCAAGGTCGATGACGCTCCCTGAAATGTCGCTTCCCATACGCGGATCCAGGATTGCCTATCGGGGGCGAGGTGGAAGGGGAAACTTCCTGGTGGGCGCTATCTACACCAGGGACGCCACTTTTGGCCGGAAAAACCTATCAAGTAGGCGCTAAAACCTATCAGTAGACCCCGATACCTGCATCTCGGGGAAAACGACATTTCAGGGGGTGCCATCGAACTTTCCAGGGGTTTCCGGGACAATTTCAGGGGGCGCTAAGATTCTATGGGGGGCACCTGTCCCCTTTCCCCTTGGATCCGCCTATGTCGTTTCGGGGGCGGGGGGGCACGGAGGTGGGGCGTTACTGGTGTGGGGGTAAGGAGATCGAGCATAAGCGGATCCAGGACATCAGCATGGGGGTAAGGGCTAAAGAGTTCGAGCATAGGCGGACCCAGGACATCAGTACGAGGGTGGGGCTAGGGAGTTAGAGCATAGGCGGATCCAGGACATCGGTACGAGGGTCGGGCTAGGGAGTTAGAGCATAGGCGGATCCAGGACATCGGTACGAGGGTCGTGCTAGGGAGTTAGAGCATAGGCGGATCCAGGACATCAGTACGGGGCCGGGGCTAAGGGGCTCGAGTATAGGCGGATCAAAGACATCAGTACGGGGGTGGGGCTAAGGAGCTCGAGCATAAGCGGATCCAGGACATCAAGAGGCTAAAGAGTTAAAACAGGTAGGGGCTAAAGAGTTAAAACATAAGCGGATCCAGGACATCAGTACGGGAGTGGGGCTAAGGAGCTCGAGCATAAGCGGATTCAGGACATCAGTACGTGGGTGGGGCTCGGGAGCTCGAGCATAGGCGGATCCAGGACATCATTAGGGGTAGGGGCTAAAGAGTTCAAGCATAGGCGGGTCCAGGGCAGTATAGAGGTGGGGCTACGGAGTTCGAGCATAGGCAGATCCAGGACATATGTAAGGGGTTGGGGTAAGGAGCTCGAGCATAGGCGGATCCAGGACATCAGTTCGGTGGTGGGGCTGAGGTCTCGAGCTGGGGCATAACTCGGTAAAAAATAGGCTGAATTGGGTGAAAATCTGCAGGTATAGGTGAAATACTGTCGGAAAACCCGTCATATTTTATATTGCATCGCCTTTCTTCTGGTCATGCTTAGTCTTTGCTTAACAAAACAAACATTATACGTGTGTTTATTTATGTGATGACATGAACAGAGGGCAAGCGTGGTGCAGTATGCAGATACATGCTAATTTAGGAAAACATGGGCCTAGACAGGGGATTGAATGGAGCCATAATGAGAACACAAAACCTAAAACTCCAACATTGCGTTGTTATAAGTATCAAACTGCTGAAAAAAACTCGCCTGTTAATCGAACTGTTTGGCTAACGTACATTGTCACCGGCTTCTCCTGCGCCAGAGCGGCACCTGCCGAGGCCGCAGGCCGAGTCTGTTGTTGTCTGTCCCGCCTGAGAATTGATGTCAGAGCTCTGGAATTTTGTAGGGTGATAGCCCTTCTGCTCCAGACACCCAAACTGAAGCCCCGAGTCGAAATCCAAAATAGTTTTTGAAAAATTTTGGCTCAAACTTTTTCTGTTTTATATTTTTCTAATTTTTACTTCTTAACCTACGAACTTGAAACTTATGTCCTTTTCGAAAGATAACAAGGGCCAGCTAGGGAAAACGAATTGAGCTGATCCGACAATATTTATTGCGCAAAAACGCGGCATTTCTCACGCGAGCAAAAAACCTGCTAAAAGTTGATGGCCGACTTGTGCGCTCGAAATGTCAGAAGACAGGCCTCAGTTAGCTGAAAGGCAGTTACCTAGGGGTAGCTAGGAAAATTTTGTAGTGCTTAGGCATAGTTTTCAGTGCAAAACGCAAAATTTTGACCTACTTTTTACAGTTCTTCCGGAAGACTGAATTTTGGTTCATTTCATTTCAACGTTAATATCTCACAATCTAATTGACCGATTTGAGTTTTCATTTCAAATAATGAAAGAACATTGCTTCCGCCTGATAATATTTGGAGATGGAAATTGTGAATGTGAAATTCTTTGTTTTATAGGCATAAATAGAAATTGAGTTAAAAAACTTTTTATTTGCATCTTCCTGGTTCCAAGCTCATGTCACTCACAAACTCAGAACTGACATGGCTGAAGAGGAAAGTTACTTGCGGTCATTTCGCTCACTTATACTACCCACCTATCTCTAATGGCTTTCGAGTAATTAGTCCAAAATGTATTACAAGATGCTAAATTTCTCGGACCACCTTTGCTTCTCACCATGGTTTTAAGTCCTTAAAATGGATGGAAGTGGAAGAAATTTGGCATGAAGCTAGCTTACGATCCTAGCTCGACGATACAAGTAATTTCAGCCCAAAAGAATGTTTGGTTCGTCTTCTAGAAGCACCTTTATATCGTGCCTTTTCGGGACAAGCACAGCACCTGGCGCCAGCGGCCCGGCATATTCGGCGGAGTTGTACTAGCCAGTGACCTCCTGACGGGTCACAGCTGTTCAGCAAGTGGGAGGATGAGTAGTGTGGCACGGTGGTCTAGTGGTTAGAGGCCCTGTCTCTTGATCAGGTAGGTCCGGTTCGAATCCGGGGGTGACCACGTACTCTTTATTGGTTATTTCAAAGAAAAGAATGATAAAACTGACTTGCAGGCTTATGAAGAGATACATTAAGAACGAAATATGGTTTGCTTTCGGCACATTGTCATGCGGCTCTCCTGCGCCGGTGGGGCGTTAGCCCGGGCCGCAGGCCGAGGTTTTTTGTTGGATCAACCTAGTTTTAGTTTGCAATTTCAATTTGACTTTTTTTAAATATGACAGATTTAAACTGACATTTTCATTCAATTTGTTATTGAATTATCTTAATTTCTTACCTTGCAGTTTCAACTTCACTTATTTGAATTTGAAATTTCCAGCATTTATCTGACTTTTAATGAGCTCGATGTTTTCGGTTGTTTTGCTATCGGCTGAAAAGGGTGTAAAACTGATCTGCATATCTAAAGAAGTGTTATCTGAACTTTTGCACCGATAATGGGGAAAATATATATATATATATATATATATATATATATATATATATATATTCGTTGAATAATACAGCTTCTTTGGCGTTGATAAGTTTCTTCGTGGTCGACTCGAGTTTTCGTATTAGGCTTCGGTCATTCTCGTCATACTGGTGTAAAACATTAGAAAAAGACATAATTCGACGTTTCGTTTTACGTAAGACATATTCATGTTATTTTGACACTACAAGTTTCAAGTTACATAATAATAAACACACAAGTAATATAACACTGGTTAATGTATCTCACGACGAATCGCATTTCTTTGTTTTTATTCAAATGAGTGGAACGCTGCAGTCTGTTTTGTGAACCCTCTGTTTAGTGGAAGCAAAAAAATATATATATATAAATAAATATGTCCGCTGAGTGTGAACTAAATTTTCCTATCGTAAAGTGGTAGCGTAGTGAGCTGTTTAGTCTGAATGTTTATGACCGGCGACTTGTTGCGAATGATGATGGTTTCAAGTGTTGTTAGTCGTCGCCGGTCATTGCAGTGTGCTATAATCTTAGTGTTTGATGTGAGCATGTTGCGGGTGAGGGTGATGTTGTGCTGGTCAAGGGTGTGTTTCTTAGGAGCACCGTCTTGGAGGTGCATTGTCAGTCTGCGGCTGAGTGTAGTGGTTGTGTGACCAACGTAGTATACCTCGCGGGTTGCACAGTCCCCGGCAGTACATTTGTATTGGTATACTACGTTGGTTTGCTTCAGTGGTGTGGTTTTCTGGTTAGTGTTGTTTCTCATGACTAGGCTGGAAGTTTTGGGATTTTTGTAGTAGATGTTCAGGTGTAACTGGTAACTATGATCGGAAGAAGCAGATATATATATATATATATATATATATATATATATATATATATATATATATATATATATGGATCAATGGCTCCTTCTTAGGCAATAGACTCATTCTTATTGTACTGTCTCACGTTGCTTTCTTGCTTTCGCTTTCTTGAGCCTTTGCAAAAAGCCCTTCCCACGAATCCTCCCTCTACTCCCTCTTCTTCCCCGTTTTTCTCCCCCTCTCTATCTTATCTTCCACTCCCGTATTTGTTTCTAGATTATGGCTATCGACATTCATCTAATGCCTCCATATTTGCAGCCGAACGACCATGTATATCTTGATATGTAAGCCATGGTAGCACACCGCTTTCACAGTATCCGGCACCGCGCTCTCCCTCCCCAGCTGAACTGTTCCAATTGTGGAGATTGCAGAGCCTGCAAACGCAGAAAAGGTGAGTTAGTAAGCAGGATGGGTTGAACTTTTTAGGTTTAAGTATCTATCAGTGTCGTGCTCCAGTAGAATGCAGAATTTTCCAAGTTCTCATATGATATGGTACGCTTCATAATTTCGTAACATAACACACGCTGCAGATAGTTTTCCCTCACATGAGAGTGTGCTAGTATCACATGCATGCCATGACCAAACGGACTAAGCGGGAAACTTAACACATTGGTTATGGCCTGGCGGTTTTCTCAGTGGTGTGCGCTCTATGATGTGTTTGAACAGACCTATATGGTGTTTGCGAGATACGTTCTTCAAAATTAAGATTTTGAAATAATTCAAGAGCGGTCAAGCCATGTCCCCAAGTTTAATAAAAATGTTATTCCTCTCTGATATTGTAACATTATCAGTACAGAGGGCCTGGACTCGACTAAACTCCACTTCACACTGATCAAAGTCCCAGCACTTTTCGGCCTTTTACAGGTGGATTGTCTAAGCATTTGTGCATGCTCAAAATCGAAATTTTGGAAGAATGTGTTTCGCAAGCTTGAAGTGCCAGGTCGTCGCCATTGTGCATGATTTTCTGCTCACCCTCTCTGGTCATGTCGCGCATCCCTTATCATATGCATTCCTGCCGGTGTTCAGATTCTACTGGCGGCAGCAGAATCTGATATAATAGTATCTGAATAAAGTCATCAAGGGACTTGTCACGGAGACCCCGACCCCACCATCCGAACAAGCAATTCCTGCTATGACCGATTAATTTAAAAGCTAAAGTTTAACGTCGCATAAAGCACAGACAGGTCAGTTGCCAGCCGACCGACATCGGGTAACAACTGAGCTAAGTTCGGTAGCCCAGTTTGGTGAAGCGTCATTTCTGGCCTATGCAACAATGCCCAAAAGAGGAGCTCGCTTATATGCTTACCGCCACGTTTTGCTCCAGAGACCCCACGGAATCGTGACTAATCTGCATAATATACATACAAGCATAGGCACAACGCAAAATCTGAATTTATCGCCTGTGTGACTGTGTTAGTTACCTCACTACCACTCACAAGGCCTCAGTCTGAAATACTTATGAAACTAAAGATTCAAGGCAATGTTAAGCACACAACAGTATTCTACTGCGCTGAAGGCCAACGCGGGCTTCGGGTGTCCCGCGTGCCAACATACCGGTAGCTTAATCATTCTCGAGACCTCTCCGAAGATCTCTTTTGCCTAAGTACACATACTGGGAAATCAGGGAATCACTGAATCATCATGCGTCGGCCGTTTTTTGTGGACTCGGTTGACTGCCACGCCGCCACACCTGAGCGAGGGCTTGCCGGCGACGATGACGCCGCAGCTCGCGCGCGGCCGGAAATGGCGCCTCCGCCGACACGTCATCGCCACCGTACCAACCGACCGCTGCCTGCTCGGACACAACCGTATGTACCGCGCTGGTGGTCCAACCAGGGTGGTCGCTAACCACTCATTAGTCGATCTCACTGCTGAAGGATGAGCTGAACACACGACAACCGTACAGACAATGCTGTGCATATTATGAATACTTTTAATGCCGTACTGCGTGTTCGGCTGGAAGCTTTATTCGGAAGCAGATATCGCGGTAAATGAGCTAGCGCAAAAGGCTCGAGGTGGCACATGACGATGGAAAACAATCCAACCTTCCGCATGAGAGGTGCTGAACGTTAGCATATGGACCAACAGGTCATCTTGACTTCGACCTCCATCACTTTCCATCGGGCTCGTTGTTTCACGTTCTGAAAGCACCTCTAAGAAAGCTGCTGAGCTCACTGTGCAGCTGCCACGCTAACAAAACCAACACGACCTCCCACTGGAGTTCAAACAGCGGAAGCATTAGCTTGACTCCACAGTCAGTTCAAGCCGGCGAGCCACCGGCGGTGCTGGAGAGCTGTGCTCCGATTGCCGGCTCGGCCGCGCCTCGTTACAGCTCTGCAGCGGCCGATGGTGTTCGATAGAGCGCCCCAGGCGATGTGCACTAAGCGGTGCGGTGGTTCAGATGTTGCGATCGGGCGCCAGCGCCGCCGGCCCGTACATAGATTAGCAGTGATCCCCACCGGCGGCGCGGCGCGGAGAGCACTGTTGTCGGTATGAAAAAGGCGGCGCACTGGCACTTGAGCGGCAGGCACTTTGTGGTGTGCCGCATTGTATGCACGGCTCGTGCATCATTACTCCCAGAGAACACACACCCGTGCCATGGACGCCTCCAGAGCTGGACAGATTCGAGGCGGCTGATTATTGGTGCTGGTGCGGTTTGATATGTATGAAGACGTCGATATTTTGAAAAGCGAGCTCTCTTAAGAGATTCGCATAGTTTTCTATGTATGATATTTTCGGAGGTCTTCGGCCCTCAAAACCCGCACATAGACGCCTCTGCAATGATGAACGGCATATCAGAGCCGCATGACGAAATCCATGGAGCGAAGCGCATTGAGATTTCTCAAGAGGCTCTATTCTGGCCGCTTTACCGGTCTCGTCGTGGTCTGTCTGTCAGAGCCGCATGACGAAATCCATGGAGCGAAGCGCATTGAGATTTCTCAAGCGGCTCTATTCTGGCCGCTCAGATGGGTCTCGTCGTGGTCTGTTGTAGTTGTAGTCAGAGCCGCATGACGAAATCCATGGAGCGAAGCGCATTGAGATTTCTCAAGAGGCTCTATTCTGGCCGCTTTACCGGTCTCGTCGTGGTCTGTCTGTCTGTCTGTCAGAGCCGCATGACGAAATCCATGGAGCGAAGCGCATTGAGATTTCTCAAGCGGCTCTATTCTGGCCGCTCAGACGGGTCTCGTCGTGGTCTGTTGTCAGAGCCGCAAGACGAAATCCATGGAGCGAAGCGCATTGAGATTTCTCAAGAGGCTCTATTCTGGCCGCTTTACCGGTCTCGTCGTGGTCTGTCTGTCTGTCTGTCTGTCTGTTGTTGTCTGTCCCGCCTGAGAATCAGTGACGGATCTAGGATTTCGTTAAGGGGGGGCCCAGGCTCGGAGGGCGCCGAACCTGGGGGCGCCGAACCTGAGGGGCGCCAATTTCAGTGGCGGATCTAGCCGGTCGGTTTGGGAGGGGCAAACCAAAGTCGAAAAAAAACGTCATGCAGTAAAAAGCTGCGCTAACAATATCACTTGCCCGTAGAATTTTGGGTATTTGAGGCGAAAAGCCAAAAAAAACTTCACGGGGTGAAAAATATGGGCTCGAGATACTTCTTCCTATCCAAGGCTGGCTATACTATGACTTGCTATACTATGGAGGTCTGGCTATACTATAACTGAGAATTATTGATATTTACTCCATGATTCTGATGAAGGGCTGTGCCCGAATATATAATCTTCAGTGTTTTTTACATTTTCGGATTCGAGGGGACAGGCCAGGGAACATCTTATCAACTTATGTTCTGTTTGAAGTTGAGAGTTGGAACACCAAAATCTTGCTTATAAACTGAGAAGGAGTAGGGGAAAAAAGGAGGTCGATCGCTTTGGGGGGCGAAAACGCAGTTTTGCCCCGAGCTTTTTCGTTTGGGGAATGCTTTTTTCCTCCCTCCCCTTGGATCCGCCACTGGCCAATTTACCACCCAAAAGGCGGCCAGTGTCAATGAAGAACGCGTTTAAAAAAGGATTTGTAAATGCTTATTTTCATGAAAGCTTCCTTTCAGTGAGGACATGTTCACGTTTACCATCAAGCATATTTCGGGCCAGCTAACGACTGGTACCGTGGTAGAAAATGCTGAAAGCACCCACTGACACTAACTGAAGCACGATGAGCAAATAATACAGTTATATTCGGTCATGGTAAAAACTGAGGTGTCGTATCCACCACCTCCACTTATCACAGTTGTCCTGGCTAACGGCTCAATACTGAAATACCCGATTGACGCTAACCTGAGCCTCATAGGCCGCAGAACCTCTGCGGGCCTGGGCCCCTGAGTTTTCGGTGACATCGATGAGTTTATATCGAGTCCCCTCAGCTGATCTGGGACCGCTTTAGTTAACCAGGCTCTCACACTGAACTTGAAACCTATATGTCGCCGCTGAAGCCTATTAAGCTTTTTGGGGCCCTTTTATTGATATAGGGCCCCCTCAACCGGTCCTGGGCTCTCTGAGCTAAAAGCTGGAGCTCTGAGCCCCAAGCTGGATTAGTGTCCCTTAAGCTGGTCAGGGTCCCCTGGGTTGGTATTGTTTTCGTTTAACTGATATAGATCCCTTCAGCTTGTTTGGGGCCCGTTGGGCGTATCTGGGCACTAGTTCGTCGAGGCACCCAGCTAGTCTGGCCCTATTAGTTTTATGGGCCTTCTGAGCTTCTGCAGGTTCCTCTCAGAGTGTCTGGGCCCCATGAGTTGAAAATTGGACCCCTGGGCTAGTTTTGGGTTCCTGAGCTTATTTAGAAACCGTTTAAATAGGTAGGCACCCCACGCTGGTCTTGAGAATCCTGTGTTGGCGCTGAGGCCAAATGAGCTCGTCGGGGGCCCTTATCTGGGGCCCCCTTAACTGGCACGGACCCCTCAGCTAATTTTGGAGACCCAAAATCCCTCCTACCGGATTCCACCCACGCCAGATTTCCTGACTCCCTGAGGGCCCCTGGGGGCCATTGGGGATTTTTCCCGCGATCAGCGCTAGGGCCCCTCCCCGAGACATAGCTTACAACATGTCTCTGTGTATATACTCTAGCATCTGCCAGAGCTGAGCTAGAATCATTTTTAGGCACACTTCGTTTCCTCTCGTTACGGCGAATCATCAAATAATGCATAATATGACTATACTAGGTCAAAACATAAAAATGACCTGACCTAAGGCTAGGTCAAGGTCACCATCTAGCCTAGCATAGTCAGTATGCATATGAATCAACTCACAATAGCAATAAAAAATGGTATCAAAATACGGGTTTTATCAATATTTCCTGCAAAGCAATTAACCCAAGTCTTAATAAAACCTGCTTAGGAAGCCCCAGATGAACTCTCAGAGGTAACATGTCTAAACTTGCAACATGAACCGATAAAGAGGCCTAGGGTACTATGATTTCGGGAATCCGAAGGTATTTCAAGCGGCGTCTGCAGACATAGAGCAATTGTTCGGCAAATTTCCGTTTTACCCCATGCATTTTCAATGGAGAGGTCATGATTCGTACCTGTCCCTAGGTCATCGATGGAAAAAATCCCGGAATAAATTTATTAGTACTTTTTGGGCCCATTATATGGTACAAGTTTGAATTCGATAGATTCACCCTTTTCTTACTTAGGCCAACTTAAACATTTTTTGGGGTGAGGTCACTTGACCTGCACTGGTGACCTGACCTGAGATGACGCAACCTTAAATTGTGAGGGAAAGTTGCGGAATTGATCAATGATAAGGTGTGACAAGTACTGTGTCGCTTCGCGCCGATGTTTTTCGTGCCACTGGGAGACCTCGAGGGGGTGTTCAAGCACCCCCCCCAACGGGCCGGAACGGGGCTCGAATACTCTAGAAAAGGGCTGAGGCCAAAAGGGAAGGCTCTAAACAATGTCTGCAATTTTTGGGGTCAAGGTCCTTCAAGGTCATTGACCTATTACGGCACAACCCAACATATTATGCCTAATTTACGCTATAACTAGCGCTGTGCCCAAGCTTACCAATGACCTTTGATCAAGCCTTGATCATCAAGGCCAGTGACCTTTAAAATTGACCTGTAACCTTGATCTAAACACTGAATAACCTTTACTTTGATATAATAGCATATGTCATAATAGGAATCGTAACATTATGCAACGTCATTTAGGGGCTGTCCAGGAGTACCTGTGCTCATCAGGGACACCTATGCTCTCTGGGGGGGGGTTTGCTTCGATGAGGCACCTGTGCCACCCAGCGGCGCCTTCGCTCCCCAATGGACGCAACCTAGCTATCCAGGGGTATCTTTGCTGTTCCGGGGGTGCCTTTGATACCCAGTGCCCGAGGGGAGCTTTTTCTTATCCAGGTTCACCATGGTATTGAGGGGCGTATTTTTATTCAAGGTAACCTATACTACCCAGTGGCGCCTACCCTATGCAAGGGGCGCTTAGGCTATCCAGGGGGCGGCAATTTGCTATGCATAGGGCGCCCTTATGCTCTCCATGGGCACCTCATTCAGAGGGTGCCTCTGATATTCAGGGGCGCTTTTCCTATCAACAGGGTACCTGTGCCATCTTGGGGCTATTCTTATCAAGGGACGCTGCTGTTATTCAGGAATACCTACACCACTGTCGAGGGTCGCCTTTGCTACCCAGAGGCGCCTTTACTTCTTAGGAAATTTGGCGCCCGTGCTTTAAGGAGTGCTTCGGCATCGATTGATTGCTCTATTATTGGGCTTAGGTGCACGTGAACCTTGAGCTCATGTAGCGCCCATATTGCTGCTAAGGAACGCTTATGCTATCAAAGGGCGCCTTTACTATCCAGGGCCGCTGTTTTATTCAAGGCAGTCTGTTCTATCCACGGGCATCTGATATTTCGGGGGCGGTGCCTAGGTTATTCAGGAGGCGGTTTTTTTCTCCACAGGGGCGCACTATTGCTTTCCAGGGGCGCCGTTACTGCCCAGGGGTGTCTTTCTATCCAGAGGCGCATATGCTGTCTAGGTGTATGTTTCAATCACAGACATGATTGAAATACATGCCCCTACGTTATCCTGGGGTGCTTTTTGTCTCCGGTGAGGCGCTATTTTTCTCTTCCGGGCACCAGTTTATCCAAGGGCACCTATGCTGTCCAGAGAACCTTTGTTATCTAGGGCTGCCTTCGCTGTTAAGGGGCACCTTTGCTACCCAAAGGGAGCATTTTACTTTCCTGGAGTGCTTATTTCCATCTAAGGGGAACATATGCTATCTTGGAGCGCCTTTGCAAACATGGGGCGCACTTTTCTATCCAGGTGCGCCTTTGCACTTGAGGGGCGCCTCTGCAATCCAGGAGGAGCCCAAAATAGATGGAGAATAAGAATTCTGAAATAAGGCGCTCGAACACTGAAATAAAGTGCCTAGTTATCAGAAAGAGGCGCTCATCTGCTGAGCGGGGAGGACTGCTGGTTGGTGAGGGCAGCGTTCTCGGAAACGGGGCGCACATACTGAAAAAGGCACCCGGTTGCAGCGATGGAGCACTAAGCTTTCAGTTATAGGTTAATGAAATGTGGTTAAAGGCAGTCCATGCTCAAATTGAGCGCTCGAGCCCTGTAACAGAGCGCGCGACTGTCAGACAGGTGTGCCAAACCATAGACAGTAGGGCAGCTGAAGATGGAAAGGGACACCTATGATATCCTGGGGGCGCCTGTACTCTCAGGTGAGGCGCTTGTTTTCTTTCTCAGGCGCCTAGTTTATCCATGGCCGCCTATGCTGTCCAGATCATCTATTTCAAGAAGGGTTAACTTTGCTGTCCAGGGGCGCCTTTGCTATCCAAGGGCGCATATGATATCTGTAGGGCGCTTTATGCAGAGGGCGCCTAGGCTGTCCAAGGGCGCCGTCCTAACCAAAGGCCGCCTTTCACTTCCCTGCTATTTCTATGTAAGGAGTGCATATATTATCTAGGAGTGCCCTTGATATACGGAGACGCCTTTTTGTCCAGCGGCGCCTTTGCTCTTGAGGGGCGCTGCTCCAATCCAGGGTAGCTGAAGATGGATAAGGGACATCTATGTTATACAGGGGGAGCCTGTACTTTCCAATGGGGCGCTCATTTTCCTTCTCAGGCACCTAGTTTATCGAGGGAGCGCATAGGCTATCCAAAGGCGACTTTGCTTTCGAAGGGGTGCCTTCCTAGGGGCGCCTTTGCTATCCAGGGGCGCCTTTGCTGTCCAAAGCACTTGTGTTATCCAGGGTTGTCTTTGCTGTCCAGTGGCGCCTTTGTTATCTAAAAGTGCATATGATATCCGTCGGCGCCTTATCCAGTGGGCGCCTGGACTATCAAAGGGCACTTTTTCTATCCAAGGGTTGCATTTATTTTCCTGAAGTGCCTATTTCTATCTAAGGGGCTCCTATTCTGTCCAGGCACCTATGTTTCCCAGATTTGCCTTTGCTGTCCAGGGACGCCTTTGCTATCCAAGGGCACCTTTCTTAACCAAGGGGCGCATTTTGCTTTCCTGGAGCGCCTATTCCTATCTAAGGGGCGCATATGTTATCTAGGAGCGCCTTTGATACCAGGAGGCGGCTTTTTGTCCAGGGGCGCCTTTGCTCTTGGGGGGGCGCTGCTCCAATGCAGGGCAGCTGAAGGTGGATAAGGGACATCTATGTTATACAGAGGGCGCCTGTACTTCCCAGTGGGGCGTTCGTTTTCCTTCTCGGGCTCCTAGTTTATCCAGGGGGCGTCTAGGCTATCCAAAGGCGGCTTTTCTATCGAAGGGGTGCCTTCCTAGGGGCGCCTTTGCTACCCAGGGGCGCCTTTGCTGTCCACAGCACTTATGGTTGTCTTTGCTGCCCAGGGGCGCCTTTGCTATCCAAGGGTGCATATGACATCCGTAGGGCGCTTTTTCCAGTGGGCGCCTAGGCTATCAAAGGGCGCCTTTTTCTACCCAAGGTGAGCATTTTATTTTCTAAAGCGCCTATTTCTATCTAAGGGGCGCTTATGCTGTCCAGGGCACCTATGTTACCAAGATTTGCCTTTGCAGCCCAGGGGCGCCTTTCCTAGCCAAAGGCGCATATGATATCCGTAGGGCGCTTCATCCAGGGGGCGCCTAGGCTATACAAAGGCGGTTTTTCTATCGAAGGGCTGCCGTCCTAGAGGCGCCTTTGCTGTCCACAGCACTTGTGTTATCCAGGGTTGTCTTTGCTGTCCAGGGGCGCCTTTGCTATCCAAGGGTGCATATGACATCCTTAGGGCGCTTTTTCCAGTGGGCGCCTAGGCTATCAAAGGGCGCCTTTTTCTACCCAAGGTGAGCATTTTATTTTCCTAAAGCGCCTACTTCTATCTAAGGGGCGCTTATGCTGTCCGGGGTACCTATGTTACCAAGATTTGTCTTTGCTGCCCAGGGGCGCCTTTCCTAGCCAAGGGTGCATATGATATCCGTAGTTCGCTTCATCCAGGGGGCGCCTAGGCTATCCAAAGGCGGGTTTCTATCGAAGGGGTGCCTTCCTAGGGGCGCCTTTGCTACCCAGGGGCGCCTTTGCTGTCCAGGGGCGCCTTTGCTATCCAAGGGTGCATATGACAAATGACATCCGTAGGGCGCTTTTTCCAGTGGGCGCCTAGGCTATCAAAGGGCGCCTTTTTCTACCGAAGGTGAGCATTTTATTTTCCTAAAGCGCCTATTTCTATCTAAAGGGCGCTTATGCTGTCCAGTTCACCTATGTTACCAATATTTGCCTTTGCTGCCCAGGGGCGCCTTTCCCAGCCAAGGGCGCATATGGTATCCGTAGGGCGCTTCATCCAGGGGGCGCCTAGGCTACCCAGGGGCGCTTCATCCAGGGGGCGCCTAGGCTACTCAGGCGTGCATTAGTTCCCCATGGCGCAATCTTGCTATCTAGTGGCGCCTTTTCTTTGCCGGGGCGCTTTTGTTAGCTTTCTAAATTTAATCTTCAACATTTTACTGGGGCGCAAAAGACCAGTAAAGGCGTCTAGTGTTTGGGCAGGGGCGCTTTGCCATGGTTTTAAGGAGAATGTGTTCATTCAAGTGGAATAAGTGGTATCTACCACCTTGGCGCACGAAATGGGTACAGGCGCGCCGCTCATATCGGGCGCCTTCGGCGCCCGATATGAGCTGAGCTTTACTGGGCCGCTTCGGAGCTAAGGGGGGCCCGGGCCCCTGGGCCCCCCTTGGATCCGTCACTGCTGAGAATTGATGTCAGAGCTATGAAATTTTGTAGGGTGATAGCCCTCCTGCTCCCGACATTCAAACTGAAGCCCCGATTCGAAATCGAAAATAGTTTTTGAGAAATTTTGGCCCAAACTTTTTCTGTTTTATATTTTTCTAATTTTTACTCCTTAAGCTACGAGCTTGAAATTTATGCCCTTTTCAATAGGTAACAAGGGCCAGCTAGGGAACAAAAATTGAGGTGATCCAATAATATGTATTGCGCGAAAACGCTTTATTTCTCACGCGAGCAAAAAACCTACTTAAAGTTGATGGCCGACTTGGACGCTCGAAATATCAGAAGGCAAGCCTCAGTTAGCTAAAAGACAGTTACCTAGGGGTAGCTAGGTCAGTTTTCTTGTGCTTAGGCATAGTTTTGAGTGCCAAACGTAAAATTTTGACCTACTTTTTACAGTTCTTCCGGAAGACTGAATTTTGGTTAATTTCATTTCAACGTTAATATCTCACAATCTAATTGACCGATTTGAGTTTTCATTTCATATAATGAAAGAACATTGCTTCCGCCTGATAATATTTGGAGATGGAAATTGTGAATGTGAAATTCTTTGTTTTATAGGCATAAATAGAAATTGAGTCAAAAAACTTTTTATTTGCATCTTCCTGGTTCCAAGCTCATGTCACTCACAAACTCAGAACTGACATGGCTGAAGAGGAAAGTTACTTGCGGTCATTTCGCTCACTTATACTACCAACCTATCTCTAATGGCTTTCGAGTAATTAGTCCAAAACGTATTACAAGATGCTAAATTTCTCGGACCACCTTTGCTTCTCACCATGGTTTGAAGTCCTTAAAATGGATGGAAGTGGAAGAAATTTGGCATGAAGCTAGATTACGATCCTAGCTCGACGATACAAGTAATTTCAGGCCAAAAGAATGTTTGGTTCGTCTTCTAGAAGCACCTTTATATCGTGCCTTTTCGGGACAAGCACAGCACCCGGCGCCAGCGGCCCGGCATATTCGGCGGAGTTGTACTAGCCAGTGACCACCTGACGGGTCACAGCTGTTCAGCTAGTGGGAGGATGAGTAGTGTGGCACGTTGGTCTAGTGGTTAGAGGCCCTGTCTCTTGATCAGGTAGGTCCGGTTCGAATCCGGGGGTGACCACGTACTCTTTATTGGTTATTTCAAAGAAAAGAATGATAAAACTGACTTGCAGGCTTATGAAGAGATACATTAAGAACGAAATATGGTTTGCTTTCAGCACATTGTCATGCGGCTCTCCTGCGCCGGTGGGGCGTTAGCCCAGGCCGCAGGCCGAGGTCAGAGCCGCATGACGAAATCCATGGAGCGAAGCGCATTGAGATTTCTCAAGCGGCTCTATTCTGGCCGCTCAGACGGGTCTCGTCGTGGTCTGTCAGAGCCGCATGACGAAATCCATGGAGCGAAGCGCATTGAGATTTCTCAAGAGGCTCTATTCTGGCCGCTTTACCGGTCTCGTCGTGGTCTGTCTGTCTGTCTGTCTGTCTGTTGTTGTCTGTCCCGCCTGAGAATTGATGTCAGAGCTCTGAAATTTTGTAGGGTGATAGCCCTCCTGCTCCAGACATTCAAACTGAAGCCCCGATTCGAAATCGAAAATAGTTTTTGAGAAATTTTGGCCCAAACTTTTTCTGTTTTATATTTTTCTAATTTTTACTTCTTAAGCTACGAACTTGAAATTTATGTTCTTTTCAATAGATAACAAGTGCCAGCTAGGGAATAAAAATAGAGCTGATCCGACAATATTTATTGCGCGAAAACGCGGCATTTCTCACGCGAGCAAAAAACCTGCTAAAAGTTGATGGCCGACTTGTGCACTCGAAATGTCAGAAGGCACGCCTCAGTTAGCTGAAAGGCAGTAACCTAGGGGTAACTAGGCCAATTTTGTTGTGCTTAGGCATAGTTTTGAGTGCAAAACGTAAAATTTTGACCTACTTTTTACAGTTCTTCCGGAAGACTGAATTTTGGTTCATTTCATTTCAACATTAATATCTCACAATCTAATTGACCGATTTGAGTTTTCATTTCAAATAATGAAAGAGCATTGCTTCAACCTCATAATATTTGGAGATGGAAATTGTGAATATGAAATTCTTTGTTTTATAGGCATAAATAGAAATTGAGTAAACAAACTTTTTATTTGCATCTTCCTGGTTCCAAGCTCATGTCACTCACAAACTCAGAACTGACATGGCTGAATAGGAAAGTTACTTGCGGTCATTTCGCTCACTTATACTACCCACCTATCTCTAATGGCTTTCGAGTAATTAGTCAAAAATGTATTACAAGATGCTAAATTTCTCGGACCACCTTTGCTTCTCACCATGGTTTCAAGCCTTTAAAATGGATGGAAGTGGACGAAATTTGGCATGAAGCTAGCTTAGGATCCTAGCTCGATGATACAAATAATTTCAGCCCAAAAGAATGTTTGGTTCGTCTTCTAGAAGCACCTTTATATCGTGCCTTTTCGGGACAAGCACAGCACCCGGCGCCAGCGGCCCGGCATATTGGGCGGAGTTGTACCAGCCAGTGACCTCCTGACGGGTCACAGGTGTTCAGCTAGTGGGAGGATGAGTAGTGTGGCACGGTGGTCTAGTGGTTAGAGGCCCTGTCTCTTGATCAGGTAGGTCCGGTTCGAATCCGGGGGTGACCACGTACTCTTTATTGGTTGTTTCAAAGAAAAGAATGATAAAACTGACTTGCAGGCTTATGAAGAGATACATTAAGAACGAAATATGGTTTGCTTTCAGCAAATTGTCATGCGGCTCTCCTGCGCCGGTGGGGCGTTAGCCCAGGCCGCAGGCCGAGGTTGTTGTTGTTGGCGTCTGTCAGTCCTGAGAATTGATGTCAGGGCTCTGGAATTTTGTAGGGTGATAGCCCTTCTGCTCCAGACACCCAAACTGAAGCCCCGAGTTGAAATCCAAAATAGTTTTTGAGAAATTTTGGCTCAAACTTTTTCTGTTTTATATTTTTCTAATTTTTACTTCTTAAGCTACGAACTTGAAATTTATGTCCTTTTCAATGGATAACAAGGGCCAGCTAAGGGAAAAAAATTGAGCTGATCCAACAATATTTATTGCGCGAAAACGCGGCATTTCTCACGCGCGCAAAAAACCTGCTAAAAGTTTATGGCCGACTTGTGCGCTCGAAATGTCAGAAGACAGGCCTCAGTTAGCTGAAAGGCAGTTACCTAGGGGTAGCTAGGCAAATTTTGTAGTGCTTAGGCATAGTTTTGAGTGCAAAACGTAAAATGTTGACCTACTTTTTACAGTTCTTCCGGAAGACTGAATTTTGGTTCATTTCATTTCAACGTTAATATCTCACAATCTAATTGACCGATTTGAGTTTCCATTTCAAATAATGAAAGAACATTGCTTCCGCCTGATAATATTTGGAGATAGAAATTGTGAATGTGAAATTCTTTGTTTTATAGGCATAAATAGAAATTGAGTCAAAAAACTTTTTATTTGCATCTTCCTGGTTCCAAGCTCATGTCACTCACAAACTCAGAACTGACATGGCTGAATAGGAAAGTTATTTGCGGTCATTTCGCTCACTTATACTACCCACCTATCTCAAATGGCTTTCGAGTAATTAGTCCAAAATGTATTACAAGATGCTAAATTTCTCGGACCACCTTTGCTTCTCACCATGGTTTCAAGTCCTTAAAATGGATGGAAGTGGAAGAAATTTGGCATGAAGCTAGCTTAGGATCCTAGCTCGACGATACAAGTAATTTCAGCCCAAAAGAATGTTTGGTTCGTCTTCTAGAAGCACCTTTATATCGTGCCTTTTCCGGACAAGCACAGCACCCGGCGCCAGCGGCCCGGCATATTCGGCGGTGTTGTAGCAGCCAGTGACCTCCTGACGGGTCACAGCTGTTCAGCTAGTGGGAGGGTGAGTAGTGTGGCACGGTGGTCTAGTGGTTAGAGGCCCTGTCTCTTGATCAGGTAGGTCCGGTTCGAATCCGGGGGTGACCACGTACTCTTTATTGGTTATTTCAAAGAAAAGAATGATAAAACTGACTTGCAGGCTTATGAAGAGATACATTAAGAACGAAATATGGTTTGCTTTCGGCACATTGTCATGCGGCTCTCCTGCGCCGGTGGGGCGTTAGCCCAGGCCGCAGGCCGAGGTTGTTGTTGGCGTCTGTCAGTCCTGAGAATTGATGTCAGAGCTCTGGAATTTTGTAGGGTGATAGCCCTTCTGCTCCAGACACCCAAACTGAAGCCCCGAGTCGAAATCCAAAATAGTTTTTGAGAAATTTTGGCTCAAACTTTTTCTGTTTTATATTTTTCTAATTTTTACTTCTTAACCTACGAACTTGAAACTTATGTCCTTTTCGAAAGATAAGAAGGGCCAGCTAGGGAAAACGAATTGAGCTGATCCGACAATATTTATTGCGCGAAAACGCGGCATTTCTCACGCGAGCAAAAAACCTGCTAAAAGTTGATGGCCGACTTGGGCGCTCGAAATGTCAGAAGACAGGTCTCAGTTAGCTGAAAGGCAGTTACCTAGGGGTAGCTAGGCAAATTTTGTAGTGCTTAGGCATAGTTTTGAGTGCAAAACGTAAAATTTTGACCTACTTTTTACAGTTCTTCCGGAAGACTGAATTTTGGTTCATTTCATTTCAACGTTAATATCTCACAATCTAATGGACCGATTTAAGTTTTCATTTCAAATAATGAAAGAACATTGCTTCCGCCTGATAATATTTGGAGATGGAAATTGTGAATGTGAAATTCTTTGTTTTATAGGCACAAATAGAAATTGAGTCAAAAAACTTTTTATTTGCATCTTCCTGGTTCCAAGCTCATGTCACTCACAAACTTAGAACTGACATGGCTGAATAGGAAAGTTACTTGCGGTCATTTCGCTCACTTATACTACCCACCTATCTCTAATGGCTTCCGAGTAATTAGTCCAAAATGTATTACAAGATGCTAAATTTCTCGGACCACCTTTGCTTCTCACCATGGTTTGAAGTCCTTAAAATGGATGGAAGTGGAAGAAATTTGGCATGAAGCTAGCTTACGATCCTAGCTCGACGATACAAGTAATTTCAGCCCAAAAGAATGTTTGGTTCGTCTTCTAGAAGCACCTTTATATCGTGCCTTTTCGGGACAAGCACAGCACCCGGCGCCAGCGGCCCGGCATATTCGGCGGAGTTGTACTAGCCAGTGACCTCCTGACGGGTCACAGCTGTTCAGCTAGTGGGAGGATGAGTAGTGTGGCACGGTGGTCTAGTGGTTAGAGGCCCTGTCTCTTGATCAGGTAGGTCCGGTTCGAATCCGGGGGTGACCACGTACTCTTTATTGGTTATTTCAAAGAAAAGAATGATAAAACTGACTTGCAGGCTTATGAAGAGATACATTAAGAACGAAATATGGTTTGCTTTCGGCACATTGTCATGCGGCTCTCCTGCGCCGGTGGGGCGTTAGCCCAGGCCGCAGGCCGAGGTCTGTCTGTTGTTGTCTGTCCCGCCTGAGAATTGATGTCAGAGCTCTGAAATTTTGTAGGGTGATAGCCCTCCTGCTCCAGACACTCAAACTGAAGCCCCGATTCGAAATCGAAAATAGTTTTTGAGAAATTTTGGCTCAAACTTTTTCCCTTTTATATTTTTCTAATTTTTACTCCTTAAGCTACGAGCTTGAAATTTATGCCCTTTTCAATAGGTAACAAGGGCCAGCTAGGGAACAAAAATTGAGCTAATCCAATAATGTTTGTTGCGCGAAAACGCTTTATTTCTCACGCGAGCAAAAAACTTACTTAAAGTTGATGGCCGACTTGGACGCTCGAAATATTAGAAGGCAAGCTTCAGTTAGCTGAAAGACAGTTACCTAGGGGTAGCTAGTCCAATTTTCTTGTGCTTAGGCATAGGTTTGAGTGCAAAACGTAAAATTTTGACCTACTTTTTACAGTTCTTCCGGAAGACTGAATATTGGTTCATTTCACTTCAACGTTAATATCTCACAATTGAATTGACCGATTTGAGTTTTCATTTCAAATAATGAAAGAGCATTGCTTCCACCTGATAATATTTGGAGATGGAAATTGTGAATGTGAAATTCTTTGCTTTATAGGCATAAATAGAAATTAAGTAAACAAACTTTTTATTTGCATCTTCCTGGTTCCAAGCTCATGTCGCCTCACAAACTCAGAACTGACATGGCTGAATAGGAAAGTTACTTGCGGTCATTTCGCTCACTTATACTACCAACCTATCTCTAATGGCTTTCGAGTAATTAGTCCAAAATGTATTACAAGATGCTAAATTTCTCGGACCACCTTTGCTTCTCACCATGGTTTCAAGTCCTTAAAATGGATGGAAGTGGAAGAAATTTGGCATGAAGCTAGCTTAGGATCCTAGCTCGACGATACAAGTAATTTCAGCCCAAAAGAATGCTTGGTTCGTCTTCTAGAAGCACCTTTATATCGTGCCTTTTGGGACAAGCACAGCACCCGGCGCCAGCGGCCCGGCATATTCGGCGGAGTTGTACCAGCCAGTGACCTCCTGACGGGTCACAGCTGTTCAGCTAGAGGGAGGGTGAGTAGTGTGGCACGGTGGTCTAGTGGTTAGAGGCCCTGTCTCTTGATCAGGTAGGTCCGGTTCGAATCCGGGGGTGACCACGTACTCTTTATTGGTTATTTCAAAGAAAAGAATGATAAAACTGACTTGCAGGCTTATGAAGAGATACATTAAGAACGAAATATGGTTTGCTTTCAGCACATTGTCATGCGGCTCTCCTGCGCCGGTGGGGCGTTAGCCCAGGCCGCAGGCCGAGGTTGTTGTCAGAGCCGCATGACGAAATCCATGGGCGAAGCGCATTGAGATTTCTCAAGCGGCTCTATTCTGGCCGCTCAGACGGGTCTCGTCGTGGTCTGTTGTTGTAGTCAGAAGCCGGTGACGAACGAAGTAAGAAACGGCTTCTATTCTGACAGTTTTTCCGGTCTCGTCGTGGTTGTCTGTTGTTGTTGTTGTTGTTGTTGTTGTTGTTGTTGTTGTCTGTTCTGAGCGCTGGTATCAGAGACCTAAAACTTTTGTGGATAGAAGGCACTTCCAAATGAATAAGCACCACGGTTGTCAATTTTCAAAATTTTCAAAATTTTTCCCAGAATTTTGCATTTTGTGATTTGTAACTTTTATTTTTCTATTTTTTGCTAAATCATCTACAGTCTTCAAACTTGCACCCTTTTACATCAGACAAATTTGTAGTTCACACAAAAAGTTGAAAAGAAAAAGCTTTAAATTTAGGGCTCTAAACTAGCTTTTAAACTTTGCACCCTAAATTTGGCATAAAACTCATGGTCTAAACTACAGGCTCGAAATATCTGAAGCTACAGCAGTTCAGGTTCTGAGTCAAATATCAACTTAAAGGCCGGTTTGTGCAGTACTGCACAAACACAGAAACAAAACAAAAACGGAAATTTAAGGGTCCTTTTTGGCCCATTCCGTGAAGGTCTGCATTTCCCAAAATATCATTCAAACCCTTATATCTTTCGATCTAATTGATAAAAATTAGTTCCCATTTCAGGTAATAAGAGAGAATAGCCTCCTTTATTATATATTTAGAGATAAAAACTTTCAGACTGAAACTTTTTATTTTATAGGCAAAAATAAAATATAAGTTTTTAAAATTTTTATTCTCAGCCCCTGGTTTCCAGACCATGATAGCTACGGTATTGAACTTAACACGGCTGGATAGAAAACTTCGTTGCCGTCATTTTTCTCACTCATACCCCCACTTATCTCTTACGGCTTCCGCGCTATAAGCCGTAAAAGACATTTCAAAGTGGTAATTTTATCAGTTCATTTTTGCTTCACACCGGGGTTTAGGGTGGTTAGAGTCATTGGAGGGAAATGAAATTTTGCATGCAGCTAGGTAAGAGACATATGTCGACATTCCATCTGCATAGATATCAATGAAACACCACGTTACCTTTACAAACATGCCGTTTCTCCACGCAACGTTGTAGCAAATCACCACGCGTCACCCCTGCGTCCACGCCGCGGCAACGCCGGCGATCGGCGCGGCCGTTTCTGTTTATTTATGGTCTGGTAAAAAAGTACCCGATACTACCCATAATGCATCACAAGTAATTAGAGTACCGTAAAAGTCCGAGTTTACAATAAGAGTATTATGTTTCTGTTTTTGGACCATGGGTGGATCCAGTGAATAAGTAGGCTAGGTGCCCCCCCCTCACCCTTCTCCCCCATCCCCCTCCCCCAACCCCCAATCGACCATCGGCGCCCTCTGAAATTGTAAAGACACGACTCTCAAGATCGATGACGCTCCCTGAAATGTCGCTTCCCATACGCGGATCCAGGATTGCCTATCGGGGGCGAGGTGGAAGGGGAAACTTCCTGGTGGGCGCTATCTACACCAGGGACGCCACTTTTGGCCGGAAAATCTATCAAGTAAGCGCTAAAACCTATCAGTAGACCCCGATACCTGCATCTCGGGGAAAACAACATTTCAGGGGGTGCCATCGAACTTTCCAGGGGTTTCCGGGACAATTTCAGGGGGCACTAACATTCTATGGGGGGCACCTGTCCCCTTTCCCCCTGGGATCCGCCTATGTCGTTTCGGGGGGGGGCACGGAGGTGGGATCGTTACGGGTGTGGGGGTAAGGAGCTCGAGCATAAGCGGATCCAGGACATCAGCATGGGGGTAGGGGCTAAGGAGTTCGAGCATAGGCAGACCCAGGACATCAGTACGAGGGTGGGGCTAGAGAGTTAGAGCATAGGCGGATCCAGGACATCGGTACGAGGGTCGGGCTAGGGAGTTAGAGCATAGGCAGATCCAGGACATCGGTACGAGGGTCGGGCTAGGGAGTTAGAGCATAGGCGGATGCAGGACATTAGTACGGGGATGGGGCTAAGCAGCTGAGCATTAGCGTATTCAGGACATCAGTACGGGGTGAGACTCGGGAGTTCCAGCATAGGCGGATCCAGAACATTAGTAGGGTGGTAGGGGCTAAAGAGTTCCAGTATAGGCGA
The DNA here is from genome assembly GCA_034440635.1 of Lepas anatifera. NCBI lineage: Eukaryota > Metazoa > Arthropoda > Thecostraca > Lepadidae > Lepas > Lepas anatifera. Next base: position 2,286,143 of record JAOTON010000870.1, read on the forward strand.
ATCCAGGGCAGTACGGAGGTGGGGCTACGGAGTTCGAGCATGGGCAGATCCAGGACATCAGTTCGGGGGTGGGGCTAAGGAGCTCGAGCATAGGCGGATCCAGGACATCAGTGCAGGGGTGTGGCTCCGAAGCTCGAATAAAGGCGGATCCAGGACATCAGTGGGGGTGGAGGGGGGGTAGGGGCTACGGAGTTCGAGCATAGGCGGATCCAGGACATCAGTAAGAAGGTGGGGTAAGGAGCTCGAGCATAGGCGGATCCAGGACATCAGTAGGGGGTAGGGGCTAAGGAGTTCGAGCATAGGCGGATCCAGGACATCAGTACGGAGGTGGGGCTAAAAAGTTCGAGCATAGGCGGATCCAGGACATCAGTACGGGGGTGGGGCTAAGAGGTTCGAGTATAGGCGGATAAAGGACATCAGTACAGAGGTGGGGCTGAGGAGCTCAAGCATAAGCGGATCCAGGACATCAGCACAGGGGTAGGGGCTAAAGAGTTCGAGCATAGGCGGAACCAGGACATCAGTAGGGGGTGGGGGCTAAGTAGTTCGAGCATAGGCGGATCCAGGGCAGTACAGAGGTGGGGCTACGGAGTTCGAGCATAGATGGATCCAGGACATCAGTAAGGGGGTGGGGTAAGGAGCTCGAGCATAGGCGGATCCAGGACATCAGTGGGGGGGGTAGGGGCTACGGAGTTCGAGCATAGGCGGATCCAGGACATCAGTAAGAAGGTGGGGTAAGGAGCTCGAGCAGAGGCGGATCCAGGACATCAGTACGGGGCTGGGGTAAGAGGCTCGAGTATAGGCGGATCAAAGACATCAGTACGGGGGTGGGGCTAAGGAGCTCGAGCATAAGCGGATCCAGGACATCAAGGGGCTAAAGAGTTAAAACAGGTAGGGCTAAAGAGTTAAAACATAAGCGGATCCAGGACATCAGTACGGGGGTGGGGCTAAGGAGCTCGAGCATAAGCGGATTCAGGACATCAGTACGTGGGTGGGGCTCGGGAGCTCGAGCATAGGCGGATCCAGGACATCAGTAGGGGTAGGGGCTAAGGAGTTCAAGCATAGGCGGATCCAGGGCAGTATAGAGGTGGGGTTACGGAGTTCGAGCATAGGCAGATCCAGGACATATGTAAGGGGGTGGGGTAAGGAGCTTGAGCATAGGCGGATCCAGGACATCAGTACGGTGGTGGGGCTGAGGTCTCGAGCTGGGGCATAACTCGGTAACAAATAGGCTAAATTGGGTGAAAATATGCAGGTATAGGTGAAATACCGTCGGAAAACCCATCATATTTTATATTGCATCTCCTTTCTTCTCGTCATGCCCAGTCTTTGCTTAACAAAACAAACATTATGCGTGTGTTTATTTCTTTGATGATATGAACAGAGGGCAAGCGTGGTGCAGTATGCAGAGACATGCTAATTTATGAAAACATGGGCCTAGACAGGGGATTAAATGGAGCCATAATGAGAACACAAAACCTAAAACTCAAACATTGCGTTGGTATAAGTATCAAACTGCGGAAAACACTCGCCTGTCAATCGAACTGTTTGGCTAACGTACATTGTCACCGGCTTCTCCTGCGCCAGAGCGGCACCTGCCGAGGCCGCAGGCCGAGGTTGTAGTTGTTGTTGGCGTCTGTCCGTCCTGAGAATTGATGTCAGAACTCTGGAATTTTGAAGGGTGATAGCCCTTCTGCTCCAGACACCCAAACTGAAGCCCCGAGTTGAAATCCAAAATAGTTTTTGAGAAATTTTGGCTCAAACTTTTTCGGTTTTATATTTTTCTAATTTTTACTTCTTGAGCTACGAACTTGAAATTTATGTCATTTTCAATGGATAACAAGGGCCAGCCAGGGGGAAACAATTGAGCTGATCCGACAATATTTATTGCGCGAAAACGCGGCATTTCTCACGCGAGCAAAAAACCTGCTTAAAGTTGATGGCCGACTTGTGCGCTCGAAATGTCAGAACATAGGCCTCAGTTAGCTGAAAGGCAGTTACCTTGGGGTAGCTAGGCAAATTTTGTTGTGCTTAGGCATAGTTTTCAGTACAAAACGTAAAATTTGGCCTACTTTTTTACAGTTCTTCCGGAAGACTGAATTTTGGTTCATTTCATTTCAACGTTAATATCTCACAATCTAATTGACCGATTTGAGTTTTCATTTCAAATAATGAAAAAACATTGCTTCCGCCTGATAATATTTGGAGATGGAAATTGTGAATGTGAAATTCTTTGTTTTATAGGCATAAATAGAAATTGAGTCAAAAAACTTTTTATTTGCATCTTCCTGGTTCCAAGCTCATCTCACTCACAAACTTAGAACTGACATGGCTGAATAGGAAAGTTATTTGCGGTCATTTCGCTCACTTGTACTACCCACCTATCTCTAATGGCTTTCGAGTAGTTAGTCCAAAATGTATTACAAGATGCTGAATTTCTCGGACCACCTTTGCTTCTCACCATGGTTTCAAGTCTTTAAAATGGATGGAAGTGGACGAAATTTTGCATGAAGCTAGCTTACGATCCTAGCTCGACGATACAAGTAATTTCAGCCCAAAAGAATGTTTGGTTCGTCTTCTATAAGCACCTTTATATCGTGCCTTTTCGGGACAAGCACAGCACCCGGCGCCAGCGGCCCGGCATATTCGGCGGAGTTGTACTAGCCAGTGACCTCCTGACGGATCACAGCTGTTCAGCTAGTGGGAGGATAAGTAGTGTGGCACGGTGGTCTAGTGGTTAGAGGCCCTGTCTCTTGATCAGGTAGGTCCGGTTCGAATCCCGGGGGTGACCACGTACTCTTTATTGGTTATTTCAAAGAAAAGAATGATAAAACTGACTTGCAGGCTTATGAAGAGATACATTAAGAACGAAATATGGTTTGCTTTCAGCACATTGTCATGCGGCTCTCCTGCGCCGGTGGGGCGTTAGCCCAGGCCGCAGGCCGAGGTTATCAGAAGCCGGTGACGAACGAAGTAAGAAACGGCTTCTATTCTGACAGTTTTTCCGGTCTCGTCGTCTGTTGTTGTCTGTTCTGAGCGCTGGTATCAGAGACCTAAAACTTTTGTGGATAGAAGGCACTTCCAAATGAATAAGCACCACGGTTGTCAATTTTCAAAATTTTCAAAATTTTGCCCAGAATTTTGCATTATGTGATTTTTAACTTTTATTTTTCTATTTTTTCCTAATTCATCTACAGTCTTCAAACTTGCACCCTTTTACATCAGGGAAATTTGTAGATCACACAAAAAGTTTGAAAGAAAAAGTCATAAATTTAAGGCTCCAAATTAGCTTTTAAACTTTGCACCCTAAATTTGGCATAAAACTCATAGTCTAAACTACAGGCTCGAAATATCTGAAGCTACAGCAGTTCAGGTTCTGAGTCAAATACCAATTTAAAGGCCGGTTTGTGCAGTACTGCACAAACACAGAAACAAAACAAAAACGGAAATTTAAGGGTCTTTTTTGGCCCATTCTGCGAAGGTCTGCATTTCCCAAAATATCAGTCAAACCCTTATATCTTCCGATCTAATTAAGATAAATTAGTTCCCATTTCAGATAATAAACGAGAATAGCCTCCTTTAATATATATTTAGAGATAAAAACTTTCAGACTGAAACTTTTTATTTCAGAGGCAAAAATAAAATATAAGTTTTTAAAATTTTTATTCTCAGCCCCCTGGTTTCCAGACCGTGATGGCTACGGTATTGAATATAACACGGCTGGATAGAAAACTTCGTTGCCGTCATTTTTCTCACTCATACCCCCCACTTATCTCTTACGGCTTCCGCGCTATAAGCCGTAAAATACATTTCAAAGTGGTAATATTATCGGTTCATTTTTGCTTCACACCGGGGTTTAGGGTGGTTAGAGTCATTGGAGGGAAATGAAACTTTGCATGCAGCTAGATAAGAGACATATGTCGACATTCCATCTGGTTAGATATCAATGAAACACCAAGTTACCTTTACTAACATGCCGTTTCTCCACGCATCGTTGTAGCACATCACCACGCGTCACCCCTGCGTCCACGGCGCGGCAACTGCCGGCGATCGGAGCGGCCGTTTCTGTTTATATTTATGTGGTTATGGTCTGGTAAAAAAGTACCCAATACTACCCATAATGCATCACAAGTAATTAGAGTACCGTAAAAGTCCGAGTTTACAATAAGAGTATTATGTTTCTGTTTTTGGACCATGGGTGGATCCAGGGAATAAGTAGGCTAGGTGCCCCCCCACCCTTCTCCCCCCATCCCCCTCCCCCAACCCCCAATCGACCATCGGCGCCCTCTGAAATTGTAAAGACACGCCTCTCAAGGTCGATGACGCTCCCTGAAATGTCGCTTCCCATACGCGGATCCAGGATTGCCTATCGGGGGTGAGGTGGAAGGGGAAACTTCCTGGTGGGCACTATCTACACCAGGGACGCCACTTTTGGCCGGAAAAACCTATGAAGTAGGCGCTAAATCCTATCAGTAGGCCCCGATACCTGCATCTCGGGAAAAACGACATTTCAGGGGGTGCCAACGAACTTTCCAGGGGTTTCCGGGACAATTTCAGGGGGCGCTAAGATTCTATGGGGGCACCTGTCCCCTTTCCCCCTTGGATCCGCCTATGTCGTTTCGGGGGGGCACGGAGGTGGGGTCGTTACGGGTGTGGGGGTAAGGAGCTCGAGCATAAGCGGATCCAGAACATAAGCACGGGGGTAGGGTAGGGGCTAAAGAGTTCGAGCATAGGCGGATCCAGGACATCAGTACGAGGGTGGGGCTAGGGAGTTAGAGCATAGGCGGATCCAGGACATCAGTACGAGGGTGGCGCTAGGGAGTTAGAGCATAGGCGGATCCAGGACATTAGTACGGGGCATAGGCGGATCCAGGGGGGCAAGGGGGGCACGTGCCCCCCCCGATCGACCCTCGGCGCCCCCCTGAAAGGTCGATGGCGCCCCCCTGAAATGTCGCTTCCCACCCCCCCAGGATGCGAAAGTCGGCGCCCACCGATAGGATTTGGCGCCCACCTGATAGCTTTTGCCGGTGATAAGTGGCGCCCCCCTGGTCCGGATGGCGCCCCCCGGTCCGGATGGCGCCCCCGGGAAGGTGCCCCCCGATCGGCAATCCTGGATCCGCCTATGGACGGGGATGGGGCTAAAAAGCTCGAGCATTAGCGGATTCAGAACATCAGTACGGGGTGGGACTCGGGAGTTCCAGCATAGGCGGATCCAGGACATCAGTAGGGGGTAGGGGCTAAGGAGTTCGAGCATAGGCGGATCCAGGGTAGTACGGAGGTGGGGCTACGGAGTTCGAGCATAGGCGAATCCAGGATATTAGTACGGGGATGGGGCTAAAGAGCTCGAGCATAGGCGGATCCAGGACATCAGTAAGGGGTGGGGCTAAAGAGATGGAGCATAAGCGGATCCAGGGCATAGTACGGTGGTAGAGGCTAAGAAGTTCGAGCATAGGCGGATCCAGAATATTAGTGCGGGGGTGGGGCTAAGGAGCTCGAGCATAGGCGGATCCAGGACATCAGTACGGGGTTGGAACTCGGGACCTCAAGCATAGGCGGATCCAGGACATTAGTACAGAAATGGGGCTATGGAGCTCGAGCATAGGCGGATCCAGGACACTACGGTGGTGGGGCTACGGAGTTCGAGCATAGGCGGAACCAGGACATCAGTAAGGGGGTGGGGCTAAGGAGCTCGAGCATCTGCGGATCCAGAACATCAGTACGGGGATGGGCCTAAGGAGCTCGATCATAGGCGAATCCAGGACATCAGTCCGGGGCTGGGGCTAAGGAGCTCGAGCATAGGCGGATCCAGGACATCAGTACAGGGGTGAGGCTAGGGAGCTCGAGCATAGGCAGATCCATGACAGTACGGAGGTGAGGCTACGGAGTTCGAGCATAGGCGGATCCAGGACATCAGTAAGGGGGTGGGGCTATGGAGCTCGGGCATAGGCGGATCCAGGACATCAGTACGGGGATGGGCCTAAGGAGTTCGAGCATAGGCGGATCCAGGATATCAGTTCGGGGGTGGGGCTAAGTTGCTCGAGCATAGGCGGATCCAGGATTACCGATTGAGGAGGCACCGTCCCGGGGGAAGGGGTGTAATCCGGAACATAGGGCGCCACTTTTGACACGCAAAATCCTTCCGATGGGCGCCGATTTTTACATTTTAGGAGGAGGGGGTGGGAAGTGACATTTCAGGGGGTGCCATCGAATCCTTGAGGGGGCGCCGTGGCCATTTCAGGGGGCGCCAAGGATCCACCAAATGGGGGGGCACGTGCCCCTATCCCCCCCACCGCCCTGAATTCACCTATTAGCTCCAGCCTACCTCCCATTGCCTCAAAACATCCTCTGCCTATGCTATAGCTGTAAGCATTTTCACATGGGGGGGGGACTTAAGCCCACTAGCCTCGCCCCTTGTATCCGCTATCGTATTTAGACAAAATAATATATAAATCTCGTTGCACTCTATTCCATATTATCTAACAATATCAGTAAGAGGAAATCGGTCGTGCAGATTTTGAATCTGGTCTTCAGGTCAATGAAAGGTCACTGCGCATGCGCAGTGAAACTAATGGAAACAGAGGCTATCCCGGTAACCTTCGGGTCGATTTTCTTGAAATTTTGTGAACAAGAAAATGACACGGAATGCAAACCGCAGATAATATCATATTCAAGCTGCACTGCCCTGTGCATGCGCAGTAGAAATATTAAAGATAAGCCTTAAAGGTGAGGATATTTCAGAAGAGGACATGAACAAAGGAGAGCCAACATGCTTAGATTTAGTATGAAAGTTTTGCACCCTTGCTTACTACAAAGGTTAGCGCGCATGCGCATTAGAACTTTTGGTCATGGAGGCTATCTCGGGAGCCAATAGACCGATTGGGCTCAATTTTTGCGAGTAATAGCAGAATACTATCTGCTAATCCCAATTCACGGCATTATGACATTGCATTGTTCTGCGAATGCGCAGTAGGAATTCTAAGGAATATTAGGCTATAAGGGATAGTTTTGACCAGGAGACAAACACGACATACCAACATGCTTCAGTCAATTATAATGGTATTTTCGCTCTCATTCACTGCAGACTTTACTGCGCATGCGGATTGGGACTTAGGGTAACCAAAGCTAACTTGGTAAGAAATAGACTGAATTCTGTGAAGTTCTCCGGGTATAGGTGAAATATGGTCGGCAAACCCATACTTTTTTATATTGTATCTCCTTTCTTCTGGCCATACCCAGTCTTTACTTAACAAACCAAAATTTATACGTGTGTTTATTTATGTGATGCTATGAACAGAGGGCAAACGTGGCGCACTGTGCAGAAACATGTTAGTTTAGGAAAACATGGGGTTACACATGGGATCGAATGGAGTCATAATGAGAACACAAGACCTCAAGTTCCAACATTGCGTTAGTATATGTATCATACTGCTGACAACACTCGCCTGTCAATCGAACTATTTGCCTAACGTACATTGTCACCGGCTTCTCCTGCGCCGGAGCGGCACCTGCCGAGGCCGCAGGCCGAGGTCTGTTGTTGTTGTCTGTTCTGAGCGCTGGTATCAGAGACCTAAAACTTTTGTGGATAGAAGGCACTTCCAAATGAATAAGCACCACGGTTGTCAATTTTCAAAATTTTCAAAATTTTGCCCAGAATTTTGCATTATGTGATTTTTAACTTTTATTTTTCTATTTTTTCCTAATTCATCTACAGTCTTCAAACGTGCACCCTTTTACATCAGGGAAATTTGTAGATCACACAAAAAGTTTGAAAGAAAAAGTTATAAATTTAAGGCTCCAAATTAGCTTTTAAACTTTGCACCCTAAATTTGGCATAAAACTCATAGTCTAAACTACAGGCTCGAAATATCTGAAGCTACAGCAGTTCAGGTTCTGAGTCAAATACCAATTTAAAGGCCGGTTTGTGCAGTACTGCACAAACACAGAAACAAAACAAAAACGGAAATTTAAGGGTCCTTTTTGGCCCATTCTGCGAAGGTCTGCATTTCCCAAAATATCAGTCAAACCCTTATATCTTCCGATCTAATTAAGATAAATTAGTTCCCATTTCAGATAATAAAAGAGAATAGCCTCCTTTATTATATATTTAGAGATAAAAACTTTCAGACTGAAACTTTTTATTTTAGAGGCAAAAATAAAATATAAGTTTTTAAAATTTTTATTCTCAGCCCCCTGGTTTCCAGACCGTGATAGCTACGGTATTGAACTTAACACGGCTGGATAGAAAACTTCGTTGCCGTCATTTTTCTCACTCATACCTCCCACTTATCTCTTACGGCTTCCGCGCTATCAGCCGTAAAATACATTTCAAGGTGGTAATTTTATCGGTTCATTTTTGCTTCACACCAGGATTTCGAATGGTTAATATAGATGGAAGTGGATGAAATTCGGCAAAAAGCTAGTTGAAAGACATATCTTGCCATCGCAACAGGATGCATATCATAGCAACAACAGTGTACCTTTAATTAAATGTAATACACAATGCTAGTAAGTTTTCCGCTCGAAACCTCACCCCGCCGTTCAGCCGTAGCGTGGCTGCGGGCGGCGCACTGGTAGCTGCTATGCGAGACAGATACCATAGCTATGTACGCATGCTATAGACCAGCGCGAATGCCCGGTGGTGGCAGGGTAGTCTGTCTCGTTTCGGCTCCTCTACTCGTGCGGCGGGCGCGTTGTCTATTAGATATTCATATCAGTCGGACGGCCGGGTGGCGGCCGTGCGGTAGGGTCTCGCTCGCTGCGGCGACTTGCGACGAATAAAAAACAAAATGGTGGTCAGGAACTGGTTTGCTTGTTTGGTTTGTTGTGTTTTGTTGTTTCTTTATGTGTGTTCAAATCTTACTGTGTATGTGTGTGATAGGTCCGGTAAAAGTGATGTGTTTTATGAGAGAGATAAGAGAGGCCCCACCACTTAAGCCTTCGGGCTTTTGCGTCAATCTATTTGTTATACCTGTCATATTGTTTCCGTCCAATAAAAGTTTATCATCTGTCTATCTATCTACCCACTAGTTAATGCATCCTCTAACCATAGGTAGCACTGGCCAAAGGATCCACCGTTGCACACCATTTCTTTCCCAGCCGAATAAACCTCTTTGTGGTGATAACATGACACGTGACTCCTTGCACTCCCTGCTTAAATAAACTTAATAAGCAGTGGCGGATCCAGGCCATTAGTATGGGGGGTGGGGCTAAGGAGCTCGAGCATAGGCGGATCCAAGACATCAGTACCGGGGTGGGGCTAGTGAGTTTGAGCATAGGCGGATCCAGGACATCAGTACGGGGTGGGGCTAAGGAGCTCGAGCATAGGTGGATCCAGGACATCAGGAGCGGGGTGGAACTCGGGACCTCGAGCATAAGCGGATCCAGAACATCAATACGGGGGTGGGGCTAAGGAGCTCAAGCATAGGCGGATCCAGGACATCAGTTCGGGGGTGGGGTTAAGGAGCTCGAGCATAGGCGGACCCAGGACATCAGTACGGGGGTGGGCTAAGGAGATCGAGCATAGGCGAATCCAGGACATCAGCACGGAGTTGGAGCTAAGGAGCTCGAGCATAAGCGGATCCAGGACATCAATACGGGGGTGGGGCTAAGGAGCTCGAGCATAGGCGGATCCAGGACATCAGTACGGGGTGAGGCTAAGGAGCTCCAGCATAGGCGGATCCAGGACATCAGTTCGGGGGTGGGGTTAAGGAGCTCGAGCATAGGCGGACCCAGGACATCAGTACGGGGGTGGGCTAAGGAGATCGAGCATAGGCGAATCCAGGACATCAGCACGGAGGTGGGGCTAAGGAGCTCGAGCATAGGCGGATCCAGGACATCAGTACGGGGTGGGGTAAGGAGCTCGAGCATAGGCAGATCCAGGACATCAGTACGGGGTGGGGCTAGGGAGCTCGAGCATAGGCGGATCCAGGACAGTACGAAGGTGGGGCTACGGAGTTCGAGCATAGGCGGATCCAGGACATCAGTAAGGGGGTGGGGCTGAGGAGCTCGAGCATAGGCGGATCCAGGACATCAGTACGGGGATGGGCCTCAGGAGTTGGAGCATTAGCGGATCCAGGATATCAGTTCGGTGGTGGGGCTAAGGAGCTTGAGCATAGGCGGATCAAGGATTACCGATAGAGGAGGCACCGTCCGCAGGGCAAGGGGTGTAATCCGGAGCATAGAGCGCAACTTTTGGCACGTAAAATCCTTCCGATGGGCGCCAATTTTTGCATCTTAGGGGGAAAGGGTGGGAAGTGACATTTCAGGGGTGCCATCGAATGTTGGAGGGGCGCCGTGGCCATTTCAGGGGGTGCTGAGGATCGACCAAAGGGGGGGGTGCACGTGCCTCCTATCCCCCCCGCTACCCTGAATTCACCTTTTAGCTCCAGCCTCTCTGCCATTGCCTCCAAACATCCTTTGCTCATGCTATAGCTCTAGGCATTTTCACATGGGGGGGGACTTAAGCCCACTAGCCTCACCCCTTGTATCCGCTATCGTATTTAGACATGTAAATAATATATAAATCTCGTTGCACTCTATTCCATATTGTCGAACAATATCAATGAGAGGAAATCGGTCATGCAGATTTTGAATCCAGTCTTCAGGTCAATGAAAGGTCACTGCGCATGCGCAGTGGAACTAATGGTAACAGAGGCTATCCCGGCAACCTACGGGTCGATTTTTTTGAAATTTTGTGAACAAGAAAATGACACGGAATGAAAACCACAAATAATGTCATAGTGAAGCTGCACTGCCCTGCGCATGCGCAGTAGAAATCTTAAAGACAAGCCTTAAAGGTGAGGATATTTCAGAAGAGGACATGGACAGAGGAGAGCGAACATGCTTAAATTTAGTATGAAAGTTTTGACACCCTTGCTTACTACAAAGGTAAGTGCGCATGCGCATTAGAACTTATGGTCAGGGAGGCTATCTCGGGAGCCAATAGACCGATTGGGCTAAAAATTTGAGAGTAATAGCAGAATACTATCTGCTAATCCCAATTCACGGAATTATGACATTGCATTGTGCTGCGCATGCTCAGTATGAATTCTAAGGAATATTAGGCTATAAGGGATAGTTTAGTTCAGGAGACAAACAAACGACATACCAACATGCTTCAGACAATTATAACGGTATCTTCGCTCTCATTCACTGCAGACTTTACTGCGCATGCGGACTGGGACTTAGGATAAACGAAGCTAACTCGGCAACAAATAGGCTGAATTGTGTGAAGATCTCCAGGTATCAGTGAAATATGGTCGGCAAACCCATAATATTTTATATTGTATCTCCTTTCTTCTGGGCATAGCCAGTCTTTACTTAACAAACCAAACTTTATACGTGTGATTATTTATGTGATGACATGAACAGACGACAAACGTGGCGCAGTGTGCAGAGACATGTTAGTTTAGGAACACATGGACTTACACATGGGACAGAGGTGCAGAAAGTATGCTGGCTGTCACAAACTCAATGCGACGTATGCCTCCTCTGTCACACAGAGCTGGAAATAATAATTGTATACTTGAATACTATTTCCAATATGCTGAATGTCCTCTACCTGTCCCTTACTGTTTGCAGCAGACAAGGTTCTAGCACCAAACCATTACAGCATGAAAGTAGTAAACTGAGTTTTCATTTATAGATCATGTTTTTGTTTTTGGATGGAAAATTTCCAATTATGGGTCATTTTTTCCAGTATTGGGGTCATAACTATTATTGGTAACTCTGACCGTAGTTTCCCCCAATGACATGCATTTCCCTTTTTGAAGAAGTTTCCATTTTTGGAAGGATTGTTTCCAATTATGGTACTTTTCCACATGATTAAATGTAGCAATTATCATGAAAATAGTCATTATTGGGAACATACCTATCTATTAATGGGAGAGTACATGTACACACAATTGGGAACCCTAACCACAGCTTCCCCCTCTCCCCCACTAAACTTCTATCTCACATATCAATAAAAGGGAAAAAATGTCAATGTCAACATAGTATTTGGATCTACCTAAAATGTGTTGGTAAAGTGGACCTTAGGTAGCATTTTTATAAACACATCAAATGCTTAAAATTTGCATCCCACTCACGATCATCACCTGCCTGGTCATTCCTTTTTGCAGTAAAAACTCTGAGGCAACTAGCCTGCATAGATGTAAAATTATGTCTTTTGGCCTAATAGGTACAGAGGTATTGGAATTCACACACCAAAGAAAGATCCAGTGTAGTCAAAATCCTGCTTTAACTCCATGCAGTTCAGGTCCTGTGCGTTGCTTACCACCACTGCTAGTAAGCAACACACCCCCAACCAGCGTTTTTCGAAGTCTATTTCTTTCTGAGATTTGCTGTGATTTTCTGAGATAAGAAGGGGGTCTACTCGGCCCCCTCCAGTGCACGTTAGTTCCAGGCCCCTCTCCAGTGTGGGTGTTAACACTTTGTGGAGGACTGCATTAGCACACATTTGCTATCTGTACAATATTGATATGATAATTTGATCATGAAAACTCACCTGAATCACTGTTGTTGCCAGCCTGTTGCTGGCGCCAACTCCCCCAACTTCCTCCAGCTCCAAATATATCTAACCAATCTAGGGCACAAATAAGCTAAGGCACAAGCAGGCCAAGGAATGAAAACCCAAGTTTGATATGGGAAAGTGCATCAGTCTTGCAATAGCCTACATTCATCTTAGATAAGCCATGGGCAGCAATATTTATTCTAGCTAGTTTTAGCCTGCACTTATCTCAAATATACCTAATAAATATGCCCTCAAAATAAGTGGTTTCCGGCCTGTTAAAATTTTTGGCAGGCTCTACATCACATAAACATTTCTAACTTGTCTTGTCGCTGTTGCGCAGTTTAAGTAGAATTGCTGCCCAGCTATGTTTATTTTTTCACTCACTTAGTACTTTTATTAGTAGCTTTTAGGCGTACTTAATACTAACTTCGAAGAAATAGGGGCCGCTAAATCGAAGAGACCCAAACTGTAAAACTGATTTAACCTGAAAAAAATGGACAGATAAGTACTTGATAAAGTATCTGCGTTATCTTAAATGCCTTAAATATGCCCACAATCGTGTATTTCTCGAAAAAATTTACTGTCACATTTCCGGTATCTAGGCGACAACTTTCTGCAAACTACTAACAATCGGCACCATTGGGCTGCATGTTAAAATCTGGCAACTGTGACAGCGGTTTGCGGGTTTTCTGCAGCGGGGGTCCCTCGTTTTAGTAGAAACTGAACACAGTACCAATATTTTATCACTAATGGTACGCTGTGCAATTGAAGAACAGAGCTGCTAAGTTAAAATATTCCCTACACGCTTCATTCTCTATTTCGAAAATATGTGGTTTGATTTTGAGCCATACAGTCAGGATCGCTATTTTGTCACAGTTATGCACCTCAATTTTCGTAAATGTGTCACAAACTCCGGTAGCCGAGTTGGCAAGTTTCTGCACCTCTGACATGGGACTGAATGTAGTCAGAATGAGAACATTAGACCTCAAGTCCCAACATCGCATTAGTATATGTATCATACTGCTGAAAACACTCGCCTGTCAATCGAACTGCTTGACTAACGTACATTGTCACCGGCTTCTCCTGCGCCGGAGCGGCACCTGCCGAGGCCGCAGGCCGAGGTTGTTGTTGTTGTTGTTGTTGTCTGTTCTGAGCGCTGGTATCAGAGACCTAAAGCTTTTGTGGATAGAAGGCACTTCCAAATGAATAAGCACCACGGTTGTCAATTTTCAAAATTTTCAAAATTTTGCCCAGAATTTTGCATTATGTGATTTTTAACTTTTATTTTTCTATTTTTTGCTAATTCATCTACAGTCTTCAAACTTGCACCCTTTTACATCAGGGAAATTTGTAGTTCACGCAAAAAGTTTGAAAGAAAAAGTTATAAATTTAAGGCTCTAAATTAGCTTTTAAACTTTGCACCCTAAATTTGGCATAAAACTCATAGTCTAAACTACAGGCTCAAAATATCTGAAGCTACAGCAGTTCAGGTTCTGAGTCAAATACCAATTTAAAGGCCGGTTTGTGCAGTACTGCACAAACACAGAAACAAAACAAAAACGGAAATTTAAGTGTCCTTTTTGGCCCATTCTGCGAAGGTCTGCATTTCCCAAAATATCAGTCAAACTCTTATATCTTCCGATCTAATTAATATAAATTAGTTCCCATTTCAGATAATAAAAGATAATAGCCTCCTTTATTATATATTTAGAGATAAAAATTTTCAGACTGAAACTTTTTATTTTAGAGGCAAAAATAAAATATAAGTTTTTAAAATTTTTATTCTCAGCCCCTGGTTTCCAGACCATGATAGCTACGGTATTGAACTTAAGACGGCTGGATAGAAAACTTCGTTGCCGTCATTTTTCTCCCTCATACCCCCACTTATCTCTTACGGCTTCCGCGCTAACAGCCGTAAAATACATTTCAAAGTGGTAATTTTATCGGTTCATTTTTGCTTCACACCAGGATTTCGAATGGTTAATATAGATGGAAGTGGATGAAATTCGGCAAAAAGCTAGTTCAAAGACATATCTTGCCATCGCAGCAGGTTGCATATCATAGCAACAACAGTGTACCTTTAATTAAATGTAATACACAATGCTAGTATGTTTTCCGCTCGAAACCTCACCCCGCCGTTCGGCCGTAGCGTCGCTGCGGGCGGCGCACTGGTAGCTGCTATGCGAGACAGATACCATAGCTATCTACGCATGCTATAGACCAGCGCGAATGCCCGGTGGTGGCAGGGTAGTCTGTCTCGTTTCGGCTCCTCTACTCGTGCGGCGGGCGCGTTGTCTATTGAATATTCATATCAGTCGGACGGCCGGGTGGCGGCCGTGCGGTAGGGTCCCGCTCGCTGCGGCGACTTGCGACGAATAAAAAACAAAATGGTGGTCAGGAACTGGTTTGCTTGTTTGGTTTCTTGTGTTTTGTTTCTTTATGTGTGTCCAAATCTTACTGTGTATGTGTGTGATAGGTCCGGTAAAAGTGATGTGTTTTATGAGAGAGATAAGAGAGGCCCCACCACTTAAGCCTTCGGGCTTTTGCGTCAATATATTTGTTATACCTGTCATATTGTTTCCGTCCAATAAAAGTTTATCATCTGTCTATCTATCTACCCACTAGTTAATGCATCCTCTAACCATAGGTAGCACTGGCCAAAGGATCTACCGTTGCACACCATTTCTTTCCCAGCCGAATAAACCTCTTTGTGGTGATACCATGACACGTGACTCCTTGCACTCCCTGCTTAAATAAACTGAATAAGCAGTGGCGGATCCAGGCCATTAGTATGGGGGTGGGGCTAAGGAGCTCGAGCATAAGCGGATCCAAGACATCAGTACCGGGGTGGGGCTAGTGAGCTCGAGCATAGGCAGATCCAGGACATCAGTACGGGGTGGGGCTAAGGAGCTCGAGCATAGGCGGATCCAGGACATCAGGAGCGGGTTGGAACTCGGGACCTCGAGCATAAGCGGATCCAGGACATCAATACGGGGGGTGGGGCTAAGGAGCTCAAGCATAGGCGGATCCAGGACATCAGTAGGGGGTGGGGCTAAGGAGCTCCAGCATAGGCGGATCCAGGACATCAGTTCGGGGGTGGGGTTAAGGAGCTCGAGCATAGGCGGACCCAGGACATCAGTACGAGGGTGGGCTAAGGAGATCGAGCATAGGCGAATCAAGGACATCATCACGGAGGTGGGGCTAAGGAGCTCGGGCATAGGCGGATCCAGGACATCAGTACAGGGGTGGGGCTAAGGAGTTCGAGCATAGGCGGAACCAGGACATCAGTACGGGGATGGGCCTAAGGAGCTCGATCATAGGCGGATCCAGGACATCAGTTCGGGGGTGGGGCTAAGGAGCTCGAGCATAGGCGGATCCAGGACATCAGTACGGGGGTGGTGTTAAGGAGCTCGAGCATAAGCGGATTCAGCTCATCAGTACGGGGGTGGGGCTCGGGAGCTCGAGCATAGGCGGATCCAGGACATCAGTACGGAGGTGGGGCAAATAAGTTCGAGCATAGGCGGATCCAGGACATCAGTACGGGGGTGGGGCTAAGGAGCTCGAGCATAGGCAGATCCAGGACATCAGTGCGCGGGGTGGGGCTCCGGAGCTCGAGTAAAGGCGGATCCAGGAAATCAATACGGGGGGTGGGGCTAAGGGGCTGGAGCATAGGCGGATCCAGGACATAAGTATGGGTGTGGGGCTAAGGAGCTCGAGCAGAGGCGGATCCAGGACATCAGTACGGGGGTGGGGCTAAGAGGCTCGAGTATAGGCGGATCAAGGACATCAGTACGGGGGTTGGGCTAAGGAGCTCGAGCATAAGCGGATCCAGGACATCAGCACGGGGGTGAGGCTAAGGAGCTGGAGCATAGGCGGATCCAGGACATAAGTATAGGTGTGGGGCTAAGGAGCTCGAGCAGAGGCGGATCCAGGACATCAGTACGGGGGTGGGGCTAAGGAGCTCGAGCAGAGGCGGATCCAGGACATCAGTACGGGGGTGGGGCTAAGGAGATCGAGCATAGGCGGATCCAGGACATCTGTACGGGGGTGGGGCTAAGGAGCTTGAGCATAGGCGGATCCAGGACATAAGTATCGTTGCAGTTAAGTATCGTTGCCCGAAATATTCATCGTTGTAGCAAATCACCACGCGTCACCCTGCGTCCACGCCGCGGCAACGCCGGCGATCGGCGCGGCCGTTTCTGTTTATTTATGGTCTGGTAAAAAGTACCCAATACTACCCATAATGCATCACAAGTAATTAGAGTACCGTAAAAGTCCGAGTTTACAATAAGAGTATTATGTTTCTGTTTTTGGACCATGGGTGGATCCAGGAATAAGTAGGCTAGGTGCCCCCCACCCTTCTCCCCCATCCCCTCCCCCAACCCCAATCGACCATCGGCGCCCCTGAAATTGTAAAGACACGCCTCTCAAGTTCGATGACGCTCCCTGAAATGTCGCTTCCCATACGCGGATCCAGGATTGCCTATCGGGGGCGAGGTGGAAGGGGAAACTTCCTGGTGGGCGCTATCTACACCAGGGACGTCACTTTGGCCGGAAAAACCTATCAAGTAGGCGCTAAAACCTATCAGTAGACCCCGATACCTGCATCTCGGGAAAACGACATTTCGGGGGTGCCATCGAACTTTCCAGGGTTTCCGGGACAATTTCAGGGGCGCTAAGATTATATGGGGGCACCTGTCCCCTTTCCCACTTGGATCCGCCTATGTCGTTTCGGGGGCACGGAGGTGGGGTTGTTACGGGTGTGGAGGTAAGGAGCTCGAGCATAAGCGGATCCAGGACATCAGCATGGGGGTAGGGGCAAGAGTTCGAGCATAGGCGGACCCAGGACATCAGCACGAGGGTGGGGCTAGGGAGTTAGAGCATAGGCGGATCCAGGACATCGGTACGAGGGTTGGGCTAGGGAGTTAGAGCATAGGTGGATCCAGGACATCGGTACAGGGTCGGGCTAGGGAGTTAGAGCATAGGCGGATCCAGGGCATTAGTACGGGGATGGGGCTAAGCAGCTGAGCATTAGCGGATTCAGGACATCAGTAAGGGGTGAGACTCGGGAGCTCCAGCATAGGCGGATCCAGGACATCAGTAGGAGGGTAGGGGCTACGGAGTTCGAGCATAGGCGGATCCAGGATATTAGTACGGGGATGGGGCTAAGAAGATCGAGCATAGGCGGATCTAGGACATCTGTACGGGGGTGGAGATAAGGAGCTCGAGCATAGGCTGATCCAGGACATCAGTATGGGTGTGGGGCTAAGGAGCTCGAGCAGAGGCGGATCTAGGACATCAGTACGGCGGTGGGGCTAAAGGGCTTGAGTATAGGTGGATCAAGGACATCAGTACGGGGGTGAGGCTAAGGAGCTCGAGCATAAGCGGATCCAGGACAACAGCACGTGGGTAGGGGCTAAAGAGTTCGAGCATAGGCGGATCCAGGACATCAGTACGGGGGTGGGGCTAAGAAGCTCGAGCATAAGCAGATCAGCTGATCAGTACGGGGTGGGGCTCGGGAGCTCGAGCATAGTCGGATCCAGGACATCAGTAGGAGGTGGGGGCTAAGTAGTTCGAGCATAGGCGGATCCAGGGCAGTACAGAGGTGGGGCTACGGAGTTCGAGCATTGGCGGATCCAGGACATCAGTAAGGGGGTGGGGTAAGGAGCTCGAGCATAGGCGGATCCAGGACATCAGTGGGGGTAGGGGCTACGGATTTCGAGCATAGGCGGATCCAGGACATCAGTAAGAAGGTGGGGTAAGGAGCTCGAGCATAGGCGGATCCAGGACATCAGTAGGGGGTAGGGGCTAAGGAGTTCGAGCATAGGCGGATCCAGGACATCAGTACGGAGGTGGGGCTAAGAAGTTCGAGCATAGGCGGATCCAGGACATCAGTACGGGGGTGGGGCTAAGGAGCTCCAGCAAAGGCGGATCCAGGCCTCAGTACGGGGGTGGGGCTAAGGAGCTCGAGCATAGGCGGATCCAGGACATCAGTACGGTGGTGGGGCTCGGGCGTTCCAGCATAGGCGGATCCAGGACATTAGTAGGGTGGTAGGGGCTAAAGAGTTCGAGTATAGGCGAATCCAGGGCAGTACGGAGGTGGGGCTACGGAGTTCGAGCATAGGCAGATCCAGGACATCAGTTCGGGGGTGGGGCTAAGGAGCTCGAGCATAGGCGGATCCAGGACATCAGTGCAGGGTGTGGCTCGGAGCTCGAGTAAAGGCGGATCCAGGACATCAGTATGGGGGTGGGGCTAAGGAGATCGAGCATAGGTGGATCCAGGACATCTGTACGGGGGTGGGGCTAAAGAGCTGGAGCATAGGCGGATCCAGGACATCAGTATGGGTGTGGGGCTAAGGAGCTCGAGCAGAGGCGGATCCAGGGCATCAGTACGGGGGTGGGGCTAAGGGGTTCAGTATAGGCGGATAAAGGACATCAGTACAGAGGTGGGGCTAAGGAGCTCAAGCATAAGCGGATCCAGGACATCAGCACAGGGGTAGGGGCTTAAGAGTTCGAGCATAGGCGGATCCAGGACATCAGTACGGGGTGGGGCTAAGGAGCTCGAGCATAAGCGGAGCCAGGATATCAGTACGGGGTTGAGGCTAAGGAGTTTGAGCATAGGCGGATCCAGCATATCGGTACGGGGTGGGGCTAAGGAGATCCAGCATAGGCGGATCCAGGACATCTGTACGGAGGTGGGGCTAAGGAGCTCGAGCATAGGCAGATCCAGGACATCAGTATGGGTGTGGGCTAAGGAGCTCGAGCAGAGGCGGATCCAGGACATCAGTACGGGGCTGGGGCTAAGGGGCTCAGTATAGGCGGATCAAACACATCAGTACGGGGGTGGGGCTAAGGAGCTCGAGCATAAGCGGATCCAGGACATCAAGGGGCTAAAGAGTTAAAACAGGTAGGGGCTAAAGAGTTAAAACATAAGCGGATCCAGGACATCAGTACGGGGGTGGGGCTAAGGAGCTCGAGCATAAGCGGATTCAGGACATCAGTACGTGGGTGGGGCACGGGAGCTCGAGCATAGGTGGATCCAGGACATCAGTTCGGTGGTGGGGCTGAGGTCTCGAGCTGGGGCATAACTCGGTAACAAATAGGCTGAATTGGGTGAAAATCTGCAGGTATAGGCGAAATACCGTCGGAAAACCCATCATATTTTATATTGTATCTCCTTTCTTCTCGTCATGCCCAGTCTTTGCTTAACAAAACAAACATTATGCGTGTGTTTATTTATTTGATCACATGAACAGAGGGCAAGCGTGGTGCAGTATGCAGAGACATGCTAATTTAGGAAAACATGGGCCTAGACAGGGGATTGAATTGAGCCATAATGAGAACACAAAACCTAAAACTCCAACATTGCGTTGTTATAAGTATCAATTTGCTGAAAAAACTCGCCTGTCAATCGAACTTTTTGGCTAACGTACATTGTCACCGGCTTCTCCTGCGCCAGAGCGGCACCTGCCGAGGCTGCAGGCCGAGGTATCAGAAGCCGGTGACGAACGAAGTAAGAAACGGCTTCTATTCTGACAGTTTTTCCGGTCTCGTCGTCAGAAGCCGGTGACGAACGAAGTAAGAAACGGCTTCTATTCTGACAGTTTTTCCGGTCTCGTCGTGTCAGAAGCCGGTGACGAACGAAGTAAGAAACGGCTTCTATTCTGACAGTTTTTCCGGTCTCGTCGTCTGTTGTTGTTGTTGTTGTCTGTTCTGAGCGCTGGTATCAGAGACCTAAAACTTTTGTGGATAGAAGGCACTTCCAAATGAATAAGCACCACGGTTGTCAATTTTCAAAATTTTCAAAATTTTGCCCAGAATTTTGCATTATGTGATTTTTAACTTTTATTTTTCTATTTTTTGCTAATTCATCTAGACTCTTCAAACTTGCACCCTTTTACATCAGGGAAATTTGTGGATCACACAAAAAGTTTGAAAGAAAAAGTTGTAAATTTAAGGCTCCAAATTAGCTTTTAAACTTTGCACCCTAAATTTGGCATAAAACTCATAGTCTAAACTACAGGCTCGAAATATCTGAAGCTACAGCAGTTTAGGTTCTGAGTCAAATACCAATTTAAAGCCCGGTTTGTGCAGTACTGCACAAACACAGAAACAAAAGAAAAACGGAAATTTAAGGGTCCTTTTTGGCCCATTCTGCGAAGGTCTGCATTTCCCAAAATATCAGTCGAACCCTTATATCTTCCGATCTAATTAAGATAAATTAGTTCCCATTTCAGATAATAAAAGAGAATAGCCTCCTTTATTATATATTTAGAGATAAAAACTTTCAGACTGTAACTTTTTATTTTAGAGGCAAAAATAAAATATAAGTTTTTAAAATTTTTATTCTCAGCCCCCTGGTTTCCAGACCATGATAGCTACGGCATTGAACTTAACACGGCTGGATAGAAAACTTCGTTGCCGTCATTTTTCTCACTCATACCCCCCACTTATCTCTTACGGCTTCCGCGCTATCAGCCGTAAAATACATTTCAAAGTGGTAATTTTATCGGTTCATTTTTGCTTCACACCAGGATTTCGAATGGTTAATATAGATGGAAGTGGATGAAATTCGGCAAAAAGCTAGTTCAAAGACATATCTTGCCATCGCAACAGGTTGCATATCATAGCAACAACAGTGTACCTTTAATTAAATGTAATACACAATGCTAGTAAGTTTTCCGCTCGAAACCTCACCCCGCCGTTCGGCCGTAGCGTGGCTGCGGGCGGCGCACTGGTAGCTGCTATGCGAGACAGATACCTACGCATGCTATAGACCAGCGCGAATGCCCGGTGGAGGCAGGGTAGTCTGTCTCGTTTCGGCTCCTCTACTCGTGCGGCGGGCGCCTTGTCTATTAGACATTCATATCAGTCGGACGGCCGGGTGGCGGCCGTGCGGTAGGGTCCTGCTCGCTGCGGCGACTTGCGACGAATAAAAAACAAAATGGTGGTCAGGAACTGGTTTGCTTGTTTGGTTTGTTGTGTTTTGTTTTTTTATGTGTGTCCAAATCTTACTGTGTATGTGTGTGATAGGTCCGGTAAAAGTGATGTGTTTTATGAGAGAGATAAGAGAGGCCCCACCACTTAAGCCTTCGGGCTTTTGCGTCAATCTATTTGTTATACCTGTCATATTGTTTCCGTCCAATAAAAGTTTATCATCTGTCTATCTATCTACCCACTAGTTAATGCATCCTCTAACCAAAGGTAGCACTGGCCAAAGGATCCACCGTTGCACACCATTTCTTTCCCAGCCGAATAAACCTCTTTGTGGTGATACCATGACACGTGACTCCTTGCACTCCCTGCTTAAATAAACTTAATAAGCAGTGGCGGATCCAGGCCATTAGTATGGGGGTGGGGCTAAGGAGCTCGAGCATAGGCGGATCCAAGACACCAGTACCGGGGTGGGGCTAGTGAGCTCGAGCATAGGCGGATCCAGGACATCAGTAGGGGAGTGGGGTTAAGGAGCTCGAGCATAGGCGGATCCAGGACATCAGTACAGGAATGGGGCTAAGGAGCTTGAGCATAGGCGGATCCAGGACAGTACGGAGGTAAGGCTACGGAGTTCGAGCATAGGCGGAACCAGGACATCAGTTAAGTGCGTGGGGCTAAGGAGCTCGAGCATAGGCGGATCCAGGACATCAGTACGGGGATGGGCCTGAGGAGTTTGAGCATAGGCGGATCCAGGACATCAGTTCGGGGATGGGGCTAAGGAGCTCAAACATAGGCAGATCCAGGACATCAGTACGGGGGTGGGGCTAAGGAGATCGAGCATAGGCGGATCCAGGACATCAGTCCGGGGGTGGAACTAAGGAGCTCGAGCATAGGCGGATCCAGGACATCAGTACGGGGATGGGCCTGAGGAGTTTGAGCATAGGCGGATCCAGGACATCAGTTCGGAGATGGGGCTAAGGAGCTCGAACATAGGCGGATCCAGGACATCAGTACGGGGGTGGGGCTACGGAGTTCGAGCATAGGCGGATCCAGGACATCAGTAGGGGAGTGGGGTTAAGGAGCTCCAGCATAGGGGGATCCAGGACATCAGTAAGGGGGTGGGACTAAGGAGCTCGAGCATAGGCGGATCCAGGACATCAATAGGGGTAGGGCTAAGGAGCTCGAGCATAGGCGGATCCAGGACATCAGTACGGGGATGGACCTAAGGAGCTCGAGCATAGGCGGATCCAGGACATCAGTTCGGGGGTGGGGCTAAGGAGCTCGATCATAGGCGGATCCAGGACATCAGTACGGGGTTCGAACTCGAGACCTCAAGCATAGGCGGATCCAGGACATCAGTACGGGAATGGGGCTAAGGAGCTTGAGCATAGGCGGATCCAGGACAGTACGGAGGTGGGGCTACGGAGTTCGAGCATAGGCGGATCCAGGACATCAGTAAGGGAGTGGGGTTAAGGAGCTCGAGCATAGGCGGACCCAGGACATCAGTAAGGGGGTTAGGCTAAGGGCTCGAGCATAGGCGGATCCAGGACATCAATAGGGGTAGGGCTAAGGAGCTCGAGCATAGGCGGATCCAGGACATCAGTACGGGGATGGACCTAAGGAGCTCGAGCATAGGCGGATCCAGGACATCAGTTCGGGGTGGGGCTAAGGAGCTCGAGCATAAGCGGACCCAGGACATCAGTACGGGGGTGGGGCTACGGAGTTCGAGCATAGGCGGAACCAGGACATCAGTAAGTGCGTGGGGCTAAGGAGCTCGAGCATAGGCGGATCCAGGACATCAGTGCGGGGATGGGCCTGAGGAGTTTGAGCAGAGGCGGATCCAGGACATCAGTTCGAAGATGGGGCTAAGGAGCTCGAACATAGGCGGATCCAGGACATCAGTACGAGGGTGGGGCTAAGGAGCTCGAGCATAGGCGGATCCAGGACATCAGTCCGGGAGTGGAACTAAGGAGCTCGAGCATAGGCGGATCCAGGACATCAGTACGGGGTGGGGCTAAGCAGCTCGAGCATAGGCGGATCCAGGACATCAGTACGGGGATGGGGCTAGGGAGCTCGAGCATAGGCGGATCCATGACAGTACGGAGGTGGGGCTACGGAGTTCGAGCATAGGCGGATCCAGGACATCAGTAAGGGGGTGGGGCTAAGGAGCTCGAGCATAAGCGGATCCAGGACATCAGCACGGGGGTAGGGGCTAAAGATTTCGAGCATAGGCGGATCCAGGACATCAGTACGAGGGTGGGCCTAGGGAGATAGAGAATAGGCGAATCCAGGACATCAGTACGAGGGTGGGGCTAGGGAGTTAGAGCATAGGCGGATCCAGGACATCAGTACGGGGGTGGGGCTAAGGAGCTCGAGCATAGGCGGATCCATGACATCAGTTCGGGGGTGGGGCTAAGGAGCTCGAGCATAGGCGGATCCAGGACATAAGTGCGGGGGTGGGGCTCCGGAGCTCGAGTAAAGGCGGATCCAGGACATCAGTACGGGGGTGGGGCTAAGGAGATGGAGCATAGGCGGATCCAGGACATCAGTACGGAGGTGGGGCTAAGAAGTTAGAGCATAGGCTGATCCAGGACATCAGTACGGGGGTTAGGCTACGGAAATCGAGCATAGACGGATCTAGGACATCAGTACGGGGGTGAGGCTAAGGAGCTCGAGCATAAGCGGATCCAGGACATCAGTACGGGGGTAGAGGCTAAGGAGTTCGAGCATAAGCGGATCCAGGATATCAGTACGGGGATGGGACTAAGAAGCTCGAGCATAGGCGGATATAGGTCATCAGTTCGGGGGTGGGGCTAAGGAACTCGAGCATAAGCGGATCCAGGACATCAGTACGGGGTGGTGCTAAGGAAATCGAGCATAGGCGGATCCAGGAAATCAGTATGGGGTGGGGCTAGTTGGCTAGCGCATAAGCGGATCCAGGACATCAGTAGGGGGTAGGGGCTATGGAGTTCGAGCATAGGCGGATCCAGGGCATTACAGAGGTGGGGCTACGGAGTTCCAGCATAAGCAGATCCAGGACATCAGTAAGGGGTTGGGGTAAGGAGCTCGAGCATAGGCGGTTCCAGGACATCAGTACGTGGGTGGGGCTAAAGAGCTCGGGCATAGGCGGATCCAGGACATCAGTTCGGTGGTGGGGCTGAGGTCTCGAGCTGGGGCATAACTCGGTAACAAATAGGCTGAATTGGGTGAAAATCTGCAGGTATAGGTGAAATACTGTCGGAAAACCCGTCATATTTTATATTGCATCGCCTTTCTTCTGGTCATGCGTAGTCTTTGCTTAACAAAACAAACATTATACGTGTGTATTTTTATGTGATGACATGAACAGAGGGCAAGCGTGGTGCAGTATGCAGAAACATGCTAATTTAGGAAAACATGGGCCTAGACAGGGGATTAAATGGAGCCATAATGAGACCACAAAACCTAAAACTCAAACATTGCGTTGTTATAAGTATCAAACTGCTGAAAACACTCGCCTGTCAATCGAACTGTTTGGCTAACGTACATTGTCACCGGCTTCTCCTGCGCCGGAGCGGCACCTGCCGAGGCCGCAGGCCGAGGTCTGTCTGTTGTTGTCTGTTCTGAGCGCTGGTATCAGAGACCTAAAACTTTTGTGGATAGAAGGCACTTCCAAATGAATAAGCACCACGGTTGTCAATTTTCAAAATTTTCAAAATTTTGCCCAGAATTTTGCATTATGTGATTTTTAACTTTTATTTTTCTATTTTTTCCTAATTCATTTAGACTCTTCAAACTTGCACCCTTTTACATCAGGGAAATTTGTAGTTCACACAAAAAGTTGGAAAGAAAAAGCTTTAAATTTAGGGCTCTAAATTAGCTTTTAAACTTTGCACCCTAAATTTGGCATAAAACTCATGGTCTAAACTACAGGCTCGAAATATCTGAAGCTACAGCAGTTCAGGTTCTGAGTCAAATATCAACTTAAAGGCCGGTTTGTGCAGTACTGCACAAACACAGAAACAAAACAAAAACGAAAATTTAAGGGTCCTTTTTGGCCCATTCCGTGAAGGTCTGCATTTCCCAAAATATCATTCAAACGCTTATATCTTCCGATCTAATTGATAAAAATTAGTTCCCATTTCAGATAATAAGAGAGAATAGCCTCCTTTATTATATATTTAGAGATAAAAACTTTCAGACTGAAACTTTTTATTTTATAGGCAAAAATAAAATATAAGTTTTTATAATTTTTGTTCTCAGCCCCCTGGTTTCCAGACCATGATAGCTACGGTATTGAACTTAACACGGCTGGATAGAAAACTTCGTTGCCGTCATTTTTCTCACCCATACCCCCCACTTATCTCTTACGGCTTCCGCGCTATAAGCCGTAAAGTACATTTCAAAGTGGTAATTTTATCAGTTCATTTTTGCTTCACACCGGGGTTTAGGGTGGTTAGAGTCATTGGAGGGAAATGAAATTTTGCATGCAGCTAGGTAAGAGACATATGTCGACATTCCATCTGCATAGATATCAATGAAACACCAAGTTACCTTTACAAACATGCCGTTTCTCCACGCAACGTTGTAGCAAATCACCACGCGTCACCCGTGCGTCCACGCCGCGGCAACGCCGGCGATCGGCGCGGCCGTTTCTGTTTATTTATGGTCTGGTAAAAAAGTACCCGTTACTACCCATAATGCATCACAAGTAATTAGAGTACCGTAAAAGTCCGAGTTTACAATAAGAGTATTATGTTTCTGTTTTTGGACCATGGGTGGATCCAGGGAATAAGTAGGCTAGGTGCCCCCCTCACCCTTCTCCCCCCATCCCCCTCCCCCAACCCCCAATCGACCATCGGCGCCCTCTGAAATTGTAAAGACACGCCTCTCAAGGTCGATGACGCTCCCTGAAATGTCGCTTCCCATACGCGGATCCAGGATTGCCTATCGGGAGCGAGGTGGAAGGGGAAATTTCCTGGTGGGCGCTATCTACACCAGGGACGCCACTTTTGGCCGGAAAACCTATCAAGTAGGCGCTAAAACCTATCAGTAGACCCCGATACCTGCATCTCGGGGAAAACGACATTTCAGGGGGTGCCATCGAACTTTCCAGGGGTTTCCGGGACAATTTCAGGGGGCGCTAAGATTATATGGGGGGCACCTGTCCCCTTTCCCCCTTGGATCCGCCTATGTCGTTTCGGGGGGGGCACGGAGGTGGGGTCGTTACGGGTGTGGGGGTAAGGAGCTCGAGCATAAGCGGATCCAGGACATCAGCATGGGGGTAGGGGCTAAAGAGTTCGAGCATAGGCAGACCCAGGACATCAGTACGAGGGTGGGGCTAGGGAGTTAGAGCATAGGCGGATCCAGGACATCGGTACGAGGGTTGGGCTAGGGAGTTAGAGCATAGGCGGATCCAGGACATCGGTACGAGGGTCGGGCTAGGGAAATAGAGCATGGGCGGATCCAGGACATTAGTACGGGGATGGGGCTAAGCAGCTGAGCATTAGCGGATTCAGGACATCAGTACGGGATGAGACTCGGGAGTTCCAGCATAGGCGGATCCAGGACATCAGTAGGGGGGGTAGGGGCTACGGAGTTCGAGCATAGGCGGATCCAGGATATTAGTACGGGGATGGGGCTAAGGAGATCGAGCATAGGCGGATCTAGAACATCTGTACGGGGGTGGAGATAAGGAGCTCGAGCATAGGCTGATCCAGGACATCAGTATGGGTGTGGGGCTAAGGAGCTCGAGCAGAGGCGGATCTAGGACATCAGTACGGCGGTGGGGCTAAAGGGCTTGAGTATAGGCGGATCAAGGACATCAGTACGGGGGTGAGGCTAAGGAGCTCAAGCATAAGCGGATCCAGGATATCAGAACGTGGGTAGGGGCTAAAGAGTTCGAGCATAGGCGGATCCAGGACATCAGTACGGGGGTGGGGCTAAGAAGCTCGAGCATAAGCGGATTCAGCTGATCAGTACGGGGGTGGGGCTCGGGAGCTCGAGCATAGGCGGATCTAGGACATCAGTACGGTGGTGGGGCTCGGGCGTTCCAGCATAGGCGGATCCAGGACATTAGTAGGGTGGTAGGGGCTAAAGAGTTCGAGTATAGGCGAATCCAGGGCAGTACGGAGGTGGGGCTACGGAGTTCGAGCATAGGCAGATCCAGGACATCAGTTCGGGGGTGGGGCTAAGGAGCTCGAGCATAGGCGGATCCAGGACATCAGTGCAGGGGTGTGGCTCCGGAGCTCGAGTAAAGGCGGATCCAGGACATCAGTGGGGGGGGTAGGGGCTACGGAGTTCGAGCATAGGCGGATCCAGGACATCAGTAAGAAGGTGGGGTAAGGAGCTCGAGCATAGGCGGATCCAGGACATCAGTAGGGGGTAGGGGCTAAGGAGTTCGAGCATAGGCGGATCCAGGACATCAGTACGAGGGTGGGCCTAAGGAGCTCCAGCAAAGGCGGATCCAGGCCTCAGTACGGGGGTGGGGCTAAGGAGCCTGAGCATAGGCGGATCTAGGACATCAGTACGGTGGTGGGGCTCGGGCGTTCCAGCATAGGCGGATCCAGGACAACAGTAGGGTGGTAGGGGCTAAAGAGTTCGAGTATAGGCGAATCCAGGGCAGTACGGAGGTGGGGCTACGGAGTTCGAGCATAGGCAGATCCAGGACATCAGTTCGGGGGTGGGGCTAAGGAGCTCGAGCATAGGCGGATCCAGGACATCAGTGCAGGGGTGTGGCTCCGGAGCTCGAGTAAAGGCGGATCCAGGACATCAGTGGGGGGTAGGGGCTACGGAGTTCGATCATAGGCGTATCCAGGACATCAGTAAGAAGGTGGGGTAAGGAGCTCGAGCATAGGCGGATCCAGGACATCAGTAGGGGGTAGGGGCTAAGGAGTTCGAGCATAGGCGGATCCAGGACATCAGTACGAGGGTGGGCCTAAGGAGCTCCAGCAAAGGCGGATCCAGGCCTCAGTACGGGGGTGTGGCTAAGGAGCTCGAGCATAGGCGGATCTAGGACATCAGTACGGTGGTGGGGCTCGGGCGTTCCAGCATAGGCGGATCCAGGACAACAGTAGGGTGGTAGGGGCTAAAGAGTTCGAGTATAGGCGAATCCAGGGCAGTACGGAGGTGGGGCTACGGAGTTGGAGCATAGGCAGATCCAGGACATCAGTTCGGGGGTGGGGCTAAGGAGCTCGAGCATAGGCAGATCCAGGACATCAGTGCAGGGGTGTGGCTCTGGAACTCGAGTAAAGGCGGATCCAGGACATCAGTACGGGGGTGGGGCTAAGGAGATCGAGCATAGGTGGATCCAGGACATCTGTACGGGGGTGGGGCTAAGGAGCTGGAGCATAGGCGGATCCAGGACATCAGTATGGGTGTGGGGCTAAGGAGCTCGAGCAGAGGCGGATCCAGGGCATCAGTACGGGGGTGGGGCTAAGGGGTTCGAGTATAGGCGGATAAAGGACATCAGTACAGAGGTGGGGCTAAGGAGCTCAAGCATAGGCGGATCCAGGACATCAGCACAGGGGTAGGGGCTAAAGAGTTCGAGCATGGGCGGATCCAGGACATCAGTACGGGGGTGGGGCTAAGGAGCTCGAGCATAAGCGGAGCCAGGATATCAGTACGGGGGTAGAGGCTAAGGAGTTTGAGCATAGGCGGATCCAGCATATCGGTACGGGGATTGGGCTAAGGATATCCAGCATAGGCGGATCCAGGACATCTGTACGGAGGTGGGGCTAAGGAGCTCGAGCATAGGCGGATCAAGGACATCAGTATGGGTGTCGGGCTAAGGAGCTCGAGCAGAGGCGGATCCAGGACATCAGTACGGGGCTGGGGTAAGAGGCTCGAGTATAGGCGGATCAAAGACATCAGTACGGGGGTGGGGCTAAGGAGCTCGAGCATAAGCGGATCCAGGACATCAAGGGGCTAAAGAGTTAAAACAGGTAGGGGCTAAAGAGTTAAAACATAAGCGGATCCAGGACATCAGTACGGGGGTGGGGCTAAGGAGCTCGAGCATAAGCGGATTCAGGACATCAGTACGTGGGTGGGGCTCGGGAGCTCGAGCATAGGCGGATCCAGGACATCAGTAGGGGAAGTGGCTAAGGAGTTCAAGCATAGGCGGATCCAGGGCAGTATAGAGGTGGGGCTACGGAGTTCGAGCATAGGCAGATCCAGGGCATATGTAAGGGGGTGGGGTAAGGAGCTCGAGCATGGGCGGATCCAGGACATCAGTTCGGTGGTGGGGCTGAGGTCTCGAGCTGGGGCATAATTCGGTAACAAATAGGCTGAATTGGGTGAAAATCTGCAGGTATAGATGGAATACCGTCGGAAAACCCATCATATTTAATATTGCATCTCCTTTCTTCTCGTCATGCCCAGTCTTTGCTTAACAAAACAAACATTATGCGTGTGTTTATTTCTTTGATGATATGAACAGAGGGCAAGCGTGGTGCAGTATGCAGAGACATGCTAATTTAGGAAAACATGGGCCTAGACAGGGGATTGAATGGAGCCATAATGAGAACACAAAACCTAAAACTCCAACATTGCGTTGTTATAAGTATCAAACTCCTGAAAAAAACTCGCCTGTCAATCGAACTGTGTGGCTAACGTACATTGTCACCGGCTTCTCCTGCGCCAGAGCGGCACCTGCCGAGGCCGCAGGCCGAGGTTGTCTGTTGTTGTTGTCTGTTCTGAGCGCTGGTATCAGAGACCTAAAACTTTTGTGGATAGAAGGCACTTCCAAATGAATAAGCACCACGGTTGTCAATTTTCAAAATTTTCAAAATTTTGCCCAGAATTTTGCATTATGTAATTTTTAACTTTTATTTTTCTATTTTTGCTAATTCATCTACAGTCTTCAAACTTGCACCCTTTTACATCAGGGAAATTTGTAGTTCACACAAAACGTTTGAAAGAAAAAGTTATAAATTTAAGGGTCTAAATTAGCTTTTAAACTTTGCACCCTAAATTTGGCATAAAACTCATAGTCTAAACTACAAGCTCGAAATATCTGAAGCTACAGCAGTTCAGGTTCTGAGTCAAATACCAATTTAAAGGCCGGTTTGTGCAGTACTGCACAAACACAGAAACAAAACAAAAACGGAAATTTAAGGGTCCTTTTTGGCCCATTCTGTGAAGGTCTGCATTTCCCAAAATATCAGTCAAACTCTTATATCTTCCGATCTAATTAATATAAATTAGTTCCCATTTTAGATAACAAAAGAGAATAGCCTCCTTTATTATATATTCAGAGATAAAAACTTTCAGACTGAAACTTTTTATTTTAGAGGCAAAAATAAAATATAAGTTTTTAAAAATTTTATTCTCAGCCCCCTGGTTTCCAGACCATGATAGCTACGGTATTGAACTTAACACGGCTGGATAGAAAACTTCGTTGCCGTCATTTTTCTCACTCATACCCCCACTTATCTCTTACGGCTTCCGCGCTAACAGCCGTAAAATACATTTCAAAGTGGTAATTTTATCGGTTCATTTTTGCTTCACACCAGGATTTCGAATGGTTGATATAGATGGAAGTGGATGCAATTCGGCAAAAAGCTAGTTGAAAGACATATCTTGCCATCGCAGCAGGTTGCATATCATAGCAACAACAGTGTACCTTTAATTAAATGTAATACACAATGCTAGTATGTTTTCCGCTCGAAACCTCACCCCGCCGTTCGGCCGTAGCGTCGCTGCGGGCGGCGCACTGGTAGCTGCTATGCGAGACAGATACCATAGCTATCTACGCATGCTATAGACCAGCGCGAATGCCCGGTGGTGGCAGGGTAGTCTGTCTCGTTTCGGCTCCTCTACTCGTGCGGCGGGCGCGTTGTCTATTGAATATTCATATCAGTCGGACGGCCGGGTGGCGGCCGTGCGGTAGGGTCCCGCTCGCTGCGGCGACTTGCGACGAATAAAAAACAAAATGGTGGTCAGGAACTGGTTTGCTTGTTTGGTTTCTTGTGTTTTGTTTCTTTATGTGTGTCCAAATCTTACTGTGTATGTGTGTGATAGGTCCGGTAAAAGTGATGTGTTTTATGAGAGAGATAAGAGAGGCCCCACCACTTAAGCCTTCGGGCTTTTGCGTCAATCTATTTGTTATACCTGTCATATTGTTTCCGTCCAATAAAAGTTTATCATCTGTCTATCTATCTACCCACTAGTTAATGCATCCTCTAACCATAGGTAGCACTGGCCAAAGGATCCACCGTTGCACACCATTTCTTTCCCAGCCGAATAAACCTCTTTGTGGTGATACCATGACACGTGACTCCTTGCACTCCCTGCTTAAATAAACTGAATAAGCAGTGGCGGATCCAGGCCATTAGTATGGGGGGTGGGGCTAAGGAGCTCGAGCATAGGCGGATCCAAGACATCAGTACCGGGGTGGGGCTAGTGAGCTCGAGCATAGGCGGATCCAGGACATCAGTACGGGGTGGGGCTAAGGAGCTCGAGCATAGGCGGATCCAGGACATCAGGAGCGGGTTGGAACTCGGGACCTCGAGCATAAGCGGATCCAGGACATCAATACGGGGGTGGGGCTAAGGAGCTCAAGCATAGGCGGATCCAGGACATCAGTAGGGGGTGGGGCTAAGGAGCTCCAGCATAGGCGGATCCAGGACATCAGTTCGGGGGTGGGGTTAAGGAGCTCGAGCATAGGCGGACCCAGGACATCAGTACGAGGGTGGGCTAAGGAGATCGAGCATAGGCGAATCCAGGACATCAGCACGGAGGTGGGGCTAAGGAGCTCGAGCATAGGCGGATCCAGGACATCAGTACAGGGGTGGGGCTAAGGAGTTCGAGCATAGGCGGAACCAGGACATCAGTACGGGGATGGGCCTAAGGAGCTCGATCATAGGCGGATCCAGGACATCAGTTCGGGGGTGGGGCTAAGGAGCTCGAGCATAGGCGGATCCAGGACATCAGTACGGGGGTGGTGTTAAGGAGCTCGAGCATAAGCGGATTCAGCTCATCAGTACGGAGGTGGGGCTCGGGAGCTCGAGCATAGGCGGATCCAGGACATCAGTACGGAGGTGGGGCAAAGAAGTTCGAGCATAGGCGGATCCAGGACATCAGTACGGGGGTGGGGCTAAGGAGCTCGAGCATAGGCGGATCCAGGACATCAGTGCGGGGGTGGGGCTCCGGAGCTCGAGTAAAGGCGGATCCAGGACATCAATACGGGGGTGGGGCTAAGGGGCTGGAGCATAGGCGGATCCAGGACATAAGTATGGGTGTGGGGCTAAGGAGCTCGAGCAGAGGCGGATCCAGGACATCAGTACGGGGGGTGGGGCTAAGGGGCTCGAGTATAGGCGGATCAAGGACATCAGTACGGGGGTGGGGCTAAGGAGCTCGAGCATAAGCGGATCCAGGACATCAGCACGGGGGTGAGGCTAAGGAGCTGGAGCATAGGCGGATCCAGGACATAAGTATGGATGTGGGGCTAAGGAGCTCGAGCAGAGGCGGATCCAGGACATCAGTACGGGGGGTGGGGCTAAGGAGCTCGAGCAGAGGCGGATCCAGGACATCAGTACGGGGGTGGGGCTAAGGAGATCGAGCATAGGCGGATCCAGGACATCTGTACGGGGGGTGGGGCTAAGGAGCTGGAGCATAGGCGGATCCAGGACATAAGTATGGGTGTGGGGCTAAGGAGCTCGAACAGAGGCGGATCCAGGACATCAGTACGGGGGTGGGGCTAAGGGGCTCGAGTATAGGCGGATCAAGGACATCAGTACGGGTTGGGGCTAAGGAGCTCGAGCATAAGCGGATCCAGGACATCAGCACGGGGGTAGGGGCTAAAGAGTTCGAGCACAGGCGGATCCAGGATATCAGTACGAGGGTGGGGCTAAGGAGCTCGAGCATAAGCGGATTCAGGACATCAGTACGGGGGTGGGGCTCGGGAGCTCGAGCATAGGCGAATCCAGGACATCAGTAGAGGGTCGGGGCTGAGCGTAGGCGGTTCCAGGGCAATACAGAGGTGGGGCTAAGGAGCTCGAGCAGAGGCGGATCCAGGACATCAGTACGGGGGTGGGGCTAAGGAGATCGAGCATAGGCGGATCCAGGACATCTGTACGGGGGTGGGGCTAAGGAGCTGGAGCATAGGCGGATCCAGTACATAAGTATGGGTGTGGGGCTAAGGAGCTCGAACAGAGGCGGATCCAGGACATCAGTACGGGGGTGGGGCTAAGGGGCTCGAGTATAGGCGGATCAAGGACATCAGTACGGGGGTGGGTTTAAGGAGCTCGAGCATAAGCGGATCCAGGACATCAGCACGTGGGTAGGGGCTAAAGAGTTCGAGCATAGGCGGATCCAGGACATCAGTACGGGGGTGGGGCTAAGAAGCTCGAGCATAAGCGGATTCAGCTGATCAGTACGGGGGTGGGGCTCGGGAGCTCGAGCATAGGCGGATCTAGGACATCAGTACGGTGGTGGGGCTCGGGCGTTCCAGCATAGGCGGATCCAGGACATTAGTAGGGTGGTAGGGGCTAAAGAGTTCGAGTATAGGCGAATCCAGGGCAGTACGGAGGTGGGGCTACGGAGTTCGAGCATAGGCAGATCCAGGACATCAGTTCGGGGGTGGGGCTAAGGAGCTCGAGCATAGGCGGATCCAGGACATCAGTGCAGGGGTGTGGCTCCGGAGCTCGAATAAAGGCGGATCCAGGACATCAGTGGGGGGGGGGTAGGGGCTACGGAGTTCGAGCATAGGCGGATCCAGGACATCAGTAAGAAGGTGGGGTAAGGAGCTCGAGCATAGGCGGATCCAGGACATCAGTAGGGGGTAGGGGCTAAGGAGTTCGAGCATAGGCGGATCCAGGACATCAGTACGGAGGTGGGGCTAAAAAGTTCGAGCATAGGCGGATCCAGGACATCAGTACGGGGGTGGGGCTAAGGAGCTCCAGCAAAGGCGGATCCAGGCCTCAGTACGGGGGTGGGGCTAAGGAGCTCGAGCATAGGCGGATCTAGGACATCAGTACGGTGGTGGGGCTCGGGCGTTCCAGCATTGGCGGATCCAGGACAATAGTAGGGTGGTAGGGGCTAAAGAGTTCGAGTATAGGCGAATCCAGGGCAGTACGGAGGTGGGGCTACGGAGTTCGAGCATAGGCAGATCCAGGACATCAGTTCGGGGGTGGGGCTAAGGAGCTCGAGCATAGGCGGATCCAGGACATCAGTGCAGGGGTGTGGCTCTGGAACTCGAGTAAAGGCGGATCCAGGACATCAGTACGGGGTTGGGGCTAAGGAGATCGAGCATAGGTGGATCCAGGACATCTGTACGGGGGTGGGGCTAAAGAGCTGGCGCATAGGCGGATCCAGAAAATCAGTATGGGTGTGGGGCTAAGGAGCTCGAGCAGAGGCGGATCCAGGGCATCAGTACGGGGGTGGGGCTAAGGGGTTCGAATATAGGCGGATAAAAGACATCAGTACAGAGGTGGGGCTAAGGAGCTCAAGCATAAGCGGATCCAGGACATCAGCACAGGGGTAGGGGCTAAAGAGTTCGAGCATAGGCGGATCCAGGACATCAGTACGGGGACGGGGCTAAGGAGCTCGAGCATAAGCGGAGCCAGGATATCAGTACGGGGGTAGAGGCTAAGGAGTTTGAGCATAGGCGGATCCAGCATATCGGTACGGGGATTGGGCTAAGGAGATCCAGCATAGGCGGATCCAGGACATCTGTACGGAGGTGGGGCTAAGGAGCTCGAGCATAGGCGGATCCAGGACATCAGTATGGGTGTCGGGCTAAGGAGCTCGAGCAGAGGCGGATCCAGGACATCAGTAGGGGTAGTGGCTAAGGAGTTCAAGCATAGGCGGATCCAGGGCAGTATAGAGGTGGGGCTACGGAGTTCGAGCATAGGCAAATCCAGGACATATGTAAGGGGGTGGGGTAAGGAGCTCGAGCATAGGCGGATCCAGGACATCAGTTCGGTGGTGGGGCTGAGGTCTCGAGCTGGGGCATAATTCGGTAACAAATAGGCTGAATTGGGTGAAAATCTGCAGGTATAGGTGAAATACCGTCGGAAAACCCATCATATTTTATATTGTATCTCCTTTCTTCTCGTCATGCCCAGTCTTTGCTTACCAAAACAAACATTATGCGTGTGTTTATTTCTTTGATGATATGAACAGAGGGCAAGCGTGGTGCAGTATGCAGAGATATGCTAATTTAGGAAAACATGGGCCTAGACAGGGGATTGAATGGAGCCATAATGAGAACACAAAACCTAAAACTCCAACATTGCGTTGTTATAAGTATCAAACTGCTGAAAAAAACTCGCCTGTCAATCGAACTGTTTGGCTAACGTACATTGTCACCGGCTTCTCCTGCGCCAGAGCGGCACCTGCCGAGGCCGCAGGCCGAGGTCTGTCTGTTGTTGTCTGTTCTGAGCGCTGGTATCAGAGACTTAAAACTTTTGTGGATAGAAGGCACTTCCAAATGAATAAGCACCACGGTTGTCAATTTTCGAAATTTTCAAAATTTTGCCCAGAATTTTGCATTATGTGATTTTTAACTTTTATTTTTCTTTTTTTGCTAATTCATCTACAGTCTTCAAACTTGCACCCTTTTACATCAGGGAAATTTGTAGTTCACACAAAAAGTTGGAAAGGGAAAAAGTTTTAAATTTAAGGCTCTAAATTAGCTTTTAAACTTTGCACCCTAAATTTGGCATAAAACTCATGGTCTAAACTACAGGCTCGAAATATCTGAAGCTACAGCAGTTCAGGTTCTGAGTCAAATACCAACTTAAAGGCCGGTTTGTGCAGTACTGCACAAACACAGAAACAAAACAAAAACGGAAATTTAAGGGTCCTTTTTGGCCCATTCCGTGAAGGTCTGCATTTCCCAAAATATCATTCAAACCCTTATATCTTCCGATCTAATGAATAAAACTTAGTTCGCATTTCAGATAATAAAAGAGAATAGCCTCCTTTATGATATATTTAGAGATAAAAACTTTCAGACTGAAACTTTTTATTTTAGAGGCAAGAATAAAATATAAGTTTTTAAAAATTTTATTCTCAGCCCCCTAGTTGCCAGACCATGATAGCTACGGTATTGAACTTAACACGGCTGGATAGAAAACTTCGTTGCCGTCATTTTTCTCACTCATACCCCCCACTTATCTCTTACGGCTTCGGCGCTAACAGCCGTAAAATACATTTCAAAGTGGTAATTTTATCGGTTCATTTTTGCTTCACACCGGGGTTTAGGGTGTTTAGAGTCATTGGAGGAAATGAAATTTTGCATGCAGCTAGGTAAGAGACATATGTCGACATTCCACCTGCATAGATATCAATGAAACACCAAGTTACCTTTACTAACATGCCGTTTCTCCACGCATCGTTGTAGCACATCACCACGCGTCACCTCTGCGTCCACGCCGCGGCAACGCCGGCGATCGGAGCGGCCGTTTCTGTTTACATTTATGTGGTTATGGTCTGGTAAAAAAGTACCCAATACTACCCATAATGCATCACAAGTAATTAGAGTACCGTAAAAGTCCGAGTTTACAATAAGAGTATTATGTTTCTGTTTTTGGACCATGGGTGGATCCAGGGAATAAGTAGGCTAGGTGCCCCCCCCCCACCCTTCTCTCCCATCCCCTCCCCCAACCCCCAATCGACCATCGGCGCCCTCTGAAATTGTAAAGACACGCCTATCAAGGTGGATGACGCTCCCTGAAATGTCGCTTCCCATACGCGGATCCAGGATTGCCTATCGGGGGCGAGGTGGAAGGGGAAACTTCCTGGTGGGCGCTATCTACACCAGGGACGCCACTTTTGGCCGGAAAAACCTATCAAGTAGGCGCTAAATCTTATCAGTGGGCTCCGATACCTGCATCTCGGGGAAAACGACATTTCAGGGGGTGCCAACGAACTTTCCAGGGGTTTCCGGGACAATTTCAGGGGGCGCTAAGATTCTATGGGGGGCACCTGTCCCCTTTCCCCCTTGGATCCGCCTATGTCGTTTCGGGGGGGGCACGGAGGTGGGGTCGTTACGGGTGTGGGGGTAAGGAGCTCGAGCATAAGCGGATCCAGAACATCAGCACGGGGGTAGGGGCTAAAGAGTTCGAGCATAGGCGGATCCAGGACATCAGTACGAGGGTGGGGCTAGGGAGTTAGAGCATAGGCGGATCCAGGACATCAGTATGAGGGTGGCGCTAGGGAGTTAGAGCATAGGCGGATCCAGGACATTAGTACGGGGATGGGGCTAAGAAGCTCGAGCATTAGCGGATTCAGGACATCAGCACGGGGGTGGGACTCGGGAGTTCCAGCATAGGCAGATCCAGGACATCAGTAGGGGGGTAGGGGCTAAGGAGTTCGAGCATAGGCGGATCCAGGGCAGTACGGAGGTGGGGCTACGGAGTTCGAGCATAGGCGAATCCAGGATATTAGTACGGGGATGGGGCTAAAGAGCTCGAGCATAGGCGGATCCAGGACATCGGTGCGGGGGTTGGGCTTCGGAGCTCGAGTAAAGGCGGATCCAGGACATCAGTACGGGGTGGGGCTAAAGAGATGGAGCATAAGCGGATCCAGGACATAGTACGGGGGTAGAGGCTAAGGAGTTCGAGTATAGGCGGATCCAGGATATTAGTACGGGAGTGGGGCTAAGGAGTTCGAGCATAGGCGGATCCAGGACATCAGTACGGGGATGGGGCTAAGGAGATCGAGCATAGGCGGATCCAGGACATCTGTACGGGGGTGGGGCTAAGGACCTCGAGCATAGGCGGATCCAGGACATCAGTATGTGTGTGGGGCTAAGGAGCTCGAGCAGAGGTGGATCCAAGACATCAGTACGGGGGGTGGGGCTAAGGGGCTCGAGTATAGGCGGATCAAGGACATCAGTACGGGGGTGGGGCTAAGGAGCTCGAGCATAAGCAGATCCAGGACATCAGCACGGGGGTAGGGGCTAGAGTTCGAGCATAGGCGGATTCAGGACATCAGTACGGGGGTGGGGCTCGGGAGCTCGAGCATAGGCGGATCCAGGACATCAGTAGAGGGTGGGGGGCTGAGCATAGGCGGATCCAGGGCAATACCGAGGTGGGGCTACGGAGTTCGAGCATAGGCAGATCCAGGACATCAGTAAGGGGGTGGGGTAAGGAGCTCGAGCATAGGCGGATCCAGGACATCGGTCCGGGGGTTGGGCTTCGGAGCTCGAGTAAAGGCGGATCCAGGACATCAGTACGGGGTGGGGCTAAAGAGATGGAGCATAGGCGGATCCAGGACATAGTACGGGGGTAGAGGCTAAGGGGTTCGAGTATAGGCGGATCCAGGATATTAGTACGGGAGTGGGGCTAAGGAGCTCGAGCATAGGCGGATCCAGGACATCAGTACGGGGATGGGGCTAAGGAGATCGAGCATAGGCGGATCCAGGACATCTGTACGGGGGTGGGACTAAGGAGCTCGAGCATAGGCGGATCCAGGACAGTACGGAGGTGGGCTACGGAGTTCGAGCATAGGCGGATCCAGGACATCAGTAAGGGGGTGGGGCTAAGGAGCTCGAGCATAGGCGGATCCAGGACATCAGTACGGGGATGGGCCTCAGGAGTTCGAGCATAAGCGGATCCAGGATATCAGTTCGGGGGTGGGGCTAAGGATCTTGAGCATAGGCGGATCAAGGATTACCGATAGAGGAGGCACCGTCCGCAGGGGAAGGGGTGTAATCCGGAGCATAGGGCGCCACTTTTGACACGTAAAATCCTTCCGATGGGCGCCAATTTTTGCATCTGAGGGGAGAGGGTGGGAAGTGATATTTCAGGGGTGCCATCGAATGTTTGAGGGGGCGCCGTGGCCATTTCAGGGGGTGCTGAGGATCGACCAAAGGGGGGGTGCACGTGCCCCTATCCCCCCCGCTGCCCTGAATTCACCTATTAGCTCCAGCCTCCCTGCCATTGCCTCTAAACATCCTTTGCCTATGCTATAGCTGTAGGCATTTTCACATGGGGGGGGGGACTTAAGCCCACTAGCCTCGCCCCTTGTATCCGCTACCGTATTTAGACAAATAAATAATATATAAATCTCGTTGCACTCTATTCCATATTATCGAACAATATCAATAAGAGGAAATCGGTCATGCAGATTTTGAATCCGGTCTTCAGGTCAATGAAAGGTCACTGCGCATGCGCAGTGGAACTAATGGTAACAGAGTCTATCCCGGCAACCTACGGGTCGATTTTTTTAAATTTTGTGAACAAGAAAATGACACGGAGTGAAAACCACAAATAATGTCATAGTGAAGCTGCACTGCCCTGCGCATGCGCAGTAGAAATCTTAAAGATAAACCTTAAAGGTGAGGATATTTCAGAAGAGGACATGGACAGAGGAGAGCCAACATGCTTAAATTTAGTATGAAAGTTTTGACACCCTTGCTTACTACAAAGGTAAGTGCGCATGCGCATTAGAACTTATGGTCAGGGAGGCGATCTCGGGAGCCAATAGACCGATTGGGCTAAAAATTTGAGAGTAATAGCAGAATACTATCTGCAAATCCCAATTCACCGAATTATGACACTGCATTGTGCTGCGCATGCGCAGTATGAATTCTAAGGAATATTAGGCTATAAGG
This sequence comes from Lepas anatifera, assembly GCA_034440635.1. Taxonomy (NCBI): domain Eukaryota; kingdom Metazoa; phylum Arthropoda; class Thecostraca; family Lepadidae; genus Lepas; species Lepas anatifera. The sequence continues at coordinate 2,326,126 of JAOTON010000870.1, forward strand.
GATAGTTTAGACCAGGAGACAAACAAACGACATACCAACATGCTTCAGTCAATTATAACGGTATCTTCGCTCTCATTCACTGCAGACTTTACTGCGCATGCGGACTGGGACTTAGGATAACCGGAGCTAACTCGGCAACAAATAGGCTCAATTGTGTGAAGATCTCCAGGTATAGGTGAAATATGGTCGGCAAACCCATAATATTTTATATTGTATCTCCTTTCTTCTGGGCATAGCCAGTCTTTACTTAACAAACCAAATTTTATACGCGTGATTATTTATGTGATGACATGAACAGACGACAAACGTGGCGCAGTGTGCAGAGACATGTTAGTTTAGGAAAACATGGACTTACACATGGGATTGAATGGAGTCAGAATGAGAACATTAGACCTCAAGTCCCAACATCGCGTTAGTATGAGTATCAAACTGCTGAAAACACTCGCCTGTCAATCGAACTGTTTGACTAACGTACATTGTCACCGGCTTCTCCTGCGCCGGAGCGGCACCTGCCGAGGCCGCAGGCCGAGGTAGTAGTAGTTGTTGTCTGTTCTGAGGACTGGTATCAGATACTTGAAACTTGCAGGGATGAAAGGCAGGAACCCATAAAAAATCCCGACGGCTGCAGATTTTCGAATTTTGCAAAAACTTTTCCAAAATTTTGGATTATATTTTTCTAAACTTTTATTTTTCTATTTTTCTATTTTTAGTCTACAGCTCTCAAACTTACACTCTTTTACACACAATCAATTACCAGTTGTTGCTCAAAGTTTGAAGTAAAAAATCCAAATTTGTACTTCCAAAATGATTTTTTGAAACTTTTACCTCCAACTTGTAGTGAAATGCATTACCAAAGTTATAAGCTCGAAATATCTGAAGATATGATGCTAGGTGTTCCAAACTGGATTTTTACAGACAGAATGGACTGTGCATTACTGCATAGACACTAAACTGAACCAAAAGCATAATTTTGAAGGTCAGTTTTGGCCGTTTTTCCAAAACATTGCAATTATGGCCTAAAACTTTAAAACCGTATAACTTTCAAAATTCTGGACATTTTTGAACGCAGTTTTCTTTGTTGAGATGGGTATTGTCATTACAACAACATATTCTAAACTCAAATTTCTGAGTTAATGGGAAATATTTTTCTGCAAAAATACAATATTTTTTGTTTTTTTTGGGAATTTATGACTATATATTTCCAAATTTTCTTCTCGAAATTGGTACCAAAAAAAAGCCCGGCTCAAGTTCTACAACCGTCTGCCTGACCATACCCGCGCGTCTCCCATAGGTTTTGAGCTATATGATGATAAAGACTGAATTTGATGCGGTTTTCATAGGTTGTAATAGATTCATCACGTGATAAAGTGCCTTTATACTCAACTGAGATATATGGCTCTCTCTATACTTGTAGTATGGGAAATTATGAGCTCTGCCGTTTTTGTTTCATGACGCTCCGACGACTAGTTCGCCACTGAGGGGCAAAATACTTCGGTCCCGTTTTTCCCGCAGCAGTAGTGACGTCATTCTGCCCTTCTTGCATGGACCTTCTGTGCTGCGGCAGTAGGCTGCAGCCGGTAAATGCGTGCAAGAAAGGCATAACATTTCTATCCGAGTGTATACAGCGGGTGGCTAGCCGGTCGGGGCGGACGGGAACCTGACTAGAGGGCAGAGGGTGCCGAGGCGTGTTTAGAGATCGGAGGAAGTGAGCAATGATGCCCTCAGGCATCTAGGGAACGGTAGCAGGGTCCAGAGGCGTGCTGAGATAGCTCATGGGAGACATTTCGGACGGGGGAGCAGTGAGGATGGGGGGCTGGTACGGGACTGGAGCCTTCCCCGCCATTGACTCGGAACAGCTTCTGTCTTTGTATTAACCATAGATATTCTGACATTGGGGGGGGAGTTCAGCCCCTAGCTCCGCCCATTGTATCAACCACCATTTGAATAGCCACCATGTATGTATATAAGCATATGAAAGATTGAAGATTTCGTTGTACTCAGTACCAAATTACCGAACAATATCAATGAGAGGCAATCGACCATGCAGATTTCGAATGTGGTATTCAGGTCAACAAAAGGTCACTGCGCATGCGCACTGGATTTAATGGTAACAGAGGCTATCTCGGCAACCTACGGGTCGATTTTTTTGACATTTTGTGAACAAAAGAATAGCACGAAATATAAGTCAAAAATGTCATTGAAGCTGCACTGCTCTGCGCATGCGCAGAAGAAATTATGAAAATAAGCCTGAAAGGCTAGGATATTTCAGAGGAGGATCTGAACAGAGGGAAAGCCAACGTGCTTAAAGTTAGCATGAATGTTTTGTCACCCTTGGTAACAACAAAAGTTAGTGTGCATGCGCATTAGAACTTATGGTCATGGAGGCTATCTCGGGAGCCAATAGACCGATTTCGCTCAAATTTTTGCGAGTAAAAGCAGAATATCATCTGCTAATCCTAATTGATGGCATTATGACGCTGCACTATTATGCGCATGTGCAGTAGCAATTCTAAGGAATAATAGGCTATAAGGGATCATTTAGACCAGGAGACAAACAAACGGCATATTGACATGCTTCAGTCAACTATAACGGTACCTTTGCTCTCAATCACTGCAGACGTTACTGCGCATGCGGACTGGGACTTAGGGTAACCGAAGCTAACTCGTTAACAAATTGGCTGAATTGGGTGAAAATCTGCAGGTATAGGTGAATTACGGTCGGCAAACCCATCATATTTTATATTGTATCTCCTTTCTTCTGGTCATGCCCAGTCTTTACTTAACAAAACAACCATTATACGTGTGTTTATTTATTTGATGACATGAACAGAGGGCAAACGTGGCGCAGTGTGCAGAGACATGCTAATTTAGGAAAATATGGGCTTACAAAGGGGATTGAATGGAGTCATAACGAGAACACAAGACCTAAAGTCCGAAAATTGTGTTGGTATAAGTATCATACTGCTGAAAACACTCGCCTGTCAATCGAACTGTTTGCCTAACGTACATTGTCACCGGCTTCTCCTGCGCCGGAGCGGCACCTGCCGAGGCCGCAGGCCGAGGTCTGTTGTTGTTGTCTGTTCTGAGCGCTGGTATCAGAGACCTAAAACTTTTGTGGATAGAAGGCACTTCCAAATGAATAAGCACCACGGTTGTCAATTTTCAAAATTTTCAAAATTTTGCCCAGAATTTTGCATTATGTGATTTTTAACTTTTATTTTTCTATTTTTTGCTAAATTCATCTAGACTCTTCAAACTTGCACCCTTTTACATCAGGGACATTTGTAGTTCACACAAAAAGTTGGAAAGAAAAAGCTTTAAATTTAGGGCTCTAAATTAGCTTTTAAACTTTGCACCCTAAATTTGGCATAAAACTCATGGTCTAAACTACAGGCTCGAAATATCTGAAGCTACAGCAGTTCAGGTTCTGAGTCAAATATCAACTTAAAGGCCGGTTTGTGCAGTACTGCACAAACACAGAAACAAAACAAAAACGGAAATTTAAGGGTCCTTTTTGGCCCATTCCGTGAAGGTCTGCATTTCCCAAAATATCATTCAAACCCTTATATCTTCCGATCTAATTGATAAAAATTAGTTCCCATTTCAGATAATAAAAGAGAATAGCCTCCTTTATTATATATTTAGAGATAAAAACTTTCAGACTGAAACTTTTTATTTTATAGGCAAAAATAAAATATAAGTTTTTAAAATTTTTATTCTCAGCCCCCTGGTTTCCAGACCATGATAGCTACGGTATTGAACTTAACACGGCTGGATAGAAAACTTCGTTGCCGTCATTTTTCTCACTCATACCCCCCACTTATCTCTTACGGCTTCCGCGCTATAAGCCGTAAAATACATTTCAAAGTGGTAATTTTATCAGTTCATTTTTGCTTCACACCGGGGTTTAGGGTGGTTAGAGTCATTGGAGGGAAATGAAATTTTGCATGCAGCTAGGTAAGAGACATATGTCGACATTCCATCTGCATAGATATCAATGAAACACCAAGTTACCTTTACTAACATGCCGTTTCTCCACGCAACGTTGTAGCAAATCACCACGCGTCACCCCTGCGTCCACGCCGCGGCAACGCCGGCGATCGGCGCGGCCGTTTCTGTTTATTTATGGTCTGGTAAAAAAGTACCCAATACTACCCATAATGCATCACAAGTAATTAGAGTACCGTAAAAGTCCGAGTTTACAATAAGAGTATTATGTTTCTGTTTTTGGACCATGGGTGGATCCAGGGAATAAGTAGGCTAGGTGCCCCCCCCTCACCCTTCTCCCCCCATCCCCCTCCCCCAACCCCCAATCGACCATCGGCGCCCTCTGAAATTGTAAAGACACGCCTCTAAGGTCGATGACGCTCCCTGAAATGTCGCTTCCCATACGCGGATCCAGGATTGCCTATCGGGGCGAGGTGGAAGGGGAAACTTCCTGGTGGGCCTTTACACCAGGGACGCCACTTTGGCCGGAAAACCTATCAAGTAGGCGCTAAAACCTATCAGTAGGCCCCGATACCTGCATCCCGGGAAAACGACATTTCAGGGGTGCCATCGAACTTTCCAGGGGTTTCCGGGACAATTTCAGGGGGCGCTAAGATTCTATGGGGGGCACCTGTCCCCTTTCCCCCTTGGATCCGCCTATGTCGTTTCGGGGGCGGGGGCACGGAGGTGGGGTCGTTACGGGTGTGGGGGTAAGGAGCTCGAGCATAAGCGGATCCAGGACATCAGCATGGGGGTAGGGGCTAAAGAGTTCGAGCATAGGCAGACCCAGGACATCAGTACGAGGGTGGGGCTAGGGAGTTAGAGCATAGGCGGATCCAGGACATCGGTACGAGGGTCGGGCTAGGGAGTTAGAGCATAGGCTGTATGCTTGTGAGTTCGAAAAGCAAACTGTATTTGGCATATCATCAATATACAGATAATTTAGAATTGCGCGTGCGTTCTAATAATGATATCCTCCATCTCCCCTCCAACATGTTGCACCCTCTCCCATCGGTGCAGCATCGCGCTTCATCTCATCTGTGTTGGGCCCTCGCGCCGAGAAGCCTCTCAGAGCGCCGGGGCGCTGCCACCGGCGCCAGCCCGCTGCCGGAGCTCTCAGACTGAGGCCGCTCTTGGACGGTGTTGGTGCTTGAAAGGATCGACCGCAGATGTTTCCTGTTCCTGAAAACCAGTCGGCCAGATCCATCTAGTCGGACTGTATATTGACGAATGGAACGGAGAACCCTCGTGATCACACCTGTGCGATCCCATCGTTTTGTTATTGGGTTTTGAACCCGTACGATTTGGCCAACCGTCAACTTGGGTAAAGATCTGCGTGTGCTGGAGGCTTCTTCTAGCGCTGTAGCCTTCTGTGCCATCATCTTTTCCCGCTGCTCTAGGTGAGCCCTCCAGTGTTTAGTAACTCGCAGCTGAGTGACAGGTATAGGCACACCTCCTCTGAGTTGGCGTCCCAACAGCAGCTGTGCTGGTGACTTGTCTCCCTCTCGCAGGGGAGTGTTGTGGTACTGGAGCAAAGCTGACGCTATCTGTGCAGTGTTAAGACTGCCATCGCGACCCGTGTTGCTGCGCATAATTGTCTTTGCAGTTTTAACTGCTGCTTCAGCTCTGCCGTTCGACTCGGGATATCTTGCCGATGATTGGCGGATTTCCACTCGCCAGCGCCCGAAGAATTCTTTCATCTGTGCACTGACGAGACTGGTTCCCCATCTATTGAGATCTCCTCCGGAACTCCATACTGTGAGAAGTGTCTCTGGAAGATCGGCATGAGTACGTTGGACGTGAACGATCTAATGTGATCCAGTTTGATCCAGCCACTTAGCCTGTCAGCATATACGACGTAATGGTGACCAGACACTTCGAAGAGATCCGCGACCACCTGCTGGAATGGATATTCAGGTGGTGACGTCATGATCAGAGGCTCAGCGGGCTGCGATGGAGCATGATAGTCGCAGTCAACGCATTGTCTTCGAGCCATCTCCACGTCAGCTTCGAATCCAGGCCAATACACGGCTTGTCTGGCACGACGGATCATGCTATCAGTGCCTTGGTGCGCTGCATGCAGGTTTCTCACCACCCGTGTCCTCAGTACCTCGGGAATGACGAGTCTAAGTGGGCCGTCTCCGTACGAGTAGCATATCACATCGCCAACGATGCTGAGTCGATCTCGTACCTTGAAGTACGCCTTCAGCTCGCTGACCTCCTGAGCACACCCCTCCGGCCAGCTATCTGCCAGGATACGCTGCTTGAGGAGCTGGTATGTGCTGTCTGCGTTCGCGACACGGCGTACCGTTTCCTGATCAATGGTGATCGTGTCGCTGCAGTGTTCCACCGCCGTCAGTGCTCCCACCGAGAGCTCTTCACCTGAGTGAAACGTCATCCTCTGAGGGTCCCGTTCGTTCCACTGGATAGCGGGACAAGGCATCCGCCATTTTGTTTAGTCTCCCGGGGCTGAACCGCATCGTGAAATGGTACAGCAGCGTCTTCTCCTTCAGACGAAACAATCTTGGATTGGAAATATCTTTGAGTTCTCTGTCTGAGAACAGTTTTACCAAGGGGCCTATGATCGGTGACTATTTCCAGGTTGGGACACCCGAACAGAAAAAGTCGCGCTTTGTGAAGCGCCCATACTATTGCAAGCGCCTCACCCTCAACTGCTGCGTACCTCTGTTCAGCCGGCGTCAGGTATCTGCTGCCACATAGAGTCAGTTTCCATCCGTCCGGGCAGCAGAAGGGTCGCTCCAAGCTTGAACAAGAGCAATGCTGCTGCAGAACGACGAACCCAATGCCCTTCTTGCTCCAGTCGGTGAGCAGAACTGTGGGTTTTGTTTTTGTCGTAGTACTGCAGACCACGTGCGACCAGCTGCGATACGGTTTTTCTTATTTCTTCGAACCGTCTCCGGAGCTGCTCGTCCCAATACACCTTTTTAGTTTGAGGGTTTTGAAGGAGAGCCCTGAACGGTTCCATGAGGGGAGCTGTGGCCATAAATGGTGCTACTTGGTTGATCAGGCCGGCGAACGACCTAATATCCGTGATCGTTGGTTCGCTCGGCATAGGGAAGCTTGAGATGGCCGATATTTTTCCAGCCGCCGGTCCATAGGTATCCCAGTCAAGTTGGAACCCAACGAACTCGACTTCCCGTCGGCAGAAGCGGAATTTCTCAGGCGACAACGTCACGCCTGCCTTGCCACATATCTCCAGGAAATCCCAGCAGTGCCAGAACGCCTGCTCGACATTGAAGTCATAGAGAAGGACGTCGTCAACACACTTAAACTTGCGTTCTATGTCCACAACGGCATCGTCATACCTCTTCGTATACGCATCGGAAGCAGAAATATGTCCCATTGGTGTGCGGCGATACCTGTATCGTCCCCATGGAGTTATGAAGGTGGTGAGAGGTCTGCTTTTCTCAGCTAGAGTCACTTGGTGGAAACCCCAGAAGGCATCTAAGGTCGTTTTGAAGGAGTGCCGCGGCACCGACGATACCATATCAAACGGTGGTCTAGTGTGGTGAGTCTCCCGAACACAGAACTTGTTTAGCTCCTGGAAGTCGACAGTTCGTCGCGGCTTGCCGTTCTGTTTCGGCACTACCACCATCTGCGCGCACCACACCGATGGCTCTCCGGCAGGAACCTTCTCAATGATGCCTTTGCGCTCATCTTCATCGAGCTGCGCTTTTACTTCATCCTCCCAGTGCTTGCTGACTGGTATTGGTGAGTGTCGGGCGTGGGGCACTGCGTCAGGTTGAATATGTATGGTATGAGGTGGACCTTCCATGATGGGTAGTGGGGTAGCGTCCTTGTTGAACGTTGTCCCGGCGAACTGCTGTCTCAGGAAATTTTCCAGCTGAGCCACGTTCTCCTCCGTTGCTTGACACGGCAGCCTCACTGGCCGTGTTGGCAGATTACGCTGGGCAGATTCTCCGGCATTAGAGATTGCACCAGCTGTCAACAGCCCATGCTGTGTGTGGTATGGAAAGTTCTTGTCAACCAAGTGAAGGGACTTGCATGCACCAATGGACAAGAACAAGCGCTCAACGCCTTGAATGAAGTGAATGTGCTGTACCGTGCTTCTGCCGGCCAGCTGCAGTGTACATTTCTTCATTCCAAGCACATTGAGGGTGCCACCACCGGCGTGGCGGATCCTAGCGTCGGCTCTGTCCAGGTCAGTCTTTTTCAGCCCGAGGATTTTCATTTGCTCCGGCCCAGCAACACAGCATTCGGCTCCCGTGTCCGCCACTGCCGGACACCTCTGATTCTCCCGGTCATTTCCATGTATCACGATGAGCTGCACCTCGTCTAATTTGCACCTGCTATCATTGAAGCTATGGACCTGGTACTTGACTCTGGTGATTTGATTCACAGTCGAATCCGCAGGTGATGCGTCGCTGACACATCCCAGGTTACTTGTTTCTGTCCTGGGTGCGCTGGGGCATTGTGCTCGGCGGTGACCAAACCCCCGACAGTTGAAACACTTGATTTCCTGTGACATAGGACGGTTTCTTGTGGCATCACCTCTCACTTTTGGCTTCTGACCTCCTTTAAAAATGCCTGCTCCACTCTTCCTTTCCTGCTGCACCCGTTTGTACGTTGACTTCAGGGCTGCGAGCACCGTCTCGTCACCACCGATGGCCTCAGTCACAGAAACTGGCACTGCATCGGAACCCACTACGGAAACGGTAGCTGCTGAGCACTCCACGCCCGTGCTGCTACCACACCCTGAGCTGGCGGCCTCAAACATCTCGATCTTGGCGACCAAGTCCTTCAATGTCGGATATTTATCCATGTTTTGGAATAAATCAAGCTTCAGTGTATCACTCCTAAGACCAGCCAAAACTCTATCCCGAATGCACCAACCGGATAAATCTCCTTCACAATGAGGACATGCCATGTCACACTCGAGGGCCTGCTGCTCACATCTGTGCAGGAACTCTTTCCCTGACTCTCCAGGTTGTTGATGTAAGCGATGGAATTTTTCCTTTTCCTTTGCTGGGTTGGATGATTTTCTCAAAATTGCCTCTATCGCCGCAAGCGCCCCACCCTGCGACAGATTCACCCAGTCATCGCCGTGCTCCGCTTCGATGACACGCTTCATTTTCTCATCGCACTGCAAACGTAGATTAATCACAGTAGTTTTCCTATCCCAGTCTGCCATCTGAGCGTATTGCAGGATATCCCGCTTCCATATCCTCCACTGTTGCAAGGACATGCTGTAGGTGGCCTTTTCAGGCAACGAAGAGGACGGGATCTTGGATGGGGCCGTAGTGTGGCCATGCGAATCTGCACCTACCTGCGTAGCTTGCCTACGCTCGCCACCGCCAGCACTCGCCTGCAATAGCTCCAGACTCTGTCTTTGCCACTCATTTTGCATGCGTTGCTGCTCTTTTACCACCATCATAAGGTTGGTCTGCTGCTGCTGCATCATTTCGAGCAACTTCGCAGTGTCCACAGCACTTGGAGATGGCGAGGGATCCACAGCGACAGGAGCATCCGAGAGGTCTGCCTCCATCGGTCGTCCGCAGGACCGAAGTCTCATGGACTCGCTCGCCATGATAATAAGTGGATGATAATGATTATGTTTTACCTAATAATTCATATAAGTATTCATATTACCGACCGCGCCATGTGTGCTTGTGAGTTCGAAAAGCAAACTGTATTTGGCATATCATCAATATACAGATAATTTAGAATTGCGCGTGCGTTCTAATAATGATATCCTCCAATAGGCGGATCCAGGACATCGGTACGAGGGTCGGGCTAGGGAGTTAGAGCATAGGCGGATCCAGGACATTAGTACGGGGATGGGGCTAAGCAGCTGAGCATTAGCGGAATCAGGACATCAGTACGGGGTGAGACTCGGGAGTTCCAGCATAGGCGGATCCAGGACATCAGTAGGGGGTGGGGGCTAAGTAGTTCGAACATAGGCGGATCCAGGGCAGTACAGAGGTGGGGCTACGAAGTTCGAGCACAGGCGGATCCAGGACATCAGTAAGGGGGTGGGGTAAGGAGCTCAAGCATAGGCGGATCCAGGACATCAGTGGGGGGAGGGTAGGGGCTACGGAGTTCGAGCATAGGAGGATCCAAGACATCAGGAAGAAGGTGGGGTAAGGAGCTCGAGCATAGGCGGATCCAGGACATCAGTAGGGGGGTAGGGGCTAAGGAGTTCGAGCATATGCGGATCCAGGACATCAGTACGGAGGTGGGGCTAAGAAGTTCGAGCATAGGCGGACCCAGGACATCAGTACGAGGGTGGGGCTAGGGAGTTAGAGCATAGGGGGATCCAGGACATCGGTACGAGGGTCGCGCTAGGGAGTTAGAGCATAGGCGGATCCAGGACATCGGTACGAGGGTCGGGCTAGGGAGTTAGAGCATAGGCGGATCCAGGACCTTAGTACGGGAATGGGGCTAAGCAGCTGAGCATCAGCGGAATCAGGACATCAGTACGGGGTGAGGCTCGGGAGTTCCAGCATAGGCGGATCCAGGACATCAGTAGGGGGTAGGGGCTACGGAGTTCGAGCATAAGCGGATCCAGGATATTAGTACGGGGATGGGGCTAAGGAGCTCGAGCAGAGGCGGATCTAGGACATCAGTACGGCGGTGGGGCTAAGAAGCTCGAGCATAAGCAGATTCAGCTGATCAGTACGGCGGTGGGGCTCGCGAGCTCGAGCATAGTCGGATCCAGGACATCAGTAGGGGGTGGGGGCTAAGTAGTTCGAGCATAGGCGGATCCAGGGCAGTACAGAGGTGGGGCTACGAAGTTCGAGCACAGGCGGATCCAGGACATCAGTAAGGGGTGGGGTAAGGAGCTCGAGCATAGGCATATTCAGGACATCAGTGGGGGGAGGGTAGGGGCTACGGAGTTCGAGCATAGGCGGATCCAAGACATCAGGAAGAAGGTGGGGTAAGGAGCTCCAGCATAGGCGGATCCAGGACATCAGTAGGGGGTAGGGGCTAAGGAGTTCGAGCATATGCGGATCCAGGACATCAGTACGGAGGTGGGGCTAAGAAGTTCGAGCATAGGCGGATTCAGGACATCAGTACGGGGGTGGGGCTAAGGAGCTCCAGCAAAGGCGGATCCAGGCCTCAGTACGGGGGTGGGGCTAAGGAGCTCGAGCATAGGTGGATCCAAGACATCAGTACGGTGGTGGGGCTCGGGCGTTCCAGCATAGGCGGATCCAGGACATTAGTAGGGTGGTAGGGAATAAAGAGTTTGAGTATAGGCGAATCCAGGGCAGTACGGAGGTGGGGCTACGGAGTTCGAGCATAGGCAGATCCAGGACATCAGTGCGGGGGTGGGGCTAAGGGGTTCGAGTATAGGCGGATAAAGGACATCAGTACAGAGGTGGGGCTAGGGAGCTCAAGCATAAGCGGATCCAGGACATCAGCAGAGGGGTAGGGGCTAAAGAGTTCGAGCATAGGCGGATCCAGGACATCAGTGCAGGGGTGTGGCTCCGGAGCCTGAGTAAAGGCGGATCCAGGACATCAGTACGGGGGTGGGGCTAAGGAGATCGAGCATAGGTGGATCCAGGACATCTGTACGGGGGTGGGGCTAAAGAGCTGGAGTATAGGCGGATCCAGGACATCAGTATGGGTGTGGGGCTAAGGAGCTCGAGGAGAGGCGGATCCAGGGCATCAGTGCGGGGGTGGGGCTAAGGGGTTCGAGTATAGGCGGATAAAGGACATCAGTACAGAGGTGGGGCTAGGGAGCTCAAGCATAAGCGGATCCAGAACATCAGCAGAGGGGTAGGGGCTAAAGAGTTCGGACATAGGCGGATCCAGGACATCAGTACGGGGGTGGGGCTAAGGAGCTCGAGCATAAGCGGAGCCAGGATATCAGTACGGGGTTAGAGGCTAAGGGGTTTGAGCATAGGCGGATCCAGCATATCGGTACGGGGATGGGGCTAGGAGATCCAGCATAGGCGGATCCAGGACATCTGTACGGAGATGGGGCTAAGGAGCTCGAGCATAGGCGGATCCAGGACATCAGTATGGGTGTCGGGCTAAGGAGCTCGAGCAAAGGCGGATCCAGGACATCAGTACGGGGCCGGGGCTAAGCGGCTTCGGTATAGGCGGATCAAAGACATCAGTACGGGGGTGGGGCTAAGGAGCTCGAGCATAAGCGGATCCAGGACATCAAGAGGCTAAAGAGTTAAAACAGGTAGGGGCTAAAGAGTTAAAACATAAGCGGATCCTGGACATCAGTACGGGAGTGGGGCTAAGGAGCTCGAGCATAAGCGGATTCAGGACATCACTACGTGGGTGGGGCTCGGGAGCTCGAGCATAGGCGGATCCAGGACATCATTAGGGGTAGGGGCTATGGAGTTCAAGCATAGGCAGGTCCAGGGCAGTATAGAGGTGGGGCTACGGAGTTCGAGCATACGCAGATCCAGGACATATGTAAGGGGTTGGGGTAAGGAGCTCGAGCATAGGCGGATCCAGGACATCAGTTCGGTGGTGGGGCTTAGGTCTCGAGCTGGGGCATAACTCGGTAACAAATAGGCTGAATTTGGTGAAAATCTGCAGGTATAGGTGAAATACCGTCGGAAAACCCATCATATAAAAAAAAAAAAAAAGGATATATATAAAGGAGGAAAAGAGAAAAATAAGGAAAAGAAAAAAAAACAAAAAAAGGTATAAGAAAACGCTAAAAAGAAGCCGCGTGACGAACGAAGTAAGAAACGGCTTCTATTCTGACAGTTTTTCCGGTCTCGTCGTTGTCAGAAGCCGGTGACGAACGAAGTGAGAAACGGCTTCTATACTGACAGTTTTTCGTTCTCTGTCAGAAGCCAGTGACGAACGAAGTAAGAAACGGCTTCTATTCTGACAGTTTTTCCGGTCTGGTCGTGGTTGTCTGTTGTTGTTGTTGTTTGTTCTGAGCGCTGGTATCAGAGACCTAAAACTTTTGTGGACAGAAGGCACTACCAAATGAATAAGCACCACGGTTGTCAATTTTCAAAATTTTCAAAATTTTGCCCAGAATTTTCCATTATGTGATTTTTAACTTTTATTTTTCTATTTTTTCCTAATTCATCTAGACTCTTCAAACTTGCACCCTTTTACATCAGGGAAATTTGTAGTTCACACAAAAAGCTGGAAAGAAATAGCTTTAAATTTAGGGCTCTAAATTAGCTTTTAAACTTTGCACCCTAAATTTGGCATAAAACTCATGGTCTAAACTACAGGCTCGAAATATCTGAAGCTACAGCAGTTCAGGTTCTGAGTCAAATATCAACTTAAAGGCCGGTTTGTGCAGTACTGCACAAACACAGAAACAAATCAAAAACGGAAATTTAAGGGTCCTTTTTGGCCCATTCCGTGAAGGTCTGCATTTCCCAAAATATCATTCAACCCTTATATCTTCCGATCTAAATGATAAAAATTGGTTCCCATTTCAGATAATAAGAGAGAATAGCCTCCTTTATTGTATATTTAGAGATAAAATTTTTCAGACTGAAACTTTTTATTTTATAGGCAAAAATAAAATATAAATTTTTTAAATTTTTATTCTCAGCCCCCTGGTTTCCATACCATGATAGCTACGGTATTGAACTTAACATGGCTGGATAGAAAACTTTGTTGCCGTCATTTTTCTCACTCATACCCCCCACTTATCTCTTACGGCTTCCGCGCTATAAGCCGTAAAGTACATTTCAAAGTGGTAATTTTATCAGTTCATTTTTGCTTCACACCGGGGTTTAGGGTGGTTAGAGTCATTGGAGGAAATGAAATTTTGCATGCAGCTAGGTAAGAGACATATGTCGACATTCCATCTGCATATATATCAATGAAACACCAAGTTACCTTTACTAACATGCCGTTTCTCCACGCAACGTTGTAGCAAATCACCACGCGTCAGCCCTGCGTCCACGCCGCGGCAACACCGGCGATCGGCGCGGCCGTTTCTGTTTATTTATGGTCTGGTAAAAAAGTACCCATTACTACCCATAATGCATCACAAGTAATTAGAGTACCGTAAAAGTCCGAGTTTACAATAAGAGTATTATGTTTCTGTTTTTGGACCATGGGTGGATCCAGGGAATAAGTAGGCTAGGTGCCCCCCCTCACCCTTCTCCCCCATCCCCCTTCCCCAACCCCCAATCGACCATCGGCGCCCTCTGAAATTGTAAAGACACGCCTCTCAAGGTCGATGACGCTCCCTGAAATGTCGCTTCCCATACGCGGATCCAGGATTGCCTATCGGGAGCGAGGTGGAAGGGGAAATTTCCTGGTGGGCGCTATCTACACCAGGGACACCACTTTTGGCCGGGAAACCTATCAAGTAGGCGCTAAAACCTATCAGTAGACCCCGATACCTGCATCTCGGGGAAAACGATATTTCAGGGGGTGCCATCGAACTTTCCAGGGGTTTCCGGGACAATTTCAGGGGGCGCTAAGATTCTATGGGGGGCATCTGTCCCCTTTCCCCCTTGGATCCGCCTATGTCGTTTCGGGGGGGGCACGGAGGTGGGGTCGTTACGGGTGTGGGGGTAAGGAGCTCGAGCATAAGCGGATCCAGGACATCAGCATGGGGGTAGGGGCTAAAGAGTTCGAGCATAGGCAGACCCAGGACATCAGTACGAGGGTGGGGCTAGGGAGTTAGAGCATAGGCGGATCCAGGAAATCGGTACGACGGTCGGGCTAGGGAGTTAGAGCATAGGCGGATCCAGGACATCGGTACGAGGGTCGGGCTAGGGAGTTAGAGCATAGGCGGATCCAGGACATTAGTACGGGGATGGGGCTAAGCAGCTGAGCATTAGCGGATTCAGGACATCAGTACGGGGTGAGACTCGGGAGTTCCAGCATAGGCGGATCCAGGACATCAGTAGGGGGGTAGAGGCTACGGAGTTCGAGCATAGGCGGATCCAGGATATTAGTACGGGGATGGGGCTAAGGAGATCGAGCATAGGCGGATCTAGGACATCTGTACGGGGGTGGAGATAAGGAGCTCGAGCATAGGCTGATCCAGGACATCAGTATGGGTGTGGGGCGAAGGAGCTCGAGCAGAGGCGGATCTAGGACATCAGTTGGGCGGTGGGGCTAAAGGGCTTAAGTATAGGCGGATCAAGGACATCAGTACGGGGGTGAGGCTAAGGAGCTCAAGCATAAGCCGATCAAGGACATCAGAACGTGGGTAGGGGCTAAAGAGTTCGAGCATAGGTGGATCCAGGACATCAGTACGGGGGTGGGGCTAAGAAGCTCGAGCATAAGCGGATTCAGCTGATCAGTCCGGGGGTGGGGCTCGGGAGCTCGAGCATAGGCGGATCTAGGACATCAGTACGGTGGTGGGGCTCGGGCGTTCCAGCATAGGCGGATCCAGGACATTAGTAGGGTGGTAGGGGCTAAAGAGTTCGGGTATAGGCGAATCCAGGTCAGTACGGAGGTGGGGCTACGGAGTTCGAGCATAGGCAGATCCAGGACATCAGTTCGGGGGTGGGGCTAAGGAGCTCGAGCATAGGCGGATCCAGGACATCAGTGCAGGGGTGTGGCTCCGGAGCTTGAGTAAAGGCGGATCCAGGGCATCAGTGGGGGGGGGTAGGGGCTACGGAGTTCGAGCATAGGCGGATCCAGGACATCAGTAAGAAGGTGGGGTAAGGAGCTCGAGCATAGGCGGATCCAGGAAATCAGTAGGGGGTAGGGGCTAAGGAGTTCGAGCATAGGCGGATCCAGGGCATCAGTACGGAGGTGGGGCTTGGGCGTTCCAGCATAGGCGGATCCAGGTCAATAGTAGGGTGGTAGGGGCTAAAGAGTTCGAGTATAGGCGAATCCAGGGCAGTACGGAGGTGGGGCTACGGAGTTCGAGCATAGGCAGGTCCAGGACATCAGTTCGGGGGTGGGGCTAAGGAGCTCGAGCATAGGCGGATCCAGGACATCAGTGCAGGGGTGTGGCTCCGGAGCTCGAGTAAAGGCGGATCCAGGACATCAGTACGGAGGTGGGGCTAAGGAGATCGAGCATAGGTGGATCCAGGACATCTGTACGGGGTGGGGCTAAAGAGCTGGAGCATAGGCGGATCCAGGACATCAGTATGGGTGTGGGGCTAAGGAGCTTGAGCAGAGGCGGATCCAGGGCATCAGTACGGGGGTGGGGCTAAGGTGTTCGAGTATAGGCGGATAAAGGACATCAGTACAGAGGTGAGGCTAAAGAGCTCAAGCATAAGCGGATCCAGGATATCAGTACGGGGGTAGAGGGTAAGGAGTTTGAGCATAGGCGGATCCAGCATATCGGTACGGGGATTGGGCTAAGGAGATCCAGCATAGACGGATCCAGGACATCTGTACGGAGGTGGGGCTAAGGAGCTCGAGCATAGGCGGATCCAGGACATCAGTATGGGTGTCGGGCTAAGGAGCTCGAGCAAAGGCGGATCCAGGACATCAGTACGGGGCCGGGGCTAAGGGGCTTCGAGTATAGGCGGATCAAAGACATCAGTACGGGGGTGGGGCTAAGGAGCTCGAGCATAAGCGGATCCAGGACATCAAGGGGCTAAAGAGTTAAAACAGGTAGGGGCTAAAGAGTTAAAACATAAGCGGATCCTGGACATCAGTACGGGAGTGGGGCTAAGGAGCTCGAGCATAAGCGGATTCAGGACATCACTACGTGGGTGGGGCTCGGGAGCTCGAGCATAGGCGGATCCAGGACATCATTAGGGGTAGGGGCTATGGAGTTCAAGCATAGGCGGGTCCAGGGCAGTATAGAGGTGGGGCTACGGAGTTCGAGCATAGGCAGATCCAGGACATATGTAAGGGGTTGGGGTAAGGAGCTCGAGCATAGGCGGATCCAGGACATCAGTTCCGTGGTGGGGCTTAGGTCTCGAGCTGGGGCATAACTCTATAACAAATAGGCTGAATTTGGTGAAAATCTGCAGGTATAGGTGAAATACCGTCGGAAAACCCATCATATTATATTTTTGTCAGCCAGCCTTTGCTAACAAAACAAACATTATGCGTGTGTTTATTTCTTTGATGACATTGAACAGAGGGCAAGCGTGGTGCAGTATGCAGAGACATGCTAATTTAGGAAAACATGGGCCCTAGACAGGGGATTGAATGGAGCCAATGACGACACAAAGTACGTAAAAAACATTGCTTCTATTCTGACAGTTTTTCCGGTCTGGTCGTGGTCAGAAGCCGGTGACGAACGAAGTAAGAAACGGCTTCTATTCTGACAGTTTTTCCGGTCTCGTCGTCGTTGTCTGTTGTTGTTGTTGTTGTTGTTGTTGTCTGTTCTGAGCGCTGGTATCAGAGACCTAAAACTTTTGTGGATAGAAGGCACTTCCAAATGAATAAGCACCACGGTTGTCAATTTTCAAAATTTTCAAAATTTTGCCCAGAATTTTGCATTATGTGATTTTTAACTTTTATTTTTCTATTTTTTGCTAATTCAACTAGACTTTTCAAACTTGCACCCTTTTACATGAGGGAAATTTGTAGTTCACACAAAAAGTTGGAAAGAAAAAGCTTTAAATTTAGTGCTCCAAATTAGCTTTTAAACTTTGCACCCTAAATTTGGCATAAAACTCGTGGTCTAAACTACAGGCTCGAAATATCTGAAGCTACAGCAGTTCAGGTTCTGAGTCAAATATCAACTTAAAGGCCGGTTTGTGCAGTACTGCACAAACACAGAAACAAAACAAAAACGGAAATTTAAGGGTCCTTTTTGGCCCATTCCGTGAAGGTCTGCATTTCCCAAAATATCATTCAAACCCTTATATCTTCCGATCTAATTGATAAAAATTAGTTCCCATTTCAGATAATAAAAGAGAATAGCCTCCTTTATTATATACTTAGAGATAAAAACTTTCAGACTGAAACTTTTTTATTTTATAGGCAAAAATAAAATATAAGTTTTTAAAATTTTTATTCTCAGCCCCTGGTTTCCAGACTATGATAGCTACGGTATTGAACTTAACACGGCTGGATAGAAAACTTCGTTGCCGTCATTTTTCTCACTGATACCCCCCACTTATCTCTTAAGGCTTCCGCGCTATAAGCCGTAAAGGACATTTCAAAGTGGTAATTTTATCAGTTCATTTTTGCTTCACACCGGGGTTTAGGGTGGTTAGAGTCATTGGAGGAAATGAAATTTTGCATGCAGCTAGGTAAGAGACATATGTCGACATTCCATTTGCATAGATATCAATGAAACACCAAGTTACCTTTACAAACATGCCGTTTCTCCACGCAACGTTGTAGCAAATCACCACGCGTCACCCCTGCGTCCACGCCGCGGCAACGCCGGCGACCGGCGCGGCCGTTTCTGTTTATTTATGGTCTGGTAAAAAAGTACCCAATACTACCCATAATGCATCACAAGTAATTAGAGTACCGTAAAAGTCCGAGTTTACAATAAGAGTGTTATGTTTCTGTTTTTGGACCATGGGTGGATCCAGGGAATAAGTAGGCTAGGTGCCCCCCCCTCACCCTTCTCCCCCATCCCCCTCCCCCAACCCCCAATCGACCATCGGCGCCCTCTGAAATTGTAAAGACACGCCTCTCAAGGTCGATGACGCTCCCTGAAATGTCGCTTCCCATACGCGGATCCAGGATTGCCTATCGGGGGCCAGGTGGAAGGGGAAACTTCCTGGTGGGCGCTATCTACACCAGGGACGCCACTTTTGGCCGGAAAACCTATCAAGTAGGCGCTAAAACCTATCAGTACACCCCGATACCTGCATCTCGGGGAAAACGACATTTCAGGGGGTGCCATCGAACTTTCCAGGAGTTTCCGGGACAATTTCAGGGGGCGCTAAGATTCTATGGGGGCACCTGTCCCCTTTCCCTCTTGGATCCGCCTATGTCGTTTCGGGGGGGGCACGGAGGTGGGGTCGTTACGGGTGTGGGGGTAAGGAGCTCGAGCATAAGCGGATCCAGGACATCAGCACGTGTGTAGGGGCTAAAGAGTTCGAGCATAGGCGGATCCAGGACATCAGTACGGGGGTGGGGCTAGGAAGCTCGAGCATAAGCGGATTCAGCTGATCAGTACGGGGGTGGGGCTCGGGAGCTCGAGCATAGGCGGCTCTAGGACATCAGTACGGTGGTGGGGCTCGGGCGTTCCAGCATAGGCGGATCCAGGACATTAGTAGGGTGGTAGGGGCTAAAGAGTTCGAGTATAGGCGAATCCAGGGGCAGTACGGAGGTGGGGCTACGGAGTTCGAGCATAGGCAGATCCAGGACATCAGTTCGGGGTGGGGCTAAGGAGCTCGAGCATAGGCGGATCCAGGACATCAGCGCAGGGATGTGGCTCGGAGCTCGAGTAAAGGCGGATCCAGGACATCAGTGGGCGGGGAGGGTAGGGGCTACGGAGTTCGAGCATAGGCGGATCCAGGACATCAGTAAGAAGGTGGGGTAAGGAGCTCGAGCATAGGCGGATCCAGGACATCAGTAGCGGGTAGGGGCTAAGGAGTTCGAGCATAGGCGGATCCAGGACATCAGTACGGAGGTGGGGCTAAAAAGTTCGAGCATAGGCGGATCCAGGACATCAGTACGGGGGTGGGGCTAAGGAGCTCCAGCAAAGGCGGATCCAGGCCTCAGTATGGGGGGTGGGGCTAAGGAGCTCAAGCATAGGCGGATCTAGGACATCAGTACGGTGGTGGGGCTCGGGCGTTCCAGCATAGGCGGATCCAGGACAATAGTAGGGTGGTAGGGGCTAAAGAGTTCGAGTATAGGCGAATCCAGGGCAGTACGGAGGTGGGGCTACGGAGTTCGAGCATAGGCAGATCCAGGACATCAGTTTGGGGGTGGGGCTAAGGAGCTCGAGCATATGCGGATCCAGGACATCAGTGCAGGGGTGTGGCTCCAGAGCTCGAGTAAAGGCGAATCCAGGACATCAGTACGGGGGTGGGGCTAAGGAGATCGAGCATAAGTGGATCCAGGACATCTGTACGGGGGGTGGGGCTAAAAAGCTGGAGCATAGGCGGATCCAGGACATCAGTATGGGTGTGGGGCTAAGGAGCTCGAGCAGAGGCGGATCCAGGGCATCAGTACGGGGGTGGGGCTAAGGGGTTCGAGTATAGGCGGATAAAGGACATCAGTACAGAGGTGGGGCTAAGGAGCTCAAGCATAAGCGGATCCAGGACATCAGCACAGGGGTAAGGGCTAAAGAATTCGAGCATAGGCGGATCCAGGACATAAGTACGGGGGTGGGGATAAGGAGCTCGAGCATAAGCGGAGCCAGGATATCAGTACGGGGGTAGAGGCTAAGGAGTTTGAGCATAGACGGATCCAGCATATCGGTACGGGGATTGGGCTAAGGAGATCCAGCATAGGCGGATCCAGGACATCTGTACGAAAATGGGGCTAAGGAGCTCGGGCATAGGTGGATCCAGGACATCAGTATGGGTGTTGGGCTAAGGAGCTCGAGCAGAGGCGGATCCAGTACATCAGTACGGGGCTGGGGTAAGAGGCTCGAGTATAGGTGGATCAAAGACATCAGTACGGGGGTGGGGCTAAGGAGCTCGAGCATAAGCGGATTCAGGACATCAGTACGTGGGTGGGGCTCGGGAGCTCGAACATAGGCGGATCCAGGACATCAGTAGGGGTAGGGGCTAAGGAGTTCAAGCATAGGCGGATCCAGGGCAGTATAGAGGTGGGGCTACGGAGTTCCAGCATAGGCAGATCCAGGACATATGTAAGGGGGTGGGGTAAGGAGCTCGAGCATAGGCGGATCCAGGACATTAGTTCGGTGGTGGGGCTGAGGTCTCGAGCTGGGGCATAACTCGGTAACAAATAGGCTGAATTGGGTGAAAATCTGCAGGCATAGGTGAAATACCGTCGGAAAACCCATTATATTTTATATTGTATCTCCTTTCTTCTCGTCATGCCCAGTCTTTGCTTAACAAAACAATCATTATGCGTGTGTTTATTTCTTTGATGATATGAACAGAGGGCAAGCGTGGTGCAGTATGCAGAGACATGCTAATTTAGGAAAACATGGGCCTAGACAGGGGATTGAATGGAGCCATAATGAGAACCCAAAACCTAAAACTCCAACATTGCGTTGTTATAAGTATCAAACTGCTGAAAACACTCGCCTGTCAATCGAACTGTTTGGCTAACGTACATTGTCACCGGCTTCTCCTGCGCCAGAGCGGCACCTGCCGAGGCCGCAGGCCGAGGTTGTCTGTTGTTGTTGTTGTTCTGTTCTGAGCGCTGGTATCAGAGACCTAAAACTTTTGTGGATAGAAGGCACTACCAAATGAATAAGCACCACGGTTGTCAATTTTCAAAATTTTCAAAATTTTGCCCAGAATTTTCCATTATGTGATTTTTAACTTTTATTTTTCTATTTTTTCCTAATTCCTTTAGACTCTTCAAACTTGCACCCTTTTACATCAGGGAAATTTGTAGTTCACACAAAAAGCTGGAAAGAAATAGCTTTAAATTTAGGGCTCTAAATTAGCTTTTAAACTTTGCACCCTAAATTTGGCATAAAACTCATGGTCTAAACTACAGGCTCGAAATATCTGAAGCTACAGCAGTTCAGGTTCTGAGTCAAATATCAACTTAAAGGCCGGTTTGTGCAGTACTGCACAAACACAGAAACAAATCAAAAACGGAAATTTAAGGGTCCTTTTTGGCCCATTCCGTGAAGGTCTGCATTTCCCAAAATATCATTCAAACCCTTATATCTTCCGATCTAAATGATAAAAATTGGTTCCCATTTCAGATAATAAGAGAGAATAGCCTCCTTTATTGTATATTTAGAGATAAAATTTTTCAGACTGAAACTTTTTTATTTTATAGGCAAAAATAAAATATAAGTTTTTAAAATTTTTATTCTCAGCCCCCTGGTTTCCATACCATGATAGCTACGGTATTGAACTTAACATGGCTGGATAGAAAACTTCGTTGCCGTCATTTTTCTCACTCATACCCCCCACTTACCTCTTACGGCTTCCGCGCTATAAGCCGTAAAGTACATTTCAAAGTGGTAATTTTATCAGTTCATTTTTGCTTCACACCGGGGTTTAGGGTGGTTAGAGTCATTGGAGGGAAATGAAATTTTGCATGCAGCTAGGTAAGAGACATATGTCGACATTCCATCTGCATATATATCAATGAAACACCAAGTTACCTTTACTAACATGCCGTTTCTCCACGCAACGTTGTAGCAAATCACCACGCGTCAGCCCTGCGTCCACGCCGCGGCAACACCGGCGATCGGCGCGGCCGTTTCTGTTTATTTATGGTCTAGTAAAAAAGTACCCATTACTACCCATAATGCATCACAAGTAATTAGAGTACCGTAAAAGTCCGAGTTTACAATAAGAGTATTATGTTTCTGTTTTTGGACCATGGGTGGATCCAGGGAATAAGTAGGCTAGGTGCCCCCCTCACCCTTCTCCCCCCATCCCCCTTCCCCAACCCCCAATCGACCATCGGCGCCCTCTGAAATTGTAAAGACACGCCTCTCAAGGTCGATGACGCTCCCTGAAATGTCGCTTCCCATACGCAAATCCAGGATTGCCTATCGGGAGCGAGGTGGAAGGGGAAATTTCCTGGTGGGCGCTATCTACACCAGGGACACCACTTTTGGCCGGGAAACCTATCAAGTAGACGCTAAAACCTATCAGTAGACCCCGATACCTGCATCTCGGGGAAAACGATATTTCAGGGGGTGCCATCGAACTTTCCAGGGGTTTCCGGGACAATTTCAGGGGGCGCTAAGATTCTATGGGGGCATCTGTCCCCTTTCCCCCTTGGATCCGCCTATGTCGTTTCGGGGGGGGCACGGAGGTGGGGTCGTTACGGGTGTGGGGGTAAGGAGCTCGAGCATAAGCGGATCCAGGACATCAGCATGGGGGTAGGGGCTAAAGAGTTCGAGCATAGGCAGACCCAGGACATCAGTACGAGGGTGGGGCTAGGGAGTTAGAGCATAGGCGGATCCAGGACATCGGTACGAGGGTCGGGCTAGGGAGTTAGAGCATAGGCGGATCCAGGACATCGGTACGAGGGTCGGGCTAGGGAGTTAGAGCATAGGCGGATCCAGGACATTAGTACGGGGATGGGGCTAAGCAGCTGAGCATTAGCGGATTCAGGACATCAGTACGGGGTGAGACTCGGGAGTTCCAGCATAGGCGGATCCAGGACATCAGTAGGGGGGTAGAGGCTACGGAGTTCGAGCATAGGCGGATCCAGGATATTAGTACGGGGATGGGGCTAAGGAGATCGAGCATAGGCAGATCTAGGACATCTGTACGGGGGTGGAGATAAGGAGCTCGAGCATAGGCTGATCCAGGACATCAGTATGGGTGTGGGGCGAAGGAGCTCGAGCAGAGGCGTATCTAGGACATCAGTACGGCGGTGGGGCTAAAGGGCTTAAGTATAGGCGGATCAAGGACATCAGTACGGGGGTGAGGCTAAGGAGCTCAAGCATAAGCGGATCCAGGGCATCAGAACGTGGGTAGGGGCTAAAGAGTTCGAGCATAGGTGGATCCAGGACATCAGTACGGGGGTGGGGCTAAGAAGCTCGAGCATAAGCGGATTCAGCTGATCAGTCCGGGGGTGGGGCTCGGGAGCTCGAGCATAGGCGGATCTAGGACATCAGTACGGTGGTGGGGCTCGGGCGTTCCAGCATAGGCGGATCCAGGACATTAGTAGGGTGGTAGGGGCTAAAGAGTTCGAGTATAGGCGAATCCAGGTCAGTACGGAGGTGGGGCTACGGAAATCGAGCATAGGCAGATCCAGGACATCAGTTCGGGGGTGGGGCTAAGGAGCTCGAGCATAGGCGGATCCAGGACATCAGTGCAGGGGTGTGGCTCCGGAGCTCGAGTAAAGGCGGATCCAGGGCATCAGTGGGGGGGGTAGGGGCTACGGAGTTCGAGCATAGGCGGATCCAGGACATCAGTAAGAAGGTGGGGTAAGGAGCTCGAGCATAGGCGGATCCAGGAAATCAGTAGGGGGTAGGGGCTAAGGAGTTCGAGCATAGGCGGATCCAGGGCATCAGTACGGAGGTGGGGCTCGGGCGTTCCAGCATAGGCGGATCCAGGTCAATAGTAGGGTGGTAGGGGCTAAAGAGTTCGAGTATAGGCGAATCCAGGGCAGTACGGAGGTGGGGCTACGGAGTTCGAGCATAGGCAGGTCCAGGACATCAGTTCGGGGGTGGGGCTAAGGAGCTCGAGCATAGGCGGATCCAGGACATCAGTGCAGGGGTGTGGCTCCGGAGCTCGAGTAAAGGCGGATCCAGGACATCAGTACGGAGGTGGGGCTAAGGAGATCGAGCATAGGTGGATCCAGGACATCTGTACGGGGGTGGGGCTAAAGAGCTGGAGCATAGGCGGATCCAGGCCATCAGTATGGGTGTGGGGCTAAGGAGCTTGAGCAGAGGCGGATCCAGGGCATCAGTACGGGGGTGGGGCTAAGGTGTTCGAGTATAGGCGGATAAAGGACATCAGTACAGAGGTGAGGCTAAAGAGCTCAAGCATAAGCGGATCCAGGATATCAGTACGGGGGTAGAGGCTAAGGAGTTTGAGCATAGGCGGATCCAGCATATCGGTACGGGGATTGGGCTAAGGAGATCCAGCATAGGCGGATCCAGGACATCTGTACGGAGGTGGGGCTAAGGAGCTCGAGCATAGGCGGATCCAGGACATCAGTATCGGTGTCGGGCTAAGGAGCTCAAGCAGAGGCGGATCCAGGACGTTAGTACGGGGCTGGGGTAAGAGGCTCGAGTATAGGCGGATCAAAGACATCAGTACGGGGGTGGGGCTAAGGAGCTCGAGCATAAGCGGATCCAGGACATCAAGGGGCTAAAGAGTTAAAACAGGTAGGGGCTAAAGAGTTAAAACATAAGCGGATCCAGGACATCAGTACGGGGGTGGGGCTAAGGAGCTCGAGCATAAGCGGGTTCAGGACATCAGTACGTGGGTGGGGCTCGGGAGCTCAAGCATAGGCGGATCCAGGACTTTAGTAGGGGTAGGGGCTAAGGAGTTCAAGCATAGGCGGATCCAGGGCAGTATAGAGGTGGGGCTACGGAGTTCGAGCGTAGGCAGATCCAGGACATATGTGAGGGGGCGGGGTAAGGAGCTCGAGCATAGGCGGATCCAGGACATCAGTTCGGTGGTGGGGCTGAGGTCTCGAGCTGGGGCATAACTCGGTAACAAATAGGCTGAATTGGGTGAAAATCTGCAGGTATAGGTGAAATACCGTCGGAAAACCCATCATATTTTATATTGTATCTCCTTTCTTCTCGTCATGCCCAGTCTTTGCTTAACAAAACAAACATTATGCGTGTGTTTATTTCTTTGATGATATGAACAGAGGGCAAGCGTGGTGCAGTATGCAGAGACATGCTAATTTAGGAAAACATGGGCCTAGACAGGGGATTGAATGGAGCCATAATGAGAACACAAAACCTAAAACTCCAACATTGCTTTGTTATAAGTATCAAACTGCTGAAAAAAACTCGCCTGTCAATCGAACTGTTTGGCTAACGTACATTGTCACCGGCTTCTCCTGCGCCAGAGCGGCACCTGCCGAGGCCGCAGGCCGAGGTAGTAGTAGTTGTTGTCTGTTCTGAGGACTGGTATCAGGTACTTGAAACTTGCAGGGATGAAAGGCAGGAACCCATAAAAAATCCCGACGGCTGCAGATTTTCGAATTTTGCAAAAACTTTTCCAAAATTTTGGATTATATTTTTCTAAACTTTTATTTTTCTATTTTTCTATTTTTAGTCTACAGCTCTCAAACTTACACTCTTTTACACACAATCAATTACCAGTTGTTGCTCAAAGTTTGAAGTAAAAAATTCAAATTTGTATATCCAAAATGATTTTTTGAAACTTTTACCTCCAACTTGTAGTGAAATGCATTACCAAAGTTATAAGCTCGAAATATCTGAAGATATGATGCTAGGTGTTCCAAACTGGATTTTTACAGACAGAATGGACTGTGCATTACTGCATAGACACTAAACTGAACCAAAAGCATAATTTTGAAGGTCAGTTTTGGCCGTTTTTCCAAAACATTGCAATTATGGCCTAAAACTTTAAAACCGTATAACTTTCAAAATTCTGGACATTTTTGAACGCAGTTTTCTTTGTTGAGATGGGTATTGTCATTACAACAACATATTCTAAACTCAAATTTCTGAGTTAATGGGAAATATTTTTCTGCAAAAAATACAATATTTTTTGTTTTTTTGGGAATTTATGACTATATATTTCCAAATTTTCTTCTCGAAATTGGTACCAAAAAAAAGCCCGGCTCAAGTTCTACAACCGTCTGCCTGACCATACCCGCGCGTCTCCCATACGTTTTGAGCTATATGATGATAAAGACTGAATTTGATGCGGGTTTCATACGTTGTAATATATTCATCACGTGATAAAGTGCCTTTATACTCAAGTGAGATATATGGCTCTCTCTATACTTGTAGTATGGGAAATTATGAGCTCTGCCGTTTTTGTTTCATGACGCTCCAACGACTAGTTCGCCACTGAGGGGCAAAATACTTCGGTCCCGTTTTTCCCGCAGCAGAAGTGACGTCATTCTGCCCTTCTTGCATGGACCTTCTGTGCTGCGGCAGTAGGCTGCAGCCGGTAAATGCGTGCAAGAAAGGCATAACATTTCTAGCCGAGTGTATACAGCGGGTGGCTAGCGGGTCGGGGCGGACGGGAACCTGACTAGAGGGCAGAGGGTGCCGAGGCGTGTTTAGAGATCGGAGGAAGTGAGCAATGATGCCCTCAGGCATCTGGGCAACGGTAGCAGGGTCCAGAGGCGTGCTGAGATAGCTCATGGGAGACATTTCGGACGGGGGAGCAGTGAGGGTGGGGGCTGGTACGGGACTGGAGCCTTCCCCGCCATTGACTCGGAACAGCTTCTGTCTTTGTATTAACCATAGATATTCTGACATTGGGGGGGAGTTCAGCCCTAGCTCCGCCCATTGTATCAACCACCATTTGAATAGCCACCATGTATGTATATAAGCATATGAAAGATTGAAGATTTCGTTGTACTCAGTACCAAATTACTGAACAATATCAATGAGAGGCAATCGACCATGCAGATTTCGAATGTGGTATTCAGGTCAACAAAAGGTCACTGCGCATGCGCACTGGATTTAATGGTAACAGAGGCTATCTCAGCAACCTACGGGTTGATTTTTTTGAAATTTTGTGAACAAAAGAATAGCACGAAATATAAGTAAAAATGTCATTGAAGCTGCACTGCTCTGCGCATGCGCAGAAGAAATTATGAAAATAAGCCTGAAAGGCTAGGATATTTCAGAGGAGGATCTGAACAGAGGGAAAGCCAACGTGCTTAAAGTTAGCATGAATGTTTTGTCACCCTTGGTAACAACAAAAGTTAGTGCGGATCCAGGACATCAGTAGGGGGTTAGGGGCTACGGAGTTCGAGCATAGGCGGATCCAGGATATTAGTACGGGGATGGGGCTAAGGAGCTCGAGCAGAGGCGGATCTAGGACATCAGTACGGCGGTGGGGCTAAGAAGCTCGAGCATAAGCGGATTCAGCTGATCAGTACGGGGGTGGGGCTCGGGAGCTCGAGCATAGTCGGATCCAGGACATCAGTAGGGGGTGGGGGCTAAGTAGTTCGAGCATAGGCGGATCCAGGGCAGTACAGAGGTGGGGCTACGAAGTTCGAGCACAGGCGGATCCAGGACATCAGTAAGGGGGTGGGGTAAGGAGCTCGAGCATAGGCGGATCCAGGACATCAGTGCAGGGGAGGGTAGGGGCTACGGAGTTCGAGCATAGGCGGATCCAAGACATCAGGAAGAAGGTGGGGTAAGGAGCTCGAGCATAGGCGGATCCAGGACATCAGTAGGGGGTAGGGGCTAAGGAGTTCGAGCATAGGCGGATCCAGGACATCAATAGGGGGGTAGGGGCTAAGGAGTTCGAGCATATGCGGATCCAGGACATCAGTACGGAGGTGGGGCTAAGAAGTTCGAGCATAGGCGGATCCAGGACATCAGTACGGGGGTGGGGCTAAGGAGCTCCAGCAAAGGCGAATCCAGGCCTCAGTACGAGGGTGGGGCTAAGGAGCTCGAGCATAGGCTGATCCAGGACATCAGTACGGTGGTGGGGCTCGGGCGTTCCAGCATAGGCGGATCCAGGACATTAGTAGGGTGGTAGGGAATAAAGAGTTTGAGTATAGGCGAATCCAGGGCAATACGGAGGTGGGGCTACGGAGTTCGAGCATAGGCAGATCCAGGACATCAGTTCGGGGTGGGGCTAAGGAGCTCGAGCATAGGCGGATCCAGGACATCAGTGCAGGGGTGTGGCTCCGGAGCCTGAATAAAGGCGGATCCAGGACATCAGTACGGGGGTGGGGCTAAGGGGATCGAGCATAGGTGGATCCAGGACATCTGTACGGGGGTGGGGCTAAAGAGCTGGAGTATAGGCGGATCCAGGACATCAGTATGGGTGTGGGGCTAAGGAGCTCGAGCAGAGGCGGATCCAGGGTATCAGTGCGGGGGGTGGGGCTGAGGGGTTCGAGTATAGGCGGATAAAGGACATCAGTACAGAGGTGGGGCTAGGGAGCTCAAGCATAAGCGGATCCAGGACATCAGCAGAGGGGTAGGGGCTAAAGAGTTCGGGCATAGGCGGATCCAGGACATCAGTACGGGGGTGGGGCTAAGGAGCTCGAGCATAAGCGGAGCCAGGATATCAGTACGGGGTTAGAGGCTAAGGGGGTTTGAGCATAGGCGGATCCAGCATATCGGTACGGGGATGGGGCTAGGAGATCCAGTATAGGCGGATCCAGGACATCTGTACGGAGATGGGGCTAAGGAGCTCGAGCATAGGCGGATCCAGGACATCAGTATGGGTGTCGGGCTAAGGAGCTCGAGCAAAGGCGGATCCAGGAGATCAGTACGGGGCCGGGGCTAAGGGGCTCGAGTATAGGCGGATCAAAGACATCAGTACGGGGTGGGGCTAAGGAGCTCGAGCATAAGCGGATCCAGGACATCACTACGTGGGTGGGGCTCGGGAGCTCGAGCATAGGCGGATCCAGGACATCATTAGGGGTAGGGGTAAGGAGTTCAAGCATAGGCGGGTCCAGGGCAGTATAGAGGTGGGGCTACGGAGTTCGAGCATAGGCAGATCCAGGACATATGTAAGGGTTTGGGGTAAGGAGCTCGAGCATAGGCGGATCCAGGACATCAGTTCGGTGGTGGGGCTTAGGTTTCGAGCTCGGGCATAACTCGGTAGCAAATAGGCTGAATTGTGGTGAAGATCTCCAGGTATAGGTGAAATATGGTCGGCAAACCCATAATATTTTATATTGTATCTCCTTTCTTCTGGGCATAGCCAGTCTTTACTTAACAAACCAAACTTTATACGTGTGATTATTTATGTGATGACATGAACAGACGACAAACGTGGCGCAGTGTGCAGAGACATGTTAGTTTAGGAAAACATGGACTTACACATGGGACTGAATGTAGTCAGAATGAGAACATTAGACCTCAAGTCCCAACATCGCGTTAGTATATGTATCATACTGCTGAAAACACTCGCCTGTCAATCGAACTGCTTGACTAACGTACATTGTCACCGGCTTCTCCTGCGCCGGAGCGGCACCTGCCGAGGCCGCAGGCCGAGGTTGTTGTTGTTGTTGTCTGTTCTGGAGCGCTGGTATCAGAGACCTAAAACTTTTGTGGATAGAAGGCACTTCCAAATGAATAAGCACCACGGTTGTCAATTTTCAAAATTTTCAAAATTTTGCCCAGAATTTTGCATTATGTGATTTTTAACTTTTATTTTTCTATTTTTTGTTAATTCATCTACAGTCTTCAAACTTGCACCCTTTTACATCAGGGAAATTTGTAGTTCACACAAAAAGTTTGAAGGAAAATGTTATAAATTTAAGGCTCCAAATTAGCTTTTAAACTTTGCACCCTAAATTTGGCATAAAACTCATAGTCTAAGCTACAGGCTCGAAATATCTGAAGCTACACTAGTTCAGGTTCTGAGTCAAATACCAATTTAAAGGCCGGTTTGTGCAATACTACACAAACACAGAAACAAAACAAAAACGGAAATTTAAGGGTCCTTTTTGGCCCATTCTGCAAAGGTCTGCATTCCCCAAAATATCAGTCAAACCCTTATATCTTCCGATCTAATTAAGATAAATTAGTTCCCATTTCAAATAATAAAAGAGAATAGCCTCCTTTATTATATATTTAGAGATAAAAACTTTCAGACTGAAACTTTTTATTTTAGAGGCAAAAATAAAATAAAAGTTTTTAAAATTTTTATTCTCAGCCCCCTGGTTTCCAGACCATGATAGCTACGGTATTGAACTTAACACGGCTGGATAGAAAACTTCGTTGCCGTCATTTTTCTCACTCATACCCCCACTTATCTCTTACGGCTTCCGTGCTAACAGCCGTAAAATACTTTTCAAAGTGGTAATTTTATCGGTTCATTTTTGCTTCATACCAGGATTTCGAATGGTTAATATAGATGGAAGTGGATTAAATTCGGCAAAAAGCTAGTTCAAAGACATATCTTGCCATCGCAACAGGTTGCATATCATAGCAACAACAGTGTACCTTTAATTAAATGTAATACACAATGCTAGTATGTTTTCCGCTCGAAACCTCACCCCGCCGTTCGGCCGTAGCGTCGCTGCGGGCGGCGCACTGGTAGCTGCTATGCGAGACAGATACCATAGCTACCTATGCATGCTATAGACCAGCGCGAATGCCCGGTGGTGGCAGGGTAGTCTGTCTCGTTTCGGCTCCTCTACTCGTGCGGCGGGCGCGTTGTCTATTAGATATTCATATCAGTCGGACGGCCGGGTGGAGACCGTGCGGTAGGGTCCCGCTCGCTGCGGCGACTTGCGACGAATAAAAAACAAAATGGTGGTCAGGAACTGGTTTGCTTGTTTGGTTTGTTGTGTTTTGTTTCTTTATGTGTGTCCAAATTTTACTGTGTATGTGTGTGATAGGTCCGGTAAAAGTGATGTGTTTTATGAGAGAGATAAGAGAGGCCCCACCACTTAAGCCTTCGGACTTTTGCGTCAATCTATTTGTTATACCTGTCATATTGTTTCCGTCCAATAAAAGTTTATCATCTGTCTATCTATCTACCCACTAGTTAATGCATCCTCTAACCAAAGGTAGCACTGGCCAAAGGATCCACCGTTGCACACCATTTCTTTCCCAGCCGAATAAACCTCTTTGTGGTGATACCATGACACGTGACTCCTTGCACTCCCTGCTTAAATAAACTTAATAAGCAGTGGCGGATCCAGGCCATTAGTATGGGGGTGGGGCTAAGGAGCTCGAGCATAGGCGGATCCAAGACATCAGTACCGGGGTGAGGCTAGTGAGCTCGAGCATAGGCGGATCCAGGACATCAGTACAGGGTGGGGCTAAGGAGCTCGAGCATAGGCGGATCCAGGACATCAGGAGCGGGTTGGAACTCGGGACCTCGATCATAAGCGGATCCAGGGCATCAGGAGCGGGTTAGAACTCGGGACCTCGAGCATAAGCGGATTCAGAACATCAATACGGGGGTGGGGCTAAGGAGCTCGAGCATAGGCGGATCCAGGACATCAGTAGGGGGTGGGGCTAAAGAGCTCCAGCATAGGCGGATCCAGGACATCAGTTCGGGGGTGGGGTTAAGGAGCTCGAGCATAGGTGGACCCAGGACATCAGTACGGGGTGGGCTAAGGAGATCGAGCATAGGCGAATCCAGGACATCAGCACGGAGGTGGAGCTAAGGAGCTCGAGCATAAGCGGATCCAGGACATCAATACGGGGGGTGGGGCTAAGGAGCTCGAGCATAGGCGGATCCAGGACATCAGTACGGGGTGGGGCTAAGGAGCTCCAGCATAGGCGGATCCAGGACATCAGTTCGGGGGTGGGGTTAAAGAGCTCGAGAATAGGCTGACCCAGGACATCAGTACGGGGGTGGGCTAAGGAGATCGAGCATAGGCGGATCCAGGACATCAGGAGCGGGTTGGAACTCGGGACCTCGAGCATAAGCGGATTCAGAACATCAATACGGGGGTGGGGCTAAGGAGCTCGAGCATAGGCGGATCCAGGACATCAGTAGGGGGTGGGGCTAAGGAGCTCCAGCATAGGCGGATCCAGGACATCAGTTCGGGGGTGGGGTTAAGGAGCTCGAGCATAGGCGGACCCAGGACATCAGTACGGGGGTGGGCTAAGGAGATCGAGCATAGGCGGATCCAGGACATCAGGAGCGGGTTGGAACTCGGGACCTCGAGCATAAGCGGATTCAGAACATCAATACGGGGGTGGGGCTAAGGAGCTCGAGCATAGGCGGATCCAGGACATCAGTAGGAGGTGGGGCTAAGGAGCTCCAGCATAGGCGGATCCAGGACATCAGTTCGGGGGTGGGGTTAAGGAGCTCGAGCATAGGCGGACCCAGGACATCAGTACGGGGGTGGGCTAAGGAGATCAAGCATAGGCGAATCCAGGACATCAGCACGGGAGGTGGAGCTAAGGAGCTCGAGCATAAACGGATCCAGGACATCAATACGGGGGTGGGGCTAAGGAGCTCGAGCATAGGCGGATCCAGGACATCAGTACGGGGTGGGGCTAAGGAGCTCCAGCATAGGCGGATCCAGGACATCAGTTTGGGGGTGGGGTTAAGGAGCTCGAGCATAGGCGGATCCAGGACATCAGTAGGGGGTGGGGCTAAGGAGCTCCAGCATAGGCGGATCCAGGACATCAGTTCGGGGGTGGGGTTCAGAAGCTCGAGCATAGGCGGACCCAGGACCTAAGTATGGGGGTGGGCTAAGGAGATCGAGCATAGGCAAATCCAGGACATCAGCACGGAGGTGGAGCTAAGGAGCTCGAGCATAAGCGGATCCAGGACATCAATACGGAGGTGGGGCTAAGGAGCTCGAGCATAGGCGGATCCAGGACATCAGTACGGGGTGGGGCTAAGGAGCTCCAGCATAGGCGGATCCAGGACATCAGTTCGGGGGTGGGGTTAAGGAGCTCGAGCATAGGCTGACCCAGGACATCAGTACGGGGGTGGGCTAAGGAGATCGAGCATAGGCGGATCCAGGACATCAGTACGGGGATGGGCCTCAGGAGTTGGAGCATTAGCGGATCCAGGATATCAGTTCGGTGGTGGGGCTAAGGAGTTTGAGCATAGGCGGATCAAGGATTACCGATAGAGGAGGCACCGTCCGCAGGGCAAGGGGTGTAATCCGGAGCATAGAGCGCAACTTTTGGCACGTAAAATCCTTCCGATGGGCGCCAATTTTTGCATCTTAGGGGAAAGGGTGGGAAGTGACATTTCAGGGGTGCCATCGAATGTTTGAGGGGCGCCGTGGCCATTTCAGGGGGTGCTGAGGATCGACCAAAGGGGGGGGTGCACGTGCCTCCTATCCCCCCCGCTACCCTGAATTCACCTTTTAGCTCCAGCCTCTCTGCCATTGCCTCCAAACATCCTTTGCTCATGCTATAGCTCTAGGCATTTTCACATGGGGGGACTTAAGCCCACTAGCCTCACCCCTTGTATCTGCTATCGTATTTAGACATGTAAATAATATATAAATCTTGTTGCACTCTATTCCATATTGTCGAACAATATCAATGAGAGGAAATCGGTCATGCAGATTTTGAATCCGGTCTTCAGGTCAATGAAAGGTCACTGCGCATGCGCAGTGGAACTAATGGTAACAGAGGCTATCCCGGCAACCTACGGGTCGATTTTTTTGAAATTTTGTGAACAAGAAAATGACACGGAGTGAAAACCACAAACAATGTCATAGTGAAGCTGCACTGCCCTGCGCATGCGCAGTAGAAATCATAAAGATAAGCCTTAAAGGTGAGGATATTTCAGAAGAGGACATGGACAGAGGAGAGCAAACATGCTTAAATTTAGTATGAAAGTTTTAACACCCTTGCTTACTACAAAGGTAAGTGCGCATGCGCATTAGAACTTATGGTCAGGGAGGCTATCTCGGGAGCCAATAGACCGATTGGGCTAAAAATTTGAGAGTAATAGCAGAATACTATCTGCTAATCCCAATTCACGGAATTATGACATTGCATTGTGCTGCGCATGCTCAGTATGAATTCTAAGGAATATTAGGCTATAAGGGATAGTTTAGTTCAGGAGACAAACAAACGACATACCAACATGCTTCAGACAATTATAACGGTATCTTCGCTCTCATTCACTGCAGACTTTACTGCGCATGCGGACTGGAACTTAGGATAAACGAAACTAACTCGGCAGCAAATAGGCTGAATTGTGTGAAGATCTCCAGGTATAGGTGAAATATGGTCGGCAAACCCATAATATTTTATATTGTATCTCCTTTCTTCTGGGCATAGCCAGTCTTTACTTAACAAACCAAACTTTATACGTGTGATTATTTATGTGATGACATGAACAGACGACAAACGTGGCGCAGTGTGCAGAGACATGTTAGTTTAGGAAAACATGGACTTACACATGGGACTGAATGTAGTCAGAATGAGAACATTAGACCTCAAGTCCCAACATCGCGTTAGTATATGTATCATACTGCTGAAAACACTCGCCTGTCAATCGAACTGCTTGACTAACGTACATTGTCACCGGCTTCTCCTGCGCCGGAGCGGCACCTGCCGAGGCCGCAGGCCAAGGTTGTTGTTGTTGTTGTCTGTTCTGAGCGCTGGTATCAGAGACCTAAAACTTTTGTGGATAGAAGGCACTTCCAAATGAATAAGCACCACGGTTGTCAATTTTCAAAATTTTCAAAATTTTGCCCAGAATTTTGCATTATGTGATTTTTAACTTTTATTTTTCTATTTTTTGTTAATTCATCTACAGTCTTCAAACTTGCACCCTTTTACATCAGGGAAATTTGTAGTTCACACAAAAAGTTTGAAGGAAAATGTTATAAATTTAAGGCTCCAAATTAGCTTTTAAACTTTGCACCCTAAATTTGGCATAAAACTCATAGTCTAAGCTACAGGCTCGAAATATCTGAAGCTACACTAGTTCAGGTTCTGAATCAAATACCAATTTAAAGGCCGGTTTGTGCAATACTACACAAACACAGAAACAAAACAAAAACGGAAATTTAAGGGTCCTTTTTGGCCCATTCTGCAAAGGTCTGCATTCCCCAAAATATCAGTCAAACCCTTATATCTTCCGATCTAATTAAGATAAATTAGTTCCCATTTCAAATAATAAAAGAGAATAGCCTTCTTTATTATATATTTAGAGATAAAAACTTTCAGACTGAAACTTTTTATTTTAGAGGCAAAAATAAAATAAAAGTTTTTAAAATTTTTATTCTCAGCCCCCTGGTTTCCAGACCATGATAGCTACGGTATTGAACTTAACACGGCTGGATAGAAAACTTCGTTGCCGTCATTTTTCTCACTCCATACCCCCCACTTATCTCTTACGGCTTCCGTGCTAACAGCCGTAAAATACTTTTCAAAGTGGTAATTTTATCGGTTCATTTTTGCTTCATACCAGGATTTCGAATGGTTAATATAGATGGAAGTGGATTAAATTCGGCAAAAAGCTAGTTCAAAGACATATCTTGCCATCGCAACAGGTTGCATATCATAGCAACAACAGTGTACCTTTAATTAAATGTAATACACAATGCTAGTATGTTTTCCGCTCGAAACCTCACCCCGCCGTTCGGCCGTAGCGTCGCTGCGGGCGGCGCACTGTTAGCTGCTATGCGAGACAGATACCATAGCTACCTATGCATGCTATAGACCAGCGCGAATGCCCGGTGGTGGCAGGGTAGTCTGTCTCGTTTCGGCTCCTCTACTCGTGCGGCGGGCGCGTTGTCTATTAGATATTCATATCAGTCGGACGGCCGGGTGGAGACCGTGCGGTAGGGTCCCGCTCGCTGCGGCGACTTGCGACGAATAAAAAACAAAATGGTGGTCAGGAACTGGTTTGCTTGTTTGGTTTGTTGTGTTTTTGTTTCTTTATGTGTGTCCAAATTTTACTGTGTATGTGTGTGATAGGTCCGGTAAAAGTGATGTGTTTTATGAGAGAGATAAGAGAGGCCCCACCACTTAAGCCTTCGGACTTTTGCGTCAATCTATTTGTTATACCTGTCATATTGTTTCCGTCCAATAAAAGTTTATCATCTGTCTATCTATCTACCCACTAGTTAATGCATCCTCTAACCAAAGGTAGCACTGGCCAAAGGATCCACCGTTGCACACCATTTCTTTCCCAGCCGAATAAACCTCTTTGTGGTGATACCATGACACGTGACTCCTTGCACTCCCTGCTTAAATAAACTTAATAAGCAGTGGCGGATCCAGGCCATTAGTATGGGGGTGGGGCTAAGGAGCTCGAGCATAGGCGGATCCAAGACATCAGTACCGGGGTGAGGCTAGTGAGCTCGAGCATAGGCGGATCCAGGACATCAGTACAGGGTGGGGCTAAGGAGCTCGAGCATAGGCGGATCCAGGACATCAGGAGCGGGTTGGAACTCGGGACCTCGATCATAAGCGGATCCAGGGCATCAGGAGCGGGTTAGAACTCGGGACCTCGAGCATAAGCGGATTCAGAACATCAATACGGGGGTGGGGCTAAGGAGCTCGAGCATAGGCGGATCCAGGACATCAGTAGGGGGTGGGGCTAAAGAGCTCCAGCATAGGCGGATCCAGGACATCAGTTCGGGGGTGGGGTTAAGGAGCTCGAGCATAGGTGGACCCAGGACATCAGTACGGGGTGGGCTAAGGAGATCGAGCATAGGCGAATCCAGGACATCAGCACGGAGGTGGAGCTAAGGAGCTCGAGCATAAGCGGATCCAGGACATCAATACGGGGGTGGGGCTAACGAGCTCGAGCATAGGCGGATCCAGGACATCAGTACGGGGTGGGGCTAAGGAGCTCCAGCATAGGCGGATCCAGGACATCAGTTCGGGGGTGGGGTTAAGGAGCTCGAGAATAGGCTGACCCAGGACATCAGTACGGGGGTGGGCTAAGGAGATCGAGCATAGGCGGATCCAGGACATCAGGAGCGGGTTGGAACTCGGGGCCTCGAGCATAAGCGGATTCAGAACATCAATACGGGGGTGGGGCTAAGGAGCTCGAGCATAGGCGGATCCAGGACATCAATAGGGGGTGGGGCTAAGGAGCTCCAGCATAGGCGGATCCAGGACATCAGTTCGGCGGGTGGGGTTAAGGAGCTCGAGCATAAGCGGATCCAGGACATCAATACGTGGGTGGGGCTAAGGAGCTCGAGCATAGGCGGATCCAGGACATCAGTATGGGGTGGGGCTAAGGAGCTCCAGCATAGGCGGATCCAGGACATCAGTTCGGGGGTGGGGTTAAGGAGCTCGAGCATAGGCGGATCCAGGACATCAGTAGGGGGTGGGGCTAAGGAGCTCCAGCATAGGCGGATCCAGGACATCAGTTCGGGGGTGGGGTTCAGAAGCTCGAGCATAGGCGGACCCAGGACATCAGTACGGGGGTGGGCTAAGGAGATCGAGCATAGGCAAATCCAGGACATCAGCACGGAGGTGGAGCTAAGGAGCTCCGAGCATAAGCGGATCCAGGACATCAATACGGGGGTGGGGCTAAGGAGCTCGAGCATAGGCGGATCCAGGACATCAGTACGGGGTGGGGCTAAGGAGCTCCAGCATAGGCGGATCCAGGACATCAGTTCGGGGGTGGGGTTAAGGAGCTCGAGCATAGGCTGACCCAGGACATCAGTACGGGGGTGGGCTAAGGAGATCGAGCATAGGCGGATCCAGGACATCAGTACGGGGATGGGCCTCAGGAGTTGGAGCATTAGCGGATCCAGGATATCAGTTCGGTGGTGGGGCTAAGGAGCTTGAGCATAGGCGGATCAAGGATTACCGATAGAGGAGGCACCGTCCGCAGGGCAAGGGGTGTAATCCAGAGCATAGAGCGCAACTTTTGGCACGTAAAATCCTTCCGATGGGCGCCAATTTTTGCATCTTAGGGGGAAAGGGTGGGAAGTGACATTTCAGGGGTGCCATCGAATGTTTGAGGGGCGCCGTGGCCATTTCAGGGGGTGCTGAGGATCGACCAAAGGGGGGGGGTGCACGTGCCTCCTATCCCCCTCGCTACCCTGAATTCACCTTTTAGCTCCAGCCTCTCTGCCATTGCCTCCAAACATCCTTTGCTCATGCTATAGCTCTAGGCATTTTCACATGGGGGGACTTAAGCCCACTAGCCTCACCCCTTGTATCTGCTATCGTATTTAGACATGTAAATAATATATAAATCTCGTTGCACTCTATTCCATATTGTCGAACAATATCAATGAGAGGAAATCGGTCATGCAGATTTTGAATCCGGTCTTCAGGTCAATGAAAGGTCACTGCGCATGCGCAGTGGAACTAATGGTAACAGAGGCTATCCCGGCAACCTACGGGTCGATTTTTTTGAAATTTTGTGAACAAGAAAATGACACGGAGTGAAAACCACA
This sequence comes from Lepas anatifera, assembly GCA_034440635.1. Lineage (NCBI taxonomy): Eukaryota > Metazoa > Arthropoda > Thecostraca > Lepadidae > Lepas > Lepas anatifera. The sequence goes on from JAOTON010000870.1 coordinate 2,364,502, forward strand.
AACAATGTCATAGTGAAGCTGCACTGCCCTGCGCATGCGCAGTAGAAATCATAAAGATAAGCCTTAAAGGTGAGGATATTTCAGAAGAGGACATGGACAGAGGAGAGCAAACATGCTTAAATTTAGTATGAAAGTTTTAACACCCTTGCTTACTACAAAGGTAAGTGCGCATGCGCATTAGAACTTATGGTCAGGGAGGCTATCTCGGGAGCCAATAGACCGATTGGGCTAAAAATTTGAGAGTAATAGCAGAATACTATCTGCTAATCCCAATTCACGGAATTATGACATTGCATTGTGCTGCGCATGCTCAGTATGAATTCTAAGGAATATTAGGCTATAAGGGATAGTTTAGTTCAGGAGACAAACAAACGACATACCAACATGCTTCAGACAATTATAACGGTATCTTCGCTCTCATTCACTGCAGACTTTACTGCGCATGCGGACTGGAACTTAGGATAAACGAAACTAACTCGGCAGCAAATAGGCTGAATTGTGTGAAGATCTCCAGGTATAGGTGAAATATGGTCGGCAAACCCATAATATTTTATATTGTATCTCCTTTCTTCTGGGCATAGCCAGTCTTTACTTAACAAACCAAACTTTATACGTGTGATTATTTATGTGATGACATGAACAGACGACAAACGTGGCGCAGTGTGCAGAGACATGTTAGTTTAGGAAAACATGGACTTACACATGGGACTGAATGTAGTCAGAATGAGAACATTAGACCTCAAGTCCCAACATCGCGTTAGTATATGTATCATACTGCTGAAAACACTCGCCTGTCAATCGAACTGCTTGACTAACGTACATTGTCACCGGCTTCTCCTGCGCCGGAGCGGCACCTGCCGAGGCCGCAGGCCAAGGTTGTTGTTGTTGTTGTCTGTTCTGAGCGCTGGTATCAGAGACCTAAAACTTTTGTGGATAGAAGGCACTTCCAAATGAATAAGCACCACGGTTGTCAATTTTCAAAATTTTCAAAATTTTGCCCAGAATTTTGCATTATGTGATTTTTAACTTTTATTTTTCTATTTTTTGTTAATTCATCTACAGTCTTCAAACTTGCACCCTTTTACATCAGGGAAATTTGTAGTTCACACAAAAAGTTTGAAGGAAAATGTTATAAATTTAAGGCTCCAAATTAGCTTTTAAACTTTGCACCCTAAATTTGGCATAAAACTCATAGTCTAAGCTACAGGCTCGAAATATCTGAAGCTACACTAGTTCAGGTTCTGAATCAAATACCAATTTAAAGGCCGGTTTGTGCAATACTACACAAACACAGAAACAAAACAAAAACGGAAATTTAAGGGTCCTTTTTGGCCCATTCTGCAAAGGTCTGCATTCCCCAAAATATCAGTCAAACCCTTATATCTTCCGATCTAATTAAGATAAATTAGTTCCCATTTCAAATAATAAAAGAGAATAGCCTTCTTTATTATATATTTAGAGATAAAAACTTTCAGACTGAAACTTTTTTATTTTAGAGGCAAAAATAAAATAAAAGTTTTTAAAATTTTTATTCTCAGCCCCCTGGTTTCCAGACCATG